>CAOKZL010001638.1:0-316043 GCA_948472985.1 Iguana delicatissima | reverse complement strand
GACCTCTTCCGAATTTCTTCTGAGTCTTGTCCTTCATGACTAACATGACCCTGGTACACTGCTCCTTGCACCTCTCTAGCCAAGGTGGGGATTCAGTCACTATAGTGTCCCATGAATCTATATAAGGATAATGGTCCGCATGTTCAGAGCTCCCTACCACCACTGCATACACAGCCTTAATTTTATCTGGATCTAAGCTCCCTTGGGGTGGCCATCCAACCTTGAATGATGGCCACTCTACCTCACAGAGGTTTTTCAACCTGCCTGGTGTCATTTTGGGACAGCCATAGTCACTCCCATATCCTTTCTTAAAATTTTTCAACATGCATTGAAGAGGAGTTTGTTGGCTACTCCCTCCACTCATCTCCAACCCAAAAGGACAACACACAGAAGGGGGGGTGGTTTGAGCTGCGGGTAAGGGGTCCCAACAGCTCGAAACAAAGAGGTAAACAACTTTCACACTCGCTGACTCACTGAGCCGGACGTTCCAACGGTCTCCAGTAAGAACTGCAACGCCAAGCACGCTCACAACTTTCACACTACGAACACAGCCTCCCACCTTTCCCGTGTGTGTGTGTGTATAAGGAATCCTGCGGTTTCAGTAGCCTCACCTGCGGGGCTGCTATACTCAGGCAAGATTCCAAGGGGTTGATCAGGCCCCTCTTCCCCCCAACATGTGGGGAGGCAGTAACACACTTACCTACGGCTGTGTTCTGTATCAATTTTCCAAACCGCCCTTGGGTTCCTGGCTGGCAACCTCTCCTCCCCGGCTTCCACACCTCCTCGAGGAGGACTGTCCGATCAAAGAGTCGGGGGCGCCCAGAGTCTCTGTCGGTGAGGCAGGGGGACCCGGAAGGGCGGTGGCCGCACAAGAGGGCAAAAGGCCCCAAATCCCGGACTCGAGCCCCCAGATAAAGTGGGAAGTCAGAGATCAGACCTCGGTTTGAAAAAAAGATTTTCTTTATTTTCCTTCTGGCCAGCAAGCTGTACCGGTTGGGATCATTCCCAAAGAAACTGGCCCCGCCTCTTAGATTGTTCAAGTCTTTATACATTCCGACAAACGTGTCATACATTACAACATAAGTTTCGTTTTCCCATACAATGAACAATGAACCGTTCTGCTGCTCACCTGGATATGTTTCAACTAACTAACAACTGGTTACATTTCTATTGCAAGGCCAAGCAAGATTAAAATTCAGCGTTTACAGAGTTCTATTGTTTTCATCAAGCACAGAGAAAGGCCGCATCTGCAAAGACAATTTTTCTGTTTTTTCCCACTCCTTGTGGTCATCAGGCCTGACCCACTTCAGAACCATAAACTCTAACCCTAAATGTGAGCCCATTCCCAGGGCCAGTTATATTTCAGCTTACTCTGCTTTCCAAAATTGTAATTCTTGTGGAGGTGTGACACTTCCCTCTTTTGTTAAAGCAGCGGTTCTCAACTTGTGGGTCGTGACCCCTTTGGGGGGGTCGAACGATCCTTTCACAGGGGTCGCCTAAGACCATCGGAAAATACGTATTATAAAATAGAAAGAAGGTGAAAGGAAAATTACTTGGTAATGCAGTTAAGTCTGTTAAGGGCAGGGAAGGGCTCCCAACCGCTCCTTTAACTTCCGGTGGCCATGTTGAAAAGAGGCGTTCAGAAAGCAAGGGAGGGGCTGTGAGAGGAAGGAGCTCTCCTGACCAATCCAAGCTCGCCAGCAACACAACCAATCACACTCAAGCATGCGAGCAGCCTCTGCCAGGAGAAATGGCAGCCTTTCAGCCAGCAGTTCCTTGCCCTTCTGTATTAGCGAATACAGCAGCGCAGGGCAATTTAGCATTGTGTATGGTGTCATTAGTTACTAGGAGTCAAACTGCAATGCCTATGGAACGTAAAGAAGTAAGATTTGAACCTCCTATGTCCTCAGTGTCTTCCCAGGGGGATGTGTCTGAGTGTAGTAGGGAGGTGATAAGACAAATGATTGCTGAAGAAATGGAGGTGCATGTTAATAGGCAAACAATATTAGTGAAATGATTTCACAAAATACATAACAAGTTTAAAAAATGTATTGCAAGTTGGACAATTCATTGAATTTGAATGTAATGTCATTATTAAGCAGTCAACAAACTACTTCAATGAATCCTTCATTTTCACGTGATTTTCCTGATGATACAAAAGTTATTCAAGCCGAATCAAATGATGCTGGTGTGTGTTTACCAAAAAAGTCTACCTGTAGGTCCAAAGTGACTAGAGTTGAGGAATCTGCTTTGTCACACTCTGAACAAATCAACACTGAATCTGAAAGTGATGAGGAACCAGATTTGGCAGATACTCATGGGGATAATGACTCTAAATCAGATGGTTCTATTTCCGAGGAGGAGGATGCAGAAGATGATAATAAAGTGAGATTATTTTCCTCAGATTCTTTTAAAAATTTGCTGAAAAAGGTGTTGGTAACTCTGGGACTGGACAGTCTGGAGAGTGCCATTTCAGATATTGATAAAAACAAGAATGTTGCATCAATTGTAAGGAATAAGTCTACAAAATCTAGTGTTATTCCCATGCCAGATTTATTTTTGGATTTAATTCAGTCTGAATGCAGTGAAACTAAATCTTCAAACTTTATATCATTTATGGTGGACTAAATATCAGATATTTACATTATGATTCATAACAGTAGCAAAATTACAGTTATGAAGTAGCAACAAAAATAATTTTATGGTTGGGGGTCACCACAACATGAGGAACTGTCTTAAAGGGTTGCGGCATTAGGAAGGTTGAGAACCACTGTTTTAAAGCCTTTTCCACAAATATTTTCCATATTGCTTCAAAGTCATTCCTTTTCATTATCCTTTTTTTAACCTTAATTTGACATGTTAACTTATCATTGATCGCAGTTTTCTACACTTCTTTATATCAATCCTTTATATGAAAGTCTTCTTGAGTTTTCCATTTCTCGATATAATTAGCCTTGCTGCAGTTAATAAATTTGTAATTAACTCTTTCATTGTCTGGGTACAATTAACCTTATCAAATATAATGCTATACTCAAACTTATTTGTAAATCAATTCCTATTATCTCTTTTATCTCTTTAAACACCATTTGCCAACATTTCTGTACCCTTTCACAATTCCACCACATATGGATATATGTGCCAATCTCTTGGCAATCCCTCCAACATAACCTTAAATGATTCTTGTCTAGGTGGTTTAACCTTACTGGTGTTAGGTACCATCTGAAATTGTCTATTTCTTGGACCGAATATGTTCTCTGATATCATAGATCTAGGAACAATGCCAACAGCATAGAATCCAGCCTTTTGTCGTAAGAAGTTCATTCCTCAATTGAATGCTAAAAGCAGAAGAGAGGAGGGCAAATAAAGGTATCCTTCATGCAAAAGGAGACTGTAAAATGTAAGGAATGTTCCTTATATTACATAAGAAGAGCAGATGGTTCAAGTGAATGGAGCAAGTCATTTCTTTACCAGGCAAAGTAGTTTTCCTCCAAACTGATTGATAAAGGAAGTCAGCCACATGCTATCAAAGGTAGTGGTGCAGGCTTCAAGCACACAGGTACATTTAAATTAATTAAAATAAATTAATGCATTTGAAAAACCAAATTATCCCAGGTACACACCTCTAGGGTGCTTTTAGCCTGCATACCAAGTTTAAGTGTCTTGGTTTCACAGTCTTGGAGGTGACCGACATACACATAAATTTAGAATTTTATATTTTATTGTTAGCTGCCATGAACACTATTCATATTGCAAAAGTGGGATATAATTTTAATAAAATAAATCGCTCTGGCAATCTTTCACTTGACAAACCAGTGCACCAGCAGTTCCTCTTCCTGGAGATGACTGATTTGGCCATGGTGACATAAGCTTGATTATATTCTGTTTTAGTTATTGTTATAATCTCTACATGAGGCTGCCTTTAGAAACTGTTCAGAAACTAACAGGTCCAAGATGCTGTGGCCAGAGTACTGAACAAAGCTGGTTAGATGGGGAATAGAAATGCGCTGTTACAGAAGATCTTAACTTGGTGCCAGTCTGTTTCGTGGGACAATTCTGAGTTGGTTATGATCTGTAATGACCTATAAAGCCCTAAATGGCTTAGATCTAGATAATCTAAAAGACTGTACCTCCCTTAATGAGCTTGGCAGTGATTTATGATTTCCAGAGGAAGGCTTTCTCTTGGGCCTACTGTCCTCACTGGCACATTTGGTGAGAACATGAGAAAGGCCTTCTTGATGTCTGCTCCAAGGCTCTGGAACTCCCTTCCTGGGTACAGTAGACTGCTCATCTCCTTGCTAGCCTTCCATTCTAAGACTTTTTTTTTTATTCCAGCAGTTTTTTGGAAATAACTTTTTTTTTTCTAGAAAGGACTTTACTAGTTTGGTGTATTACTTTATAACTGCCTTTTATCTTTCTATTTCTTATGCTGATGTTTTAAATTACTTTCTGGGTACAGTTCAAATTGCTCGTTATGACCCATAAAGCCCTATAAAGGCTGGCAGACTTTTATCTCCTCACATAAATCTGCTTAGGCTCTGAGATCCGCAGGAAGACTATTTTTTCAGGCCCACTATTTTCACAGATACTTTCACAGAGAACACCCAACAATGCAAACAATTATTATAAATAATTCACCTCCTTTAAGGGCTCTTATGTGAACTTTTGTACTATAAAAATAGGGCATAGGGGATTTGCTTGTAGTAAAGCCTTCAGAAGCAGTGGCAGGCTCAGGACCTTTCTGTACGTTTTTACCGTTGATTCAAGCACCTGTAGTTCAGAGAGACATATAGTTCCTATATGTACTGTAAAATATTTCTTTATGAAAAGTAATGTTTATAGATATTAATTTTTAAAGAGATTATTGACCATCATGCCAATCACCATTATCAGCCACTTTCAGATGACCTGAGTAAAACAGAAACTTTTCCAACAGTAGATGGAGGATATTTTTTTGCATGGATTGCTCCTCCTTCTTAACTCTGGCCATTTCCGCATGAGTCTATAGCGCAATGATTCCACTTTCAACCTCCTATGGAATCCTGGGTCTGCAGTTTCGGGAGGGGCCGGGTGGCCCCTCCCGAAACTGCAAACCCCAGGATTCCATAGGAGGTTGAAAGTGGAATCATCGTGCTATAACAGACTCTTGTGGAAATGGCCGGAACCATGTTGTTGCAGGACTGCCAAGCAAGGGAAACAGTCCTCAGACATCCAATCTTGTTCCTCACTATTGCTCTGATAGGATATGTTTTTATTTTTCTGCACAGCTGGATGGCTGCTAATCTATGCCTTCTGAGCACATAAAATGGATTTGGAAAAGGCAGGTTTGGGGATTTGGAGAGACTGGATACTTCTAGCTTCTCCTTCACTAGTGGGAAAAGCCATCGCTGGGGATTCTGTATTATTAATTATGCCAGATTATGACTAGTGACTGGTAAGGGGCTGACATCCCTATAGCGTTGCTCTAGAGGAAAGGCAAGTGCCCCTTTGTTACCTCTTTCTGTTGGTAGTTGAATCTTGGGGTGAGGAAATTCAGCTCTAACTTGAAAAAGGAAGGAAATCTTTACCTTCCTCCATTTTTACTTCACACTGATCTGTCAGCTGAAAATGTTTATACAAATTGGGGTGTTGTAAGAAAAGTGTTTGAAACTTGACAGCACTCTGATATAGCCTATGTTGGTACAGCCTTGAATGGATGTAGGTCACTACATAAAGAGGCTAACTATTGGTCCAGCCTTCCCTCTGACCGAAAACAGAAAAGGCAGCAAGCATCTTCATAAAGAGTACAGACAGTTCTGATCGATTATTTCTCAGGAAACAGTTAGATCCTCCCCGTCCTCCTGCCTCGGAGGGGGATGATCTGTCTGCTGAGTAAAGTAACAATTCCAGAATCTTTTTCCTGAGGAAAGTTTTAGTTATTCTTCCCTCAGAAACAGAAGGGGCAGCGTATTTTCTGAGCAGAGGCAAATGAGTTCCCTCGAAGCTGAGGGAACTTTCCTGCCTTTTTCCTCTGAGGAGGAGCAGTTTATTCCATGAGTTTCTTGAATACCCTCTTTTCCCTCTTAAGCTCTCACTGGTTACATTTCCAACCAATATTAGAGGAACCGTTATACATTTTAGACAACATTTCTGGTGTTAAAGACCATCTATACATCATTTTATAATAATTTTCTCAAAGACCATAACTTAAAAATAAATTTTAAGTCTTCTGTCCTCGTCCTTTCCCATTGTGCTAACTGAATTCGATGACCAATATTTTGAGCCCATTTAATTGTACAGTCCTTAACCTGTTCACCTACTAACTCAATTTTAAACAATAATGTATACATTTAAGCATTTGAGCAATCAAGTGTTCATCACCCATGCATAATTACTTCTCAAATTCAGATTTAGACACCTCAAATTCAAATAATTTTTATACACCCTAAAATATTTCATCAATTGTCTGTAACCAAACCATCTAATATCAAATCCATCTTTAATCAATAAATAATTAGCTTTCATTTACTATTGACCATTTTCCATTGGTAACAGATTATTATATGTACTTTATGTACTATTTCTCTTTTAAACAGAGCTTCATGTGGGGAAACCTAAAAACGCATATTAGGACAAAATCTTATTTTGTATTTATTCCAAACTCTTAATACAGCCTTTCTCGAGAAATGATTATTAAAATAAACAGTTGCTTTAATTTTATCATACCGTAAAAAAATTAAACTCAAATCTTAAATCAAGATCTTCTAACATAAAAGCCTTTCCCTCTTTAGGGAAATCTAATCTTTTTCCATAACAGACATGTGGGTGTGATTTTTTTTTAAAAGTGTACCATTCTTCTGAGTATTCAGTGCACTGCGTCAGTTGTTTCCTCTCTGAATTTTCTGTTGTTAACTACAGATACATTGCCCCAAATGACTTAAGATAATCTTCCATGGAATTTGTCTTCTCTTCACTTTTGAATGAAGGATGTCTATGATAATTGCTCTGTTTATGGTGGAAATTACTAGGAAAAAAATTATTCGGTTAATGAATGGATCTCTAAAGATTTCTTTGGCTCTGCCCATCCTTAGGCTGTCTCAACAGCTCTTCTACTCTCCTAACTTCATTTTGTGGCATTTACCTAGTTCAACTTTCCTTGGTTTTGTTGTCTATTATTCTTAAGCATCCCTTGTATCTCTATGACCTAGTGACTCAGGCTACTTGATTCTCATTAACTACTTTATGGAGGCTTGTTTTTCTAGTGCCTAGGTCCACAAATGGAGAAATCAACCTTCTGTTGGTGTAGCTTTTTCTTAAACTAGTGATACTCAGCTAGGAGTACCTTGCACTCAGTGGTGCAGCTATGAGACAGCAGTAGTAGCTTGTCTAATTCCAGGAGTGGACTCAGAAGATTCCCATGAGGTTCATTCTTAGAGACTTCAGGTGAAACCTGGAGGACTGGCAACCCAACTGTGGGCTGATAGGGGTATAAACATCTTCACATTCAAAATGTGCATCAGTCAAGAACTATGTACTTTAATTAAGATGTATTTCTGAACAATGTAGGTTTGACCAATGGGAAATCATACAAAATACCCTGCCATGGTACTTGTGAGGGCTTTACGTGCTTTAGGTTGGGACTTGTTTAAATTCAGTGTTTTATTATGTCGTTTTTAGATTATGGGCATTTCAGCACTACACAATTACAGTGCTATTATTCCACATTCAACCTCCTATGGAATCTTGCAGTTTGCAGTTTAGGGGGAGGGGCATTTAGAATTCTCAGCTGGAGAGCTCTTTGGCCTCAGTAAACTACAAACCCCAGAATTCCATAGGATGTTGAAAGTAGAATAATAGCACTGTGACAGTGTAGTGCAGAAATGCCCTATTTTTCTACTGCTGTTGTTTTCAAACTGCTGTAGATTAGATGACCCATTCTTCTCCCTTTAACAGCTGAGTAAAATAAACCTGTATCATTCAGGTGATACCACTGGCTGTTATGTTTTTGGGCAGCTGGTACCAAATGTTTATAGCTTTACTGCATCTCTGAATTTATCCATAAATAAACAGAATGTGCTTTCTCTTAAAAAGATAAGTGCAGGCATTTTGCTTTAATGATTTCAATCAAGCAATTTATACCAACTGCAGTTATCAGATTATAAAAGCCATTACACAAATGCTGTAGCTATTTTCCCCTCCACTCCTTATCTCCATCTCTCCCACTCTCTTGTCCAAACTGCCACTCCACTGTGTACATTTCCCTAGCAACCAGTTATGTCCACCCCATTCCATTCCCTCCTCTCCCACCTGACGGCTCCCACTCTATCTTAAAATCCCAGCAAGGATTATCTTCACAAGACGTAGAAAGTCCAGGAAAGCTTCATTGGCTTGACCATCCTCATCAGCACTAATCAACTCCTCCTTCTGTGCTTTGCTCTTTTCTATAGCTTGAACTCAAAGGGAACCTCCTTTAAGCAGGATCATGGTCTGTATTTTGCAGGTGGGGACTGAGGCAGAGAGTGATGTCTTGTTTGAATCAGCTCAGGGAATCCACAGTTCAACTTGCAGATTTGCTGTTAATTTTTCAAGGACTAAGCTCTGTTACCGCAGTTTCTAGCCCGAGCTCGTGGGATATTAGATATCATTTGATATCAATAATTTGGCCTTCTTCACCTATACCTTTCCACGTGCTTGCGAGGCCCCCGGACAAGCACGCATACAGGCACGGCCGCAAATCGCTGTAATATTCCAAACTAATATAGGCAGGCCAGAAATAGCCAGACTGCCGCTTTAGGAGACCTCAAGGCAAGTACCACATTATGTATGCATGCTACTTACAAAGAACTCCCTGCCCTGAGCAGGCAGCTTGACGAGCTGAACACTCAACTGTCAAGCACTCCGCGTTTGCATACTGGCTACTCTATTGACAATTCGGTCTTAACTCAATCATGTAAAATACTGACCTTTTGGAGGCTTTGTCTCCAGCCCGAAACTCATTGTTATCCCTGAGAACGGACTAGCCTGCGGCCACATTTTCCCCTATAAGACCCCCTGACTTTGAGTGCTTCCTCAGATTGCTCCTGACTTCCATCCTGCCTTGCTGTTGCTTCGTTCAGCGAGCCTTCCCCTCAGCTCCTCGTGCTGAGAACTCTACTTCAACGGACCTTTTTCCTTAGACTTTCTGGGCTTCAGGACAGGTGCAGTATTTCCCATACCAAACCTCCTCTTAAAATCCCTCTATACCACTCCAACCTTTATTTCTATAGTTCTCTGTGTGAGTGTGTTGCATACACATGTTTGACTGTATGTTGACAAAACAACAATTATTATTATTTACTTCTGTTTCCTCCTTGACTCGGCCTGACCCCGTAGACATTGGGTAAAAGATTTCGCTACGTTGCCCTGCCTCTCGTAGTACTAGCTTGTGCTCTTTGCTAATTCCCAACTTTGTAATTTGGAGCGCACTTAGGTGTCCCTCATGGGACCCCCAGAAATCAAGGTAACAGAGTGGTGGAGAAATGCAGGCAACCCCTGTAACCCTAATTTGAGTGGGAGTCGCGAACCTTCTCAAATCAGGCTGGTGCAGACTTAGGGAACGGCTCTGGTCGAGTCTTGAGGTGTTAGGAACATGTGTGCGTGAAATCTGTGTGCTTGAGCTCCAGGAGCTACTCTATCTGGGCTGGAAATCTGTACCCCTTTCTTGCTTGGTTTGTGTGTGTCAGCCGCATGGGGACTTTTGCTGACAGCCAGAGATGCCTCAAGGACCCTGGTAGAGACCAGAGCTAAGTTAGGAGAGTCCGAGAAAGAGAATGCCAGGCTTCATGCCGAGATGGAGGCTCTGTGCGCGGATAAAGTAACGTTCGCATCTGTCGCACAGACCACCGCACAGAAATTGAGTGCTGTCACTCTGCAGGCTCAGACTTGGGAGGAGTGAGCTCACGCTTTAGAAGCTGAGCTAGCTCACGCCAGGTCTGCGGCCAAATTCATGGTAGGACAGGTCAAGGAACAGCAGGAGGCTGTTAGTCACGCAGCCATAAGCAGATAGAGGTGTTGGAGAGCCAACTTAATACCAGAAGGGCTTTGATCTCTGCGGTCTGCCCTGAGCTTCTCCCCTCGTTTTCCCTTGAGAAGCCGCTGCCAGAAGACACTCTGGCCACCCTTCCCCACAAGCCAGACTGGAGTGACCACAGGTTCCCAGTCCAACCTGTTGAGACTCAGTCAATGACCAAAAGGATTGCCCCCACAGGAGAGGGAGACGTAGAAAGGGCTGCCTGAGGGCTAGTCCGCTTGGAGGGTCACAACTGGATGAGGGAGGTCATTAGGATTTTGTGGTCTGGGCAGAGTACTAGCGTTCTATATGTCATGGAGCAACAGGGTCCTCGAGAGAACCATGAAGCTTACGTGGCATGGAAGCAGCTTCTGGCCGTGTTAGCTGAGAAGGTCCCCTCGGCCCCAGGAGGGTACAACTTCAATCATGTTGAATTCAAGACTCTCCTTTACGGGGGTCTGAATCATGAGACGAAGATGGCCCTGGGACTAGCGGATCCTGCAACAACTGGCTGTGAGGAATTCGGAAACAACCTGCGGCGGGTCGCTGACCTGCTCCGTGAGGCTGGTTCTCTGAAACCCCCTCCTAAGCCTCATAGCTGTGAAGCCAGGAATTTGGAGCCCATACAGGAGGTGACATACTCCAATTATGGACCCCATTCCCAGCATCGGAAGACAGCTCCGAATTCCATCCCAAAGGGGAATTGGAATTCGTGCCCTCCTCTCAGACAGGACAACTGACAGTGGTAGACTAGGGATTCCCGTAGTCAGCCCAGCCCAGCAGGGTAGGGAACCCCGCTCAGCCACCCTCAGCCCCAAAGCAGGCCCCGAGCACCAGCGCTCCTAGGGAGATGTCCGGTGGTTACGATCCCATTGCCCAGACTTACTCTTCAGATAGAGTGAAGATCTGGGGCATGTTAAGAAAATTCGGACTGGACATGAGCCAGTTCGACAAGAGGCCCACCTCAGAACTTTTGGAAGCGTTAGAGAAGCAGCTTCAGGCAGAGAGTAAAGAGCTGGTCAGCGCCGTGACTAATGGCCTTCCTCCGGCTGGATACTACCCTAACCTGGACTTGCAAGAATAGGGGTGCCCCCGGTCCAGGAAGCTTCCTCACAACGTCGTGGCTCGGCTGAAGCCAGACAGGTGGGGCAGGTTCTGGGTGAAGGCAGGCATTGGGATCGAGAGGGACAAAACTCCTGCCACCCTTCTTGTGGATTCTGGTGTGGCACTGAACTTGCTGCACCTTAAATTGGTGAAACACGGTGAGCCTACCCCCAAGTCCGTCCAGTTGTCCGGATATGGTGTGTGGGGGGGACACCTTGCTAAAGCATAGAAGAACATCCCAATGTCCAAACTCACATTCCATTTTAAACCGTGGGCTTGTGCGAACCGTGGGGAAGACGAAGGTCTTTTAGGAAATAAGCTTACAGTGGACTATGTGACAGGTTCTTATGGAAATTGGATCAAGGACCTTTAGAGATTTCCACGGTTCACCGCTGTGCTGCCATGAAAGCCCTTGCCCCCGTGCAGTGTGTTGTTAGCGACCTGTGCTACAGGCTTTGCCTGAAGTTTGGATTAGAGACAAAATTGAATGTGGCAAGATGAAAGGTGCTTGCGTGTTAATTGAGGGCAAGGACCCCCCCGCCACAAAAGCAGTACGAGTATCCTGCAGAAGCAGAGGAAGGTATAGGAAAGACAATTGAAAGTCTTGTCCAGTTGGACGTTGTCACTCCTATGCAATCCATCTGCAGTGCGCCCTTGTGGCCAGTGCTCAAGGCCGATGGTAAAATGTGGTGAATGACGGTGGACTTTCGAGCCCTGAACTCCGTCACCCCCTCCCCGTTGCACCAGTTGTGGCCAAATACAATGAGATCTTGTCTGCGATTGCGGCAGGGGCCAAATATTACAGCATGTTGGATTTGGCTAATGCCTTTCATTCAATACCGCTGCATGAAGCGTGCTGGTATACGTTTGCCTTCACATTCCGAGGGCAACAATACGTCTTCAAAAGAATGCCCCAAGGTTTCCATTTGAGCCCTAGCATCTGCCACACGCATGTGGTCAAAATGTGGACTAGGCTGCAGCCAGCCTCACAGGCCCACGTTTTGTCCTATGTGGATGACATCCTCATCCATTCTGATTCGGAAGACAAAACTAGGGAAATTACCCACGAGGTACTGGCCATTCTTAGAGACACCGGATTTAAGGCCAGTAGAGAGAAAGTACAGTTGGTGACCACGGAGGTCAAATACACAGGGCTTTGTTTAGGCACGGAAGGATGCACTCCTGATGTGCAAAGGGTCGAGGTAATTGCCAAATTACCTGCCCCACAGATGTGCATTCTCTCCATTTGCTCTTGGGAACGTTCAGTTTCTCCAGGGATTTTATTGAGTCTTTCGCTGCCAAGGCAAAGCCTCTATATGCCCTGGTGAAAAAGAATGCCCAGTGGGAATGGGGAGCTGCACAACAACAGGCATTTGCCCAACTCAAGAAAGATCTTATGAGAGCGCCAGCATTGGTGCACCTGAACATGTCCAAACCGTTCCTCATACAACTAGCCACCGTGGATAGGAGTATAGGAGCAGTCCTGTCGCAGCAATTGAATGGCACTCAGCGTGTTATAGCGTGTGCCTCCCGGAATTTGAACTCCCATGAGACCAAATTCACTCCTTGCGAGAAAACATGCCTCGCGCTTGTCTGGGCTCTAACATATTGGGAATTTAAGATTGGAGACACCTGTGTGATTGTCCAGACCCCCACACACACTGCTTAAGTATATTTTGTCCAGAAAGGTCCAGAATGGCCAGGTATCCAACGCAAGGATAGCGAAATGGACAGTTTCCTTGGTGTCACATGGGGTGGATTTTCAAAAGCAACCACAAGATCCACCGGCTCCCTATGGGCTAGTTGTGACTGGAGCCACGCATGAGTGTCCCTTGCCACCAATGTATAAGACCAATTGGCCAGCTGAGTGGAGATCTTCTCTCAAAGAGGCTCAATTGCAGGGCTTTATCTGTTGGTTCTGTGACGGTTCCTCCATGCACGTGGACGGTAGCCCAAGGACAGGCTTTGGAGCGATCTGAGTCACAGATTCCTTCACCCTACAGGGGAAAGCCAGGCTCCACTTCAGCCAAGTGGCAGAAGTAGAAGTTCTAAAGGCTATCTTGGAGTATGAACTGCTTGACTGCCCATTAGCCATCTACACTGACTCAGATTGGATGGCTAAAGCAGCCAGTGTGTGGCTTCCAATCTGGATCCAAAATGACTTAAAAATGGCAGGTGGGAAACCCATAGCCCATCTGGACAAAAGGGTTCGTGTTGCTGCTCAAATTGAAGAGAGGACTGCCCCTACATGGGTTACTCATGTCCGAGGGCATCAAAAGAAAGGCATGGCTATGAGTATTTGGAACAACCGGGCAGATGCCCTTGCCAGAGACATGGCCTTGCTGGACGATGGGGTCCCCATCGCTGCCGTCAATGTCAATCCCAAACAGCTGTTGCTTCCCCCATGTTTGACTTGGACACCCTTCAGAAGGGAGACCCCGAGATTTCTGAGCTGGCCAAAAATGGCTCTGACGAGTCTGGTTGCTTTAAAGTAGAACAGGCAAACGGTGTGTTCTGGGCGATTGATGCCAGTGGTCAGTGCCATTGGATAGTGCCCAGAGACCTTAGAGGAGATGTGATCCAGTTCGTTCACGAGCAAGGACACCGTGGACAAGGGGTCACATTGGACAGAGTTAGGGAAACTGGTTGGTGGCCCCAGATGAAGCAAGATCTGAACTAGTGGGTTGACAATTGCTTATCTTGCACCATGGTCAACGCTGACCCCACCGGGCCCAAAGCTCCCATTCAGCATCAACGGATTGAGGGTCCCTGGACCTGAATCCAAATTGATTTCATAGGTCCTTTGCCCACTACACCTAGAGGGAACAAGTACTGTTAGACAGTAATTGATCCCTTTAGCAAATGGGTCGAGGCTTTTCCCTGCAGAGACAATACAGCAAACACAGCTGCGCGGCTGCTGTTCAACGTTTGCGCTCGTTGGGGCATGTCACGTGACCTTGACTCAGATCTTGGAGTCCATTTCACTGGTAAAGTGACCCAAGAGTTGTGCAAGGTGCTGGGCATATGCCAGCGATTCCACATTGCACACCATCCGTAAAGCTTAAAGGTATTTCAGGAAGTCTTAGAGCGTTTAGGATTTCCCTTCTGTTTAGGGATGGAGGAAAAAGTATTTCTGTTCTTTGAAATTCTTAAAATGTCTTCCAGGGGCTCTTTGAACAGAATACCATAATGTTGACCAATTACTTCAGTGTTCAAGTACTTCGCTAGCACTCTTTTTATCCAGTTAAACTCTGGTGAAAGAACATCACCAGCTAGTCAGACAAAGAAACAAAGCAGACTTAGTTTGTTGGAGAGTCTTCCCCATGTATCTGGCTCTGCTAGTTGACACTACTGCACTGTGTGTGGCTAGCACTACCCCCAGGAACAAAGCCAGCTGCATAGTCACTGTGTTAAGACATGGGTGTCTGCCAAAATTAAACATAATAATCCACTTAATAGATGTCATCTCTCAAGAATGCAGTTCAGTAGAACATACCACTTGTTATGCTTAGGTTATCCTGAGAGCCTAAAGAGAGAATCCTACCAATTACATGTCCTAAGCTGGATAGAAAAAACAAATATCAGTACATATAAGACCTCCTTCAGTCTTGTGTCTCAGAAGACACAAACTCATTTTTCCTTTCTCCCTGTTTTGAATTTGTACTAGAGAAGGGAGCCTATTCCTTTTATTTATTGCATTTAAATCATTCACTAACCAGAGTTGTCTAGTTGAAGTATGGCCTATTTTAGCTGACCCAGAGTGTTCTTTTATTTACTTTCTGTCTACTGACATGAGCCTGAAGTCAGCCTTCTCCCTTTTCCCCAAAGCAGACATCCAGGAATATAAAACTGTCAAGGAAGACAAAGAGTCCATCCAAGGGTGTATACAATTAATCACAAAAGGCATGTAGTGGTCAAGAGGCAAATTTCTGGGTGCAGTGTATAACAAATAAATAAATGCCTCTTCTGGGAGAGTAGCAATGATGGGCCAGCATCTTACATAAGTGGAGTGTACATGTGCATTTGCCCTTTTTTTGGATGGAGCAAAGGGAGCTATTCTCTTGCCCTTGCACTCCATCCCAAAATCTTCTCCCCTCTGGCAGCTGTCAAGATCCATGCAGGGCTGCTGATTCGTACCGGTGGGAAGAGAAAGGCAATTCAGACCATGAAGATACAGCTGCTGTAGGCTTCCTAGGGAAGGAAAAGGAGAGTACACTCTATCCAAGGGTACACTCTCATTTCTTCCCCCATTCACTGAGCTAAATCAGGCTACTTCCCATACCAGTTAAACCACAGTTGCCACCACCTCCCTTCCAGAGTCTTAACAGCTGCCTGAGAAGGATGGGGAACTGCATGGGCAGAGGTGTACTCCACTGTAGTAGTGTACTGTAGCCATGGTTTAATATTCCTTTTATCAGGCTCAGTGTATTGCCTAAAAAAGCACAAAGAGGCAAAGCAGCACAACATTATTTAAATTAGGTTTATTTAGATTAGGAACACTATCTTTCTCTGCATTTAATGAAGGACTGCAACATTTTGAGATGTAACAAAGTTATCTGTTGCTATAAATCTTACCAGTTTATCCTACTGGATCAGTTAGAGATGGCTAGAGAAGTAAATCTGAATGTTCATTTACAACTTATTACCATAATGATACCTTTGGATTTTTATCTAAACATATCCACGTGGCTGTCAGCAATTCTAGAGAACTAAGATTTATATGAAAATTCTCTTACTTCTTACATTCAGGTTTTCTGTCCACATTATTTTGTGACCTTCAACCTGCTGAGGCCTTCTCTCCTGCTCTCTTTCAGAGATCCATCTAACTGTGGAGGTCAGTGAAGATTTTTTTTTTATTTATTTGAAGGAATTTCATTATGAACATTTTAGACTGAACTGCCTTTTGTTCCATGTAATCTGAGGATTTTTGACCAGTGATTAAAAAAAAAATCATTTCAGATCTTTTTGTTGTATTGATGCTTCCCATAACTAACAGCCAAGGTAAGTGCTAAGCTAGATGTAAATTTTTACATAAATATATATAATTTAATTAATTTTCCTATTTACTTGGTACTGGTAAAGTACCATCAATGCAGTGACAACCTGAGTGACACATTGGTTTGAGTGCTGGACTATGACCCTAGAGACCAGAGTTCAATTCTCTGTTCAGCCATGAACAGAATGATCTTGGGTGACCTTGGGTGTGTCATACTCTCTCAGCCGCCATAAAACCCTGTGATAGGTTTGCCTTAGGGTCACCTTAATTTGGAAACAACTTGAAGGCACACTACAACAAAGGAAATGTCTCTCCCCCTGTTCTTCGGTTTCTGGTTAGGAAGAAATACTTCAACTGCATCTGCTTTACAGAGAGCTGGCTGGAAGACGATAGTGGTACAACTTGGGTCCAGGCCTTGCCAGCCGGATACTCTGTCAGTGAGCAGGTAAGGGGAAGTGGGTGGGGGGCGGCGGAGTAGCCTTGGTTTACAAAGACAATCTTATGCTGACCAGGATACCTGTCTGGAAGACAGACCGCTTCTAGTGTATATACCCGAGCCTGAAGGCAAGGGATAGTCTAGGGATTCTGTTAGTGTATCAACCACCCCGTTGTCTATCAGACTCCCTGGCCAAGCTGACAGAGCTGGTGTCGGAGTTGGTGTTGGAGTCGCCCAGATTTTTGGTTCTGGGAAACTTCAATATCCCATTTGAGACCGGTTTGACAGGTGTGGCTCGGGAGTTCATGGCATCCATGACAAACATGGGCCTATCCCAATTAATCTCTGGGCCAACACATTGTGCAGGTCATACCCTCAATGCGGTCTTCAGTACGGAACAGACACAGCCGTGGGTGGAGATAATAAATGCTATCACATTATCATGGACGGATCATTTCCTGGTCAGGCTTAGACTTATGGCTGCTGTCTGCCCCTGCAGGGGTGGTGGACCTATTAGAATGGTCCGCCCTCGAAGGTTAATGGAACCTTTTGGATTCCAGAAAGTCCTGGAGGGTCTTATGGTTGGTATCGCCGGTGATCCTGTTGAAGCCCTAGTTACTACCTGGAATTGTGATCTTACTAGGGCTATCGACATGATTGCTCCCAAGCGTCCTTTCCGGCCTGCTTCAAATTGTAATCCTTGGTATACAGTAGAACTCAGGAATATGAAGCAGGTCGGACAACGACTAGAGCGCAACTGGCAGAAATCTGGGCTCTTATCTGAGAGGACACGCTATATAGGATTCCTTCATTCCTACGGAGTGGCAATAGATGCAGCAAAGAAGACTTTCCTCTCTGCACGTATTGCATCTGCAACTTCTTGTCCAGCAGAGCTGTTCAGGGTGGTAAGGGATCTGACTCAACTACCCACTCCCCTGAACTCACTGTTAGAACCTAGTGTAGCTTGCTGTGATGCTTTGAATAATCATTTCGCAGATAAAATCTCTCAGATAAGAGCCGACTTGGATGCCAGTGTTATAGCAGAGGTTACAAATGAAGTATCCGGCGACTCCGCGAACAGGATTATACTGGATCAGTTTCAGTCAGTGAGTACCGAGGATGTAGACAAGCTCCTCGGAAATATAAGAAAGACAACTTGCCCTCTTGATTCCTGCCCTTCATGGCCGGTCATCCAGGGAGGAGTTGCAATTAAGACTAATTTAAGATACATTATTAATGCATCCCTCAGGGAGGGCAATTTTCCAGCTTGTTTAAAAGAAGCGATTATACGGCTGCTTCTAAAAAAGCCCTCCCTAGATCCCCTGGATATGAATAATTATAGACCAGTCTCCCATCTCCCATTTTTAAGCAAGGTGATCGAGAGGGCTGTTGGTCTTCAGCTCCAAGCTGTCTTGGATGAAACAGATTATCTAGACCCATTTCAAACTGGCTTCAGGGCAGGATATGGAGTCGAGACTGCCATGGTCACCTTAGTGGATGATCTTCGCCTAGGTATCGACAGGGTAAGTGTGACCCTGCTGGTACTCTTGGACCTCTCAGCGGCTTTCAATACCATAGACCATGGTATCCTTCTGGAATGCCTGAGAGGGCTGGGGATCGGGGGCACTGCACTTAAGTGGTTCCAGTCCTATCTCTCAGGTAGATACCAGATGGTGATGCTTGGGGACAGCTGCTCCTTGAAAAAGGAGCTTAAATCTGGCATCCCACAGGGCGCTGTCCTGTCCCCAATGCTATTTAACATCTACATGAAACCGCTGGGAGAGGTCATCAGGAGGCATGGAGCAAGGTGCTATCAGTATGGTGATGACACCCAGATATATCTCTCCATGCCTCGGATAATAGCATCAGCTAAGGGTGGCATCTCACCTCTGAATGAATGTCTTGAAGCAGTAATGGACTGGATGAGGAAAAACAGACTGAAGCTGAATCCAGATAAGACGGAGGTACTCGCTGTTAAGGGCTCTAGCCCAGGTATGAAGGTTTGTCAACCAGTTCTAGATGGGGTCACACTTCCCCTGAAAGACTGTTCGCAGCTTGGGGGTGCTCCTGGACTCGCCACTTCAGATGACAGCTCAAAATAGATGTGGCGGCCAGGAGTGCCTGTTATCAGCTTTGGCTCATACGCCAGCTGCGCCCCTTCCTGGAGTTGGAACACCTAAAAACAGTGGTGCATGCGCTGGTAACTTCACGGCTTGACTTCTGCAATGCGCTCTACATAGGGCTACCCATGTGCTTAGTCCGGAAACTTCAATTAGTTCAGAATATGGCAGCCAGGTTGGTCACTGGTAGACCTAAAACTGATCACATAACACCAGTTCTGAAGTCTTTACATTGGCTGTCTATTAGTTTCCGGGCACAGTACAAGGTGTTGGTTATTACCTTTAAAGCCCTTCATGGTTTGGGGCGAGCCTATCTGCGGGATTGCCTTCTCCCATATAATCCGCCCCACACACTAAGGTCCTCTGGGAGGAATTTACTGCAGCCGGTCAGAACTAGGTTGGCTGCAGTTACCCAGAGGACCTTCTCTTCTATCGCTCCCAAGTTATGGAATGGCCTGCCGGAGGAGACCCGGCATATTACCAGTCTTGACTGCTTTAAAAAAGCAGTCAAGACTGCTCTCTTCCGACGGGCCTTCCCAGATTAGTACTTCCACCGCCTCCCACCAACTGTCTTGCTGTTCTTTTAATAGTTAGTTGATTGTTGTTACTTGTTACTTGTTGTGTGTTTTAGGGGATAGAGATAAATTTTATCATCATCATCACCATCATCATCATCATCTGGAGGACAGTTCCGCTCCCCTGCTTTGATATAGAGTGACTGGTAAACTGATGGAGTCCGCATAAGAAACCTCAAGGTGTTTCACAATTCTTGAAGCAAGGACTGCATACAAATACAGCAGTGGAAATGTATTTTGAATGGGAGACTGAGAGAAAGACTGGTACGAAGTGATGTTATTAGAATGATTAATATGACAAACTGCAGCAAAATAAAGAAATAAACATACAGAGAAAAATAAAAGATGTAAGAAAAGCAGAATCAGGGTGAACAAAACAAGAAAAAAGAATTACTCAGCAGAAAATACCCAAATGAAGTGACTCTTCCAGCAGATGAAAAGGAACTGAGGGGACAGTAGCTTGGCAGGTTAGGACATGCATAGTAGATAGGGAGGAAGTGGGGTTCCTGCCAAGCTACTTAGCTCTAGAAAATTCTGAATACGGTCTCTGCACAGGTGCAAAACCCATTTGTATGAGGCACAGAGACCACAAAAAAGTACTGCTAATCTTCTTTTAAAATAATTTATTTTCATGGATTTGTTTTTAAATGTATTCTCACAGACCATACATTATTCAACAGAGGTGTGCTGAACAAAGCTAAAAGAAACATTTAAATAAAAGTTATTCTGTGTTAAAATTTCCATGTTCACCCAAAGCCTATCCTGTTAAACACTTGCTGAAATATACTTCTGCTAACAAATGTTTGATTTTTGTGCTTGCAAAAAAAGGCAAATGAAAAAAATAAATGTTAACTTTTGGACGCCCAAACGTTGTAAAAGAAGGATGTAATTGTACAATACGTATTCATTATTTCAACATACAAGGCAACCAAATGATTCTGTCACTGATGTTAGCATCATGTTTATTTTACTCCACTGCACTAACATTTAAACTAAAACTTCAAACCACACGGTCTGTTTGTGACTAACATTTAAATGGCAAGCAGTAAATATGTAGGAAGATTACAAAGGACATTATTAGTGCACAGCTAAGATGGGCTGTGATTTGACAAAAGCTGATGATGTGTGTATGGCTTCTTTTTCTTGTAAGAGGCCCATCGACAAACTGGGCAGCAATGCCGCCCCCCAACTAGCCACATCACAATGCAATTCTGGTGAAAGACATGGCCACATGGTAAGCCCATTAACAGGCATCCATTTTTGAAATTCTCTAGACACACAACACATTCTGTACAGTGTAACATAGCAACAGGCCAAACTGACCAGTCAGGCTCCCTATCTTCTGTAGCACTCGATGATCCATATGACCTGGCTTTGGCACACGAACAGGCCTCAGCATTGCACAAAGGTCCTCCCTCACAGGACTTCTGAAGGGTACTTTGTTCATCCTCCGATACTTCTCTGCTGTGGCTTGGGTCGTCTCTGCATTCGCTGTCTGAGTCACTTTCACTTTGAGAGATTTCCATCATTTCCTCTTCAGACTGCCCACCAAGACATTTAAACCGCCACATAGGTAAGTTCTTTATGTAATCAGTTGGTATCAGAGGGTGAAGCCACAAATCAGGGAAAGCTAAGCGCTCAAGGAAAAGATCTGGGTCTTCATCCCAATCAGATTCAAAGGGGAAATGCTGAAATGAAGTAATTGGGTGGAATAGATAGCTAGTGTACCAGTCCCAAAGGCTTGATAGCCACTCGAGGTTATTAGCATTTACTTCATCACTGTTATTGTGTCGTCTTTTTTTCTCAAAATAATCTATTAATAAACCATGACCCAGATAAGTGCTAAGGAACAATGCTGGGTGTGAAGAGTAGAACATCCAGTCAGCTCTTACCCATGAAGCAAGGGTTGTTGTATTTGAATATCGGAACAGTTTTAAACTATATTCGTAGAAGCTGTCTAAATATGGTAACTGCAAAAACCCCAAGACTGGTAGCCAAGAAATAATTAAGAGAGAATTGTAGGTCCCTAAAGTGCTTATAAGAACAACAAAGCGCTTTATAGTAGCACCTTGGGTGATAAACAAGTCCATCCAAGCCATTAAGTTAACTAAGACGAGACTTAAAACAAATAAATCATTAACTTCTGGCTGTAAGGAACGCAGAAAAGTGTCCATGGCACGGAGGGAAATAAATTCACCAGTGTTACTCCCATACTTGTACATTCCTTCAGGAGTTCTAAGTATATATGATGGGGTCTTATAGATGCCCAGCTCTGCTATGTGGCTCTTGTTGTCCCAGTTTTCTACATTCACAAAAATAAACTCAACTCTGCCAGTAAATTTTACACTTAGCGCAGAGAAGAAAGCTGGTGGCTGGTCTAAATTAGCAAACAGGTATATTTTTACTCTATACTGGTAACTTTTATTCCACTCTTCTTTCAAGTGTTCTGATTTGAAGATTGTTTTTATCCGAGAAGCGGCATGGGCTGTTATCCACTTGAAAATATGTTCTGTCTCAATTTTGCGTCCACCATATTCTTTAAGCATCACTTTCCCTTTCGATGTGGTAGTCTGTGGAACTGACATAATTAATGTGGATCTTACCCAACCTCTTCTCTTGCAGTATCTACAAAGAAAACATTAAATTAAGTAAAGGTAAGCTACACTGTAAAACTGAACATACATATTCCTAAAGCTACAGGTGTCACTGTTTTTTTGTACATGCAAGTATCTATGCTTCTGAAAGCATAAAGCTTTCATTTTGCCCGCAGGAACTTTAAAAGTACCAAAAATCTCCTCTAGTTTCTCAATGTTAGCAGGAGAACATGACTCCCAAAATACACTCCAGATGGAATGGCTTTTTATACAATAAAGTATAAAACAAGAAAAATACAATCCCTTTCTCAGTTGTAGACATTATTGTATGTCCAATATATTGAAATGTAGATAGAATTCTAATTAAACTATTTGTCATTTTAGTTAAATCTGAAATTTCACTTTTCCCATTCCCAAATTCGTTTGGTGCTTCTCATAATCCCCTACATGGTTTGGTGGGAGGATATGGGAATAAATTACATGCTATGATTGCTAGCCTTATATATAGTTTTGGATTCACTCCAATGGTAACAGACCACTACTAATATCGGTGGTGCCACAGAAACTTTGCAATAGATAATTTCTGGCACACACACTGTCACAAATTGCAGCCCACCCACTGTCCTTGGCTGCTACAGACCACGGAGATCCAAGTTGTCCTGTCCACTTTTCTGTGCTGCCCAGCTGATCACTCATGAGCTGGGCAACAGGGAACATTTCACCAGGTCACATTTTCAAAAGCAACAGTGAAGGGGAGAAAACAGCCAGAAAACAGCAACAAAAGAAAGGATGAAAGTTCAATGCTGGTTAAGATACAAATCAATGATTATTGACATATGCGAACACGTTTCAGAATAACCTTCCTTCTTCAAAAAGTACGGGACACATGTCATCATGTGCAGATCTAATAGCAGATCTTACTAGTTTTTTTACATGTGTGACTCTACATACATGCCAGCTGTGTGACCCTACATACATGGCACATATGAAGAAAAAAGTAGGAGCTGCTATTTGATTCTTAGTTTATGGCATATCTCCTACATTTCTACCTTCTGAAGAGAGAAAGTTATTCTCAAATATATCAATATATATAAATAGTAATTAAATGTTATCTTACCCAACACTGGACTGGAGAGAGAAATTAACTGTATCAAATGTAGCAGAGATGGAGGAGGAGCATTAAAGAGAGACCTCTGAATATGGTAGGGAGCAAGTAGTTGATGATTTTGGCATGAGATGTTTCAGAAGAGGGCTGAGAAGGCAAAAGCAGGACTGGTGGAAAGTTGAGACAGGGGGTGTGGTGCTCAAGGCACTTGGAGATGAAGCACAAAAGGAACATTTAGAGATGAATGAAGAGGAAGGATGATCAAGAAATAGTTTTTGGGGGAATAGAAGAAATGTGCACATAAAAGAAAAGGAGAAGACAAACATATAATAGTTAAAATTGCCAAGTGTTCACTTTACCCTACAGAGATGTTCAGCTGCACAAGAATGTGAAATGAGATACTGAAGGTTGGGAAAGAAAAAGTTTATTGGAGCAACAGGCCAAATATTGAGAACAAGGATCAACTTGAAGGTGGAAACTGCTTCAGAGCTTAAACAGCATGTGGCGACTACAAAAGAGTGAGGAAGGGTCAATGCTTCAGAGGAAGTGGATCTATTGAACTGAGAGACAGAACTGGAGAGGGCAGATAGTAAAGAATGTAGCATTTCCGTTCTACTATCTTCTTCGCTCAAGTTCTATTGAAATTAGTGATGGGTGCATGCCACTCACCTTGATTCAGAATGGGCTTTGATAATAAGGGGTATTTCCCTCCAAAACAGTTGGGTAAAGATTTTTAAGCTCCCTCCAAATTTGGAAATCTTACCATGTTGTCCTCCAATCTGTACGTAGCCTGTTGACCACTAAACTTTATTACAAAATTACCTAATATTACCTAATTACTTAAGACTCGCTGAAATCAGACATACCAATAGCAGACCTATTTCTTTAAAATACAAGGGGTATGGGGCTATATTTTAAGTATAAAACAAGCAAAAGGAAACACATTAAAAGAAACATTAACCTCTTCAGCTGGGTTCCCTTCCAGTATCAAAACTCATCTGAAGTAACTGTGATCTTATGGACAGATGGTATGGTGGCAAAATATAGCCAGGGGATGGTTTAGCATGCATTCCTGGGTATCTTTTTCTCATAAAAGTTGCAGACCCAAGGTAAGGGCAATTTAGACACAGCTACTTCAGACTCATTTTTCAAGTCTTGGGTCAAACCAAGACGTGAAAAATGAGTCTGAAGTAGCTGTGTCTAAATTGCCCTTACGTATAAAAGAAAAAGCTAATGGTAAAGATAACATAACTCACAAAAATAGCCTATAACGCTATAACAGAGGCTGCCCAATACGAGTACAGTACATGAAATCAGAGACAAAGGGAAACATATGACTCCTCTATTCACAAGTGGTCTACATGCACAGAAAGATGTGCTTTGCTCATGTATTCTTTCTTGCCATTTCTGGCAATCACACAAAGGAGGTTTCACTGAATACAAATAAGCTGTGATTTCTTACAATAGTATTTGTTTATCCACAGTATTCTATTCTGCATTCCACAGTTACAGAGAGTAGCTTGCTATAAAAATGGAAAAGTTCATCTGAAACCACCTACAGCATCTTCAGGAACATACCTTGGGTCACTGGAGCAATTAAAAGTGCCCGTCCGTATTCCAAATCTTGATACTTTCTTCACCATTTTTTCCCAATGAACCTTTCCCATTAAAGGGCTTCTGTCATTTGCTATAACCTGTTGGACAAATAAAATGGATGTTAGGAAAAATCTGTAGGAGCTGTTGCATATTTTAAGACTTTGCTCAGATGACACAAAACTGATTTTTTTTTGGCATTTATATTTTTTATACTTCTATTGCACTTTCAGTTTAAAGGCTACCAAACTGGTTTATGATTAAGTCCATGTTTATGAAAAACTGAACATTAATATTCAGAGCTTAAATATTATTTAATACATTTAATTCAGGAAGGGGTGTATTCTTCTTGAAGAAGAGCAGTCACTGTACAGCCAAGTATCATGACTGTAATAATATAGCTGCACTATGCTCAATGGATTATTTGAATTCACATGCTTCCACTAAATGCCTATTTAATCCTACCAGAAAATTTGGAATTCTGATCACTAGCAACAGCTCTCTATCCGGTCCAAGACATGGGAAAAGCCAAACAAAACAGAGTACTAGAAACCAGTTCAAAAGGTGTGAACTCACAAAATGACCCCTGGAGAAATTCCTGTACTTTTATACATCCACTATATAAAAGTCAATGTTCGTCTGTGTGTTTGTCTGTGTCAGGCAGACGAAGACTTCATACGATTGGCTGTGTGAAGTGAGAAGACCTCATATAATTGGCTGGCTATGAAGATTCTATGGAATCCTGGGGTGAGCAGTTTAGGGAGGGGCCTTTAGAGTTCTCAGCCAGAGAGCTCAAACAGGTTGCTACGGAGATGAGGCCTACCAGCAAGAAGAAGGGCACTGTATTCCCTCAGAAATCAAACCCTCTGTATGTTAATAACTCTGAATACAGACTGGATTGGGGAATATGTGGATAAGTTACAGGTGCTGGATTAGGCCAGTTGCTACGGAGATGAGGCCTAGCAGCAAGGAGGAGGACAGTGCATTTTCTCAGGAACCTAACCTCTGTATATTAACAGCTCTGAATATAGATTGGGTTGGGGAAGATGGGGAAAAAATTACAGGTACTGGAGAAGACAGGTGGGTGAGTCCTTAAGAGGAAAATAAAATCCCAGGTAATGCTGGGTAAATATGCTAGTCGAATATAACTAATACAAATGGTTATCTGTGCAAGTTATTGTAGGGTGGTCATGTAACTTTCACATGTCTCTTCATCTAGCTACAGCTCATAGGATCTCTGTATGAATCATTTACGCATGTATGCTCTACAGGAACTGAAAATGCTATATATTAGACCATATACACCCCTGAATTATAACTTTTTAAACTGCCTGGCGTCACAATCATAAAGTAAACGACTGTTTAAACTGGATCAATGAAGATTAAAATCCTGTTTTCAATTCTTATGCAAATGTTTACAATTCCAAAATAAGAACATGCTGAAAATAGTATCTAACAGTGAAATGTAATGATATCAAATCAGGTAAGAAAATGGTGCAGTTCCTGGACTGTGTGTATCCCAATCCCTTTCTATGCCTCCATTTAGAACACTCCCATAGCCCTTGGACCCACTTTTTTTTTTAAACAGTGAGAAATTTTTCACTTCTCTAAATATTCACGCCATACGATTCAAAACTCCTCCCAAATATGTTGTGATATGACTTCTAAGTTACCAGTGATGCACTGGTGCAGCCCACTGGGTGGGGTGGTAAAGACTGGCCCCTGATCCCAAAGCAAATGCCAACTCCTGAATTAAAATATTGTGGGTATTGCTGCCTTGAGCCTGGTTTGTGCAGAAAGCCAAGAAATAAAAGAAACAAGCAAGTAAACATTGATGCAATTCTTTAAAAGAGACAACAATATTCATTAAAGCCATATCAGCAATACATGAATAAAATTTAAGGTGTTTAAGTATATGGCAGGAAAAACAAGGATCAGTTAAGACAGTGGTTCTCAACCTGTGGGTCCCCAGATGTTTTTCGACTTCAGCTCCCAGAAGCCCTGAGCATTGACCATAGTGGCTGGGGCTTCTGGGAGCTGAAGTCCACAAACATCTGGGGACCCATAGGTTGAGAACCACTGAGTTAAGAGATAATGTTGAAAGACAGTGGCTGTAGAGCCTCCTAGTCTCGCTTTGCCCACCCCCCTCTGGCTGCCAGTCTTGCAGGCAGTATCAGAGAGGCATCCAGATATGTCACCATAGCTAGATGTGAAATGATTACATCAATGTTGAGGCCTCTGGAGGACCCTAGAGATCTCAGCGCTAATCTCATTATTTCACATCAGGCAATGAGAGGCTTCTCCTGCTTGCTCTCCATGAGACACAGAATGGACATTTGGGGGATGGGCTTCAGGGACTGTATGGTGAGTCCATGAGGGGAGTGTTACCCCAAAAGGTGGGGGAACTTGAGGTCCACCAGAAGTGTGAGCATTTCCTTAAAAGATGAGATCTTCGAGAGGAGGGTAACTATGGGAACTTTTCGCCTGTGTATACCAGTACTAACTGCAAGATACCAGTAGAGAGTCAAAAGAATGTTTTAATGGGGGATTCACAGACATACACAAGAAATCAATCACGAAAAATACAAAGCTAGTGAAGGGAAAGGAGAGAAAGGTTGAATAGAGAGAGATTTCTGGAGTACAAGGTGATATTTATCGGTCCTGGAGTGGACGATCAAAGAGAGGTAGTTCAAACACAAGAGTCTGAGGGCAACGCAGAGGAAAAAGAGTCTGGGATGCAGTGTGACACACAAAGTGCTAGCACGTTGCCATGTTGTAAAATTAATCTTGCCTGTAGCTGGGTTTTTTTCTATACTTTTTTCTCACCTTGAAGGGACGAGTATTAATTGCTCTCTGGCAGAGTAAACAAAAGGGGGCTATAACAGACTGATGGTTTTACTTTGGGTGACAAAACATTGACCATTTCCGCACTACACCATTATAGTGTTACTATTCTACTTTCAACATCCCATGGAATCCTGGGGTTTATAGTTTAAGGCAGGGCTCTTAGGCCTCACTAAACTACAAACCCCAGAATGCCACAGGATGTTTAAAATGGAATAATAGTACCATAACAGGGTAGTGCATAAATGGCCATTGATGGGGGTCCTGAAAGCCTCTTAATGTCTTGACAGCCCTTAATGTCTTGCCTGAGTAAGGTGAATGAGGAAGGTTTTGGTAGGAAATGCGCATAGCAGGGGTGCTTGTCTGATGCACCTGGGCAGTTTAGTTGACTACTGTATTCAGATGTCAGGTCATCAAAGGATTACTGGAAATCTATTCACTCCAGACTTTCCCACCTAACTCTTCTTGACCTTAGTCCATGCTAACTTAGCCCAGGCATACTGCCAGAGTCCTGCTTGCCAAATGTTTCCTAGCCATAAGTGTCCGATTTCTATATAATATTTCATGCCAATTAAATTATATTGCTTGCCAATCATGCTATACCACGTGATAGGGATGTAAGGCACGGCAACATGAGTGTATGGCTGAGTCTAGCATAGGTCCACAGGTAGAACTACTATGCTACACTGAACCACATAGAATTGTAATCATGGTAAGCACAAGCCACAGCCAAGGTTGGGGTTACCACTATTTGCCTTCCCTCTTATTTTGCAAACAAGAGGAGAAGAATGGGCATTTCTGTGGAAGCCATATTTACAAACTCAAGGACCTCAAAGCCTGCTCAAAGAAGCTAGGATCAGATTGTGATATATGGCTTGTTCACTAGCTAAGAGTTAAAATAACCAGTTTTTGAAGCTTAAATGCAATGTGAAACCATTTTTTAAGATATGAGGTGGGAGTCCTGCTGGTCCATGGCAGGCTCCCATTCAATCCAAATCCTACGTTCCTTGGCACTCCTCTCTCAAACTTGCCTTTCCTGTTAGAGCCAAGTAAGCTGCAAAAGCAAGGCAGCCTGTTTGGCTTGCTAGATGGAAAAAAGAGGCTCAGCACAGAAGCAAAATTGATTGCTCATGGAAGAACATATCAGTTTGAACAGGTGTGTAGAGTGGATGTGTAAGAGACAGAGAGAGAATGAGGTAGCTGTATATGACAAAAAATGTGTAAGCAAGAGAGAGAAACAGTGATTACATTAACATTATTGCACTGTCTCAGGATAGTCAATACCTTGCTATTTCTCTTCCTCTCAAGAAAGTGACTGACAGACAGAGATGTGTGGTGGTGATCTTAAGAGACAAAGCATGGGGGGTGACTAGCTTGTTCTCAGTATAACATAACCTCTAAAAGAATGTGGCCCTCAGTAAGAAAGGGAAGGCTCCTCATCCCTGGCTTGAAACCACAAAGTGGGCCCTTGCGGTGTCCTCTGCAGACTGCCCACAGAGTTGAGAGAGGAGCGTGTTGCAGATTGTACCCCAATAGTACAATATTAATATGGATGAGAAGGATAAACCATTTTCGGAATGAGGATTTATAGAAGCAAGAGGGAGGAAGAGAGATGGAAGTTTGCATTGCTTGACAAGCAATTTTAAATGCTATGATTGATCATGCATGACTCACTGTGCCCTGCAGTTTCTACATACTCTGATTATTTTAAGAATGTCTCATGTGACTATAAGCTAAGTGGCTGACTAATGATTTCAACCCTACATTTTAGGTCTCACATTTGATGCAAAGAGACACAAGACCCAACCTTACAAAGTATCCTCATGGATGAATTAGCACTTTGGTTCATGAAGAAGAAATAGAAAATATGAACAAGAATAGCATGAAATGAACCAGATGGTCAGAAACAAAAACATTAAAGGAAGCCCCAAACATACATCTCTCCAGAAGAGAAAAATACGCAACACACAGTCTGTTTTAACATTATCTGAAAAAGATAAACAAACATAGCTTGCTTTTTCTACGTCCATTCTGATACCCAGGCTATCTATCAGTCCACAGTGTGCCCAGCTGTCATCGTGCAAACTAAATATCACTGCATTTTGATCATTTGCACTGAGTGAAGTTTTCTAGCCGAAATGCATTATTTATAAATGGGAAGCAATTGTTTTGGATTTCAGACAGTTACCTGTACATGATTAATCTCTTAGGAAGCAAAAATATTAAGTATTGAAGACCGCATAATAATTTCCACTTTTCTGATTTTTACTTTGTATGTTTTCATTCTAATCACTTGGAAATTAAGACCCATTGCTCGAAAAAGGCATGATCTTTAAGCTATTCAGAACTAGGAGATGCTACCAGCTTTAATTTTTAAACAATCTGGATGGCAACGTGCCATACAGTGAATTACAGTAAAAACACTGGTGTCATGGAGGTTCTGGTATTTAGTGCATGGTTGAAGCCATTAGAAATGCATTTATATCCTGTGCATAACTGTACCATTAATAAACAGCACCACCAACCGGGCCTGCCACAGTACGTCTCCCCACCACATCCTGGTACTGTTGTTCAGGACTGCAGTCAACCTGGAACAGCAGCTTCAGAATGGGATGAAAGTTTGGAAGGAAGAAAAAGGATAAAGCGCGTGGGGAGGAGTGGGAACGGTAACCTGATGGGATGCAAATGATCCCACGGCAATTTTTGAAGCCCCAAGGGCCCTCACCTCCTATTTTAAACAATTTTTAAAAATTTCTACTCAAAGTGCCTCCCATACCTTGTGATGGTGTGGGAGTCAGTATTTTGTCGTGTCCCCCACCAACCATGAAGTTTTAGGTCCAAAATAACATTTTCCCCATAAAATTGGAAGTGACTTTTGAATATTTAAAAAAAAAATGGGGGAGGCACAGAAGAGGTACCTCTGAAATCCAAAAACGGATATGTGCAGTCCATAGATCTTAGAAAGGTGTCCACCCCTGGGATACAAGACAACTCCCTAGTGGCCTTTTCTTCCCTCCTAGATGTCATGTCACATAATCAAAGAAGCCCTATTGAAATTTTGCTTAGGGGGAAGGGGAGAAGATCAGAATAGCAAAATAGGACGCGGAAGTCAGAACCACACGCTCCACAGCAATTTTACTCCCTCTTCTTCTTATATTGCCTGTTTATAGGCGCCAGCGTAGTGTACCGGTTTGAGTGTTGGACCAGAACTAGGGCCATTTCCAAACTACATTGTTATAGTGCTATTATTCCACTTTCAACATCCTGTGGAATTCTGGAGTTTGTAGTTTACTGAGGCCCAAGAGCTCTCCGGCTGAGAATTCTAAATTCCCCTCCCTAAATTACAAACCCCAGGATTCCACAGGATGTTGAAAGTGGAATAATAGCACTGTCACAGCTTAGTGTGGAAATGGTCTAGGACTTCAGGAGGCCATGGTTTAGAGTCCTCCTCAGCCATGGGAACCTGCTGGGTTATCTTAAACAAGTTATGTTCTCTTTATTCAAACTTCTTTTAAATCAATCTTGTTGAGAAAAACCTACAATAGGATTGCACTAAGTCTGGGTCTACTGGAAGAGATATCAACAACAAAAACAAATGGCATGTTTGGTAAAGTGAAAGTGACTCTGTTTATACACATCAAAGAAATACATTTATCCAGAGTAAAACTATGGCAATCACTGATGTCCAGAGTGATTTTAGGAAAGGCAGCCACAGAGACCTTATCATTTGTGTAGAGGTCTTGATCCTACTGCACACAAGAGCAATGGCCATGGCTGCATGTATGGCATTAACTTTAAAAAGCAGCCATTTGTGCTGGTGAAGGAAGAGCAGACAAAATGTAGCCCTGCTTCCCATCCCTTCTTGAATAGCCTACTATCACGGATGGATGCGAGTGTGAGGTGTGGGAAGAGGGTACAAAAGTAAGGCAGGCAGACCGAGGAAAGCTTGCTTGGGCTCACCCAAGGCACAGACAAACCAGGTCTGCTTTCTTTTCTCCATCTCTGGAGTAGCAGTTCCTCTTTATATCTTAATACCACACCCTGTCTCCCCCCCACACTTTATCACAACCTTGCTTTCTCTAAAACCCACAACCTTGAGGATAAAGGGCAAAGCTTATTAATAGTTACTCCAAAAGAGAATGGATAACCTGTGGTAGCGTGTAATTAAAAATAATACTGAGTGAAGTACTCTGTTAAAGCTGTACTCACAGAAAAATAGAACGAAATCTTTATTAGGATAACAAACTAGGAAAAAGGTAATGTAGATTCAAGGATACTCAACCAAAATAACAAAGTCTTAAAGATATTTAACCAATACCTCTAAAACACCACAGTATTCCCCCAACAGAGTTTTCACATGCAGGCCGTTGGCCCTCGCAGCAGAAAGGTCTGTTTATCCACTCAGGGTTCCACTCTCTGACCCTTTTAGAGGTGGCTGTCAACACCAAGGCCTGGCGAGCAGCGAAGGGAGCCGGCTTCCAGGTCTCTTTGCAGATAAGGCAGGCAATAAATTAAAAGAGCTTTACTTCAGCATGCGAATGGCAATGAACAGAAAAAACAGCAGTAAACAAAAGAGCTTCTGGCAGCAAGGAGACTCCCTGGGTGTTACGTCACAGCCAGGGAGTACACAGTCAGAGTCTGTTCAAGCAGAGAAGTTACCAGAGCCGGTCCGAGATCAAAAGGTGGTGCCGTTCCAGCAAGTCGGGCAGCGTTCCAAGAGGCAAGGCAAGGCAAGGCAAGGCAAGGCAAGGCAAGGCAAGGCAAGGCAAGGCAAGGCAAGGCAAGGCAGGGATCCAAGATACACGACAAGCACCCCCCAAAATGGATGGCTGTGAGCCAACAAAGACCCAAGGCTGAGCGATTGCTTTTATAGGCAGATCACTCCTCCAGGTGTTATCTCAGCTGGACCCTGATTGCCTGGCGTTTTCTATTTAAACGTTCTGACCTCCTGAGAGCACTCTTTTGCTCCCGATGCTGCTGTTAAGTAGGCACCTGCTCTTGAATCACTATCTGACCCTTCTGGCTTGGCTGGGTCTGAGGCAGCCCCTGGCTCTGCTGCTGGGACTACTGCGGCCAAGGGCTCTGTGCCTGGGGCAGCCTCTGGGGTGGGCTGTGCTGGTGCAGCAGGCTCCAGGGCCTCTGGCTCAGACTCAGAGCTTGTGTCCTGGAGTTCCAGGGTCCTGACAGTGGCTTGGTTACTTCTCTTTCCCATACTAGGCCTCTGAGAAGCTAACCCTCTCCCAGAAAACCCTTTTTTGGTTTACTGGATGCTCTGACTTAGCTTTCTCTCTATGAAACTCAATGAAGGACAACAAAGTCTAACCCACACTCCCAGTATATATGCTTCCCGCTGTCTCCCCCACAGGCTCTCCCTCTGGCTAGGGCTGAGTTTTCCTCAGACAGAGAGCCAATCTGATTACATCACCCTCTGTTCCCAAGGCTGCTCTGCTAGCCACACTCCCAGGATGTCAGACCTACAAGCAGGACAGATTCTCAGGGAGAAGAATTGGTACATAGCTCCTATTTGTGGTTCCTGATCCAGCTAGGGATGCGTGCACAGAAACATGGTTCCATAATCTATAGCTCCTTCTGGATATGTTATTTAAGATTAATTAGAGCAGAGCACAAGGCTGTAATTCTGTGTAGTTAGCATTACCACGTTAAGACAGAGTTAGATATTGAACATTTACACGCTGAAGATAGAAAATTTGTTATTTGCTTCTATATTGTTTGAATATTTAATTGAGAATTGCATTGGCATTTGATGTTACCAGGTTCTGTAATCTAAGAATACATTTCCTATATATAATCAAAGATTTATACAAGAAACTAATATATTGCTCTAGATATGCTTTGAGAAGGCAGGTACTAAGCACATTTGAGTAACAAATATTTTTCACACATCAGAAAAAGTATAAAATATACCAAATAATGTTAATTTATCTTAAAAAATTAGCAAAACTTTGCTTCTGAGATAGTCTTTCCCACACAAATTATGCACAGGAGGACAATATGATTGTAGAACTATGAATAAAATGCTGACAAGAACAGGGCAATAAAAATTATTATAAAGTAATGTACATTGGGGGAAAAGGCAAAATAAATAATAGAACAGTGCTGAATCTGCACTTTAATTATTGAAAGACTGCATGTAAGAAAGGGAGAAATTCTAGCCTCCTACCTATTTTCAGTCCTCATCTCATCTTCATCAAATAGAAGGTAAGTACAAGGTTAACACAAGACTTCCTTCCATGCCAATTTAAGGTGCATCTTCATTTCCTTCTTTTATAGCCTTCTTACATCGCAAAAAGGCAAAGAGCCAGAAGCCAATCCTTTAATAGAAGGAATGACATGATGCAGCAGAATGCTACAGCAAAAAGTTTCTGCTGGGGGGCAGACAGAGATGGCTATTTTGGTCCCTGTATACAACCAGCTAAAGCACAGAATGAGGGAGGACCAGTACATGAGGAAGGCTCATACAGTGTGTGTGGCAGAAGACCAGGTACCTATCCAATAGGCCCTCTGAAGGAGTGTTTGCATTATTTCTATACAGGTTCGCCTCATTTCTTCTGTGCCCATTTTTGCAGGAAATGTTTGAATTCAATCTTTGCTCATCACTGTTTTTCCACATCAGAAGTTGGATTCAAACACAGAGAGAAAGCTTTGCAAAATGACATGGAGCTCTGGTATTACAGCCACCATTTTTTCCTAAGCCCTCTTAACCTATTATAATTAGGATGAAGGTTAGTTCATTATGTCACTGTCTGCTATTATAGCATTCTCTCTCTCTCCCTCCCTCCCCCCTTTCTCTCTTGGTTAGGAAACAAAATAATTTAAAAATTCATTTTGACCAGCCCTGGAATTCCTCAGAGCTGGTGATATAGTTGTGCGATGTGACAACTGTGGATTATGAAAATGCTGAACTACTCCCTCCCTGCCCACTGGCACCCCTGAAACATCCCTCTGTACCTGCCGCTTGAGGTCACTGTCCTGGTGGAGAGAGCTACCATTACAAATTTCTGTGCTGGCTGGGAGGTCTGGGAAGAGTACAGGAATATCTCTCCCATGCAGTAGAGAGAAGAGACAGCATAGTGTAGTGGTTTGACTCCTGGATGACAACTCTGGTAGATCAGGGTTCAAATCCACACTCAGCCATGGAAACTTACTCAATAACCTAGGGCAAGTCACACTCTCTCAGATTCAGAAGGAGGCCATGGCAAACCACCTTTGAAAAAAAAAACCTTGCCAAGAAATCCTCATGAAATGGCTTTAACTTTGCCGTAACTTGGAAATGACTTGAGAGCACACAACAACAATAATAAGGTGGAGAGAGATATTCTTGAACTGTTCAACTGCATTTCACATTTTCAGTGCTTTGAATTCTCTAAAAAAATTCTCTAAATGTTCATGCAAAAGTGTCTTTTCAGCAACATGCTTGAATGAAATAACGTGCAACTGGGTGATGTTGCTATTACGCAATGCTCCCCTGTGGAATCAAGTGGTGTCGGCAACTAAATACCGTGCACCCATTCCTGTTTGCAAGGATGGTGGATAGAACAGGGATTCCATAAGAAATGTCCGCAGTTGCCCAGCAATCTCACATCAGCAAGCCCAGAGGCCAAAAGGTCACATCTGCACAGCAGGCATCTCCAACCATAGGAAAGGAGCACATGTCCACAGCAATGGGAACTGCACTGGCTACAACCACCCCATATGCATCTTTAAAGAGGAAAAAGATAGTGAAGAATGATTCCAAAGAAAAGGTGCAATTTGTACAATGAAGTGCAAACAGTAAAAGCAAGCTGTAGAAGAAAACACAATTAATGGCTCAAATTAGTGTGCAAGCTCCACAACTTGAAGGGAGGGATCCTTCCAACCCTAGGACTTCCTTGGGGGCTGCATCAGTCCCATAAAATAAAGGTGAACCCCCCACCCGCTCCTGGTTTAAACTAACACTTGACATGATACGCCCTAAAGGCATGATTTTCCCAGTTTTGAGGTAACAGTCGCGGAAATTCCCTTTTTGGCCATAGAAAGAGCCTTTGGGCTGCATGATTCCATGCGTGGTCTAAATTAGCTGACAGTTTGAATGCATGTGCATTTATTTACTTGGGAATAAAAGCCATGGGATTAAGTGGGACTTACTATTGAGTAAATGTGCATGGGAATAATATTAATTTCACTAGTAATAGCTTGGTAAAAGACAGAAAATAATGTATCATTTATATTAGACAAAGAGTATGCACTGCACTTATCAAAAGTGAAATAATGACTCTTATGGTCTAGTTATAAGCATATCCAGATGGTGTTCAAAGTGATGGTGTGTACATATATGGTCTTCCTAGCTAATAAGTTTAAATCTGTGGTATTCATTCTGCAATGTAATTATGTGCAATGATTGTGTACTAAATGCTCAGAGCCCTATCCCTCTGCCTGAGCATGCAGCTTGAAACATGAACTGATTCAGAGGTGGTTTTTACTTTTAAAAGGAATATATTTAATACCTGTACTAGCCAGATGCCATCCTTTGTATCTTCTACCAATTCATAAAAGTGCATTTCACCACTGAAGTTTGTGCTAGAAACAGATTCAGAAGCTTCTTCTTCCTTGAGGGCAGAGTAAAGTTCACCCTCCATGAGGTCTCCTGAGCAAAGAAACAAAGAAACAACTATTATATTGAACTTCAAAGGTCACATTTGTCAAAAGGATGCTGGCATGGAAGCAGATGAAGTGTCAGCTGAGACCATGCATTGCTTTTTCAAGCGCTAAGCAAAATTAGACAAGTACATCTATATGGAGCTCCCTGGTATGAAAAACTCAAAAGTGACTGAGACTGTCGATATTTTTCCCCACATTAATTGAAATGTGGTATTTCATTGTATAGCAAAAACAAAGGTCTATCTCAAAACTTTTATTTTAACTGGTTAGTTAAATTAGCTTGGTTTTTTTTTTTGCATGTTTACAACATTACATAAATAAAATAATCAAAAGCTTTATGGGCAGCATGTGGGAAAAATTACTCTTTTGTAAAATATAATTCTATCTGTGAAGGACCAAACAATTCAGAATACCAGATAAAACAATAAAATGGTCTGTTTCCCACACAACTTATGAGAAGTCATCCAAAAGCTTGATAGTAGGTATTAACAGGTAAGCATGAAAGTCCCAAGTTGAAATCCCATCGCAGTCATGAACTGAATCACCCATCATTCAGATTCAGTCCTCAGCCTATCCCCTACTACAGGAATCATGAACAGTCTGCCTTACAGGATTGATAATAATGACTACAGAGATACTAGATATGAAGTGAATTTGAATGCAGAATATATACACAAATTATTATTAAGCAAGGCACTGTAAAAAGTCCCACAGCAGATACTGGCTCATTAATAAAGATGTCATCACTAGTTCTCCCATTATTTATGCATTGTACAGGTTCAACAGCATAACCTTAGATACATCATCTTTTATTTTTTTAAAAACATTTTAATCAATTTTTCATATCCCAAGTCATGCAGTATCATTAATAATACAAATAAAGTTACATAGCCAGACCAATTAAACTTAATTACAAAAAACAAGATCAAGTTATGATCTGTTAGTCCAAAATGCCATATGTTTCAATAGAGGTCCATAAATAAAATAAATATGATAAAAGGAAAATATATTGTTTCAAAAATATCCTCCATGTTCTCTCCTGTTACACCATCTTTTCTAGCCTATGTCTCCTGGATGCACTTGATCCACCTAACAGTGCTATGAAACAATTCTACTAGTCCACATTACTCAACCATGTGTAGAAAAGGCAGTCCCAAACAGAATATCCAGCATTAGTCTGAGTCCTCCTACTCTGTTATGGGAGTCTATGGTAGCCTAGATGCTAACAGAACATGGAGTAAACCACAACTATATATGTGTCTTGTATTTATTAATCTGCTGGTAAAGTCAAGACTCTCCTCTCCCTACTTTATCCTCACCATAATCCCACAAAGTGGGTCAGTATAAGAGAGCTTGCCTGGCCTAAAGTCATCCAGCACCACTAAGTACATCCTAACCATCACACCAAAGCCAACTGCATATACAGCAGTGAATGTTACAGCTGAATTGAAATATTGCGTACATGTATTGGGGGGCATTTTATTAAGAAAACACTTCTGTCTGGAAGAAGCACTTCTTATTTTGTTGATTATTTAGGGAGGCCCTTCAAAAGGGGTAAAAATATTCACTCATTGAGAGTAGGAAGTATTGTCTTCACTCTGATTCAACTTCGCAACATTTGTAGCTGCTCATTTTTTCAGTATGTAGCTTCTGTGGCATTCTCTCCCTCTCAACAAATAAGTCTTTCTTTCCAGGCTATCATTCATATAAACCACTCTGATAAGCAACAAGATGGCTTCATGTTACATATGTGAAAATGCTTATTAGATGGGACCACATAAGGAGGAAGCTCAATGGTATCAAAATGTTCAGATAATTTTTCTACTACTGTAAACCTTTAGACTTCCTTGAACTTTTAGATACCTTTTACTTTCAAAATGTATGGTGCTGTTTTGGTTATTTAAGAACTAGAACTCTGAGAACTAAGCTCACTATTGATACATAAACTTTATCAAAAAGAAATACAGAGGTACAAGACAACACTAAATATGTAACATAAAAATATTAGCCCAAAATCTAATTGTTAGCTATAATCAGAGCAGACCCACTAGATCAAGAGAACTTGGTAAGTCAAATCCTTGCCTTCTGATATCCCGTTTTCTGACTAATTGCTCTTCTGACATTTCCAAATTAAGGACAAGTTTCATTACCAGTAAGTTGATGGGGGTTCTGCTCTTTCATCAGTTCTTCTTGACTACGGAGGCTTGTTAGGAATGCTGCGCACGTGGGCCACTTGCAAAGCGAGCTGAGCTGGAGGAAAAGGCACTAAGCCAGCTGAGGGACTTTGCAAGCAGTGCACACACAGTTCATAACAAGTGAAGCTCCAGAAGTCCTTCATGCTCCCTACAGTACAGTACATGGGTTCTTCTTTTCAACCAATCCTGTTTTCTGACTGTGCTCTAGTCCCTGATCTGTCAGATAAGTGGGAGAAGCCTATATGTAAGGTCCAATGATTCAAAGTGATTATTGTAGCTAGAACTAATAACTGGATTCAGGTCTTACATGCCTACTAATCTGAACTATTCTGTTATATTTTATAAATTGTTGGTGGATAAATCCCAGGTGATCTGTGTTCTGTAGCAGCAAAGAGTGCTATGGCACCTATATGATAAAACATCCTACTACAACATGTGGACTTCTGTTTCTCTTGTTTCTTTTGTAAGACGCATAAACTCAGGCCACATGGAAAACATTAATTAAAACAAAGGAGACAGATACACAATCAGAGCTTTACTAGTTTTTACCACAGCTATTCTTATGCTAGCAAACTCCAGCGTCTTTCATTAGACAGTGAATCCGGGGCCACTGAGAGATTGCATTCCTCACTTCTCAGCAAGGTTGTGGAAAGGGGGAGACCACGCTGGGCTTATTTATCAACCAAAGAATGTGTTGCACCAATGCTATATTCCTATTCCTTCTCTTTTCTTCTACAAACAGTATATATTAGATTGTGAATCTACAGGCAAAGTTTACATTACTGTTCAATATCAGTGAAACATTTGGAAAAATTAAAGCTTTTGGTGAGCTATAGTGCTCTTTACTGTTGTTGTGGATGAAGAAGAAGATACCAGCAGGAACTAATTTTTAAATACTGGCTTATTTTTCCATAGAAATAACTATATGGATCTTTTGTTCCCATCCATGTATCTCCTTATAATTCCATCCAATGTTTACTTGGAAGTAAGTCTTCTGCTAAGATGGAGCACATCTACACATAAGCTAACATGATATTTCAAGTGCCCAATACTTCAGAGCCCTATGCACTAGATTTAATTTTAGGTACAATTTAATTCTGTATGAATTCTTTCTCTCGTCATTTTTCAGATTAGATTTTCCTTCTTCATTTAAATTATGTCACCTGTTTGCTGACTCCCTGAACCCTCTTCACAGCTTAACAAGTTCCACAAAAAGAACTATTTTGCATTTGATCCTCTAACTTACCAAATTAGATCCGTTTCAGAATTCTCATACTGGCTTGCCTGCAGCTCAGTGCATTAACACAAATGCTTTGTATCATCATTTCCTGGGGCCTTCATCGGATCTTTCAGGAACTGTCAGTGCATACCTACACACTTACACTCAAAATTCAATAGGGTTTACTCCTAAACAAGTGAATACAGACCTGTAGCTTAATTGGTTAAGGATGGCTATGAATGTCTTGATATACCTGTTCTGAAGCTAGGTTTTCTGTTCTTTAAGGTATACAGTTACTATAGATCAAAATGGAGAAAACCTGGGAGCTATCATACTATTATGACAGCTATCGTGGTGTAGTGGTTTGAGAGCTTGACTAGGATTCTGGAGACCAGGGTTTGAATCCCTGCTTAGCCACTGAAACCCACTGGGTGACTCTGGGTGAGTCACATTCTCTCAGCCTCAAAGAAAGCAAAGGCAAACCCCTTCTGAACAAGTCTTGCTAAGCAAACCCTGTGATGGTTCTTCCTAGGGCAGCCGTAAAGAAAGAACTTGAAGGTAAACAGCAACACTCATACTTATTATGGATAGCAGGAGGCATACCTACAAACCCAGGACAAACCAGAACAGGGGAAGATAATGTATATTTGTGTTTTCTTTCCTCCTGATCCTTTTTTAAACAAAGGATAACATTAATTCCCTGGGTCTTACAGCAACTTTCTGAATTCCAGATGGGTAAACAATACACAGAATGCCATGCAGAGTTTAATTCTAGATGAGCATGCCACCCTATTATGTATTATAGAGACCTGGGAGACTGAAGGAGCTATGGTTAATCAATCAAAGATGTGTCCACCAGCTTACTTGTGGCAGCTGCAGTTCAGACCCACATGACCCATTGTGGTTCAATCCCTATTTGTAAGTATCGCTGTTTAGAAGTCTTGTGTCTGACTTAAAAGACAGACTAGGAAATCTGTTTGTAGAACATCCACCTCCTTCCCTCCCTCCAATGTAGTTCCAAGTAGAGTGTTATTCTGAGGAATTTAATATCCAAGCCTTTGGCTCTTTTATCTTGTGATGTGTTAGTCCTTGTGGCAATCATGAGTTTTTCTCAAGTGCTATCTCCACATAACATTCTCAACTGGGTATTTTGTCCAGAAAGAAGATTCTGTCCAGAAAGAGGATTTAGGTTAAGGCTACAGTCACCTCTCCACATTTTCAGGTTTAACTTTCATGGATTTGATTATTTGCAAGAGATTTTTACAAATCCTGCCCCTACTCCAATTCAGGAGCTTCTTGTACAGGAGAACTTCCCTCTCAGCAGTTTCAATCAGGCCACACAGCCCTTTAAAAATCCACCTCTGGGCCTCTTCCTCCTCCACAGCTGTTGCTTGGCCAGCTAAGGATGGCTCACAGCCCAATTTCTTAGGACCACAAACCCTCACCTGATGACCCCACACACCCAAGGAAAGAGATGGGTGAACGAAAGGAAGTATAGGGTCACCATGCTGACCCACCTCTTTTCCTGACCTGTTTTGGACATGGCGTGTCCTCCTCTCCACATGCTTCAGTCCCCTTCCCACACACACATAAAATTTTGAAATTGGCAATTTTTCCATTTTTGCAAGGGTCCTGCACCCCTAGCCCGAGTGAAGGTGAAGGGCCAACTGTATTCTCACAGACAGAACAGTTTTGTGATCCCAAATAGTGACTGTAAGCTTCCTTTTTACCAAATTCAGATGAAGCATTTGGCATAAACTGATTCTTCAGATCAGTGATGTACTGAATGAGGGCCAAAAAGCTGAGCTCTTTCAGACAAGAGTGAGACACTACTGTCTGGTGATTCATCTCATCAATTAAGTAGGATTCAGCCCATTGTAACAATCCAGCCTACTTTTGGAAGCAGGTAAACACATGGTGATGCTGACAGATTGCAGGTCTATCTTATAACCTCTGGTCTGTGGAGTTCCAGAGGCCTGCAAATTTACAGAATGAAATCTTTAATTAAGATTATACAGAAATTTTGCTAGGGGACTGGATATGTATTTCTGTTTTTCCTTTTGTGCACAAAAATACCGAAGCTAAATCCAAAGAAGATGGCATTTCTCAAGAGAGACAAATTAATGTATGTGTACAATCTGTTTGGGATGGAGCTGCTCTTGCTAAAAGAGAAAGTTAATGGCAACAGCTAATGGACATGCCTGAATTTGGTGCTGCTTTGGGCAGCTGAAACTGCATACATTATGGCCTTTTTTCTGCTGAGGATGGTATACCAGCTGTGCCTACTAAAGGATGGGGGACACGTGGCTGGATAGCAGTACGTGTGAAAGGGATCTAGGAGTCTTAATAGACCACAAGCTGAACATGAGTCAGCAGTGTGATGCGGCAGCCAAGAAAGCCAATGCAATTCTTGGCTGCATCAATAGGAGTATGGTGTCTAGACCAAGGGAGATACTGGTACCACTCTACTCAGCTTTGGTTAGACCTCATCTTGAATACTGTGTCCAGTTCTGGGCACCCCAATTCAAGAAGGACATAGTCAAGCTGGAGCAAGTCCAGAGGAGGGCAACCAAAATGGTGAGGGGCCTGGAAGCCATGCACTATGAGGACAGACTTAGAGAGCTGGGTATGTTTAGTCTGCAGAAGAGAAGGTTAAGAGGGGACATGATAGCCATGTTTAAATATCTGAAGGGATGCCATATAGAGGAGGGAGAGGGCTTGTTTACTGCTGCTCCAGAGACCAGGGCAAGGAGCAATGGATTCAAGCTGCAAGAAAGGAGATTCCACCTGAACCTCAGGAAGACCTTCCTGACAGTCAGGGCTGTCCAGCTGTGGAATATGCTGCCTCGGAGTGTGGTGGAATCTCCTTCTTTGGAGGTTTTTAAGCAGAGGCTGAATGGCCATCTGTTGGGAGTACTTTGAGGGTGTTCCTGCATGGCAGGGGGTTGGACTGGATGGCTCGTGTGGTCTCTTCCAACTCTACATTTCTATGATTCTATGATTCTATAAAGTTTGATCTGTCTATGGTTATGTAGTCTCATAACAGTCTAGACCAAATTATTGTAATACATCTATGAGGAACTATTTTTCACGAAATGTGGAATCTGCTTCATATAAAATTTTACAGTGTGAATCTAATAAGAATTTGATGAGACATATAAATCCAGTGTTGTATGATCTTTGTTGACTTCTCAGTTGTTTTTGGACCCATTCAAAGTATTCATATGGGCCTGAATTATCTAAAATAAGGGTAACCCAAACACTGCTTCTTCCCATACAGATCTATCTATTCTTTCAGTACTCAGTGGGCCCTATTCCATATCCTCACAACAGCAGAGATCAAGCATGTTGGTAGTATTTTCACTCATTGTGCCCATGCTCCACTATGCTCTTCCTCAAGAAGGCCATTTAGTTCCTTTACTCCTTGTACCTCCTAACACTGTGCAAAGGCCTTTTTGTTCTGGAAGGTGCTGGGGTGTTGAGCAAATTGAGAGAACCGTTACATGCCTGGTGCTCCTGTGTCTTTTTTTCTTCTTGTCTTTTGTGCTGAAGTCACCCTAAAACCTCTCTTTATATCTTTAGCTTATGTTTAATTTTCCTCAAGAAGATGATGACTATTAAAAGATTTTATCTATATTTCCACAGTTGCCTTGATGCAAAACAGAATGGTGACATAGAAATAAAATTCTGTATTCACAAAATACAACCTGTCATCCTCAAACATGCCAGTCTTATCTGCTAGTTTCTTAATTTTTCCAGAATACAATCATACACCATCTCTTAAATGGCATTTTGTATGTGCAACCTGCTACTGTTTTAGCAAGCAAAACCACTGCGGACTAAGGATGGGATCCAATAGTGGACTTCTGTGGTAGAACTGCACACTCTAGCAGATCTAGGGGTGGGGTAACCCCATGGCAGCCGTGCTGTACCTTCAACATTGGTTGGGAACCATCTAGAACAGGTTTTCAGGTAGTACAGATTGCTGCAGAGGGGAGGAAAGGGGAAGGAAGTTCCGCTGAAATCAACAGCATAATGTTGAACTTGGCCCTAAGATTCATTTCTGGAACAGGTAGGCTGACTATTAAACTTATCCTCCCTCAGTTTGATTGTATGTGTCTAAACTGGGAATTGTTTTAAAACTTGAGCTATAACATGAGATGCTTTGAACACTAGCAACTGAAGGAACATCTATTTTGAAACTGCACTAAATTTTAGAACAAAAGGGAAATTTCAATACAAGTAATTGCTACACAAGAAGAAATAACAAGGTATTTTTGCTATAATTTTTTTACAGGAGAAAAGAGAGATCACTAAGCTAAATTGTATATATAATAACAAGCTTAAACTCTTAGAACAAAACAAAGCAAATTAACATTTTGAAGAACCTTTCTTTTTTACTATTATACAAAAATAAAAAGTTGATTTTAAGCTCTGAATGTAAAATCTAACTTCCAAGCCAATCTCACTTTTACTGTTGACTGTACAATAGTACTATGAGAGGACTAGACTTTACAGCTGGTTAGAAGAAATAATATTTAGCATTTAAGTTCACATAACTACAATTTACTAACTAGTGTCATAATATTCACATCAAATAAGTGAAATTGATTCTGGTTTGTTTGAATATACAAATTATCCAGCTTCCTGATGACAAGCAATAATATACAGGATCATTTTATGTTGCCTGACTGTTAACAACCATAGTATGACTATATGATTTTGAAAATACTGATTTTCAACATCCTACAACCATATTATGGGATGTGTGCACCATTACACTACACTCATATTCTGCTGCTTCTCTATTCTAATGGCCACAAGTGCAAACTGTCTTCTTGTGGAGGCACTTCCAAAATCCATTACAGAAGTATATCCTTGTCACAACTACCCTGTTTTTTCCTGACTTTTGACTAATTTCTACTCTCTTGACTTGCAGAAAGTGGCAATCCCTGCTGAGAAAGGCAGACCAATGGCCTGGTTCAACATAAGACACTTTCCTATGTTCCTGATCCAAGGACTAATTTCAAGAAGGTATTCAGGAGCCAAGAGCCAGGAGTGTCACTCAGACAGCTCACGTTTTGCAGAAATTATGATATGTATAGGCAGAGAATCCTTACACCTGCATGCTTTCTAAACAAATTAGTGCATCCAGGGACACAAGTCTTTAGTCAGTCACATTAACTTATCTCAGCTAATTATTTCTCCTGGTAGTTAAACATTTACACCACCAAACTTTTATTTATTGCATTTGTAGGCATCTAGCAATCTTAAAGTGTTCACAGTCAGTGTAGAAGTATGCTTAGAAAAGGATTTTAAAAACATGTTTGTCTGAAGCAGCTACACCACTGACACTCCTCATTCTGCAAACAAATCCTAACAACCAAGGAAATTCTTGCATATAGCTTCTCCGAAAGTATTTTTACTTCCTTGAATACACTACCACAGCCTAGTCTCCTGCTGAAAACACCTAATCAACACAAGTTCCTTCAATTGTTGTATTGGAACAGTACAGAATGCTATATTGAGACTACCATCTTACTTATCAAAGAGCAAGCCTCACTGACCTCTAAAGGGACTTCATGCAAATATGCTAAGACTGCACTGGAAAACTGCAAACCTGAGCACACTTCCTTACACTGATGTCAGCAGGATCCACTTTCAAGTAAATATGCAAGGAAGCGAGCTATAAGCAGCCTAATAATGCTGCTAGTCTTAGCTTACTGGTTTTACTTTCTGAGCAGTGTAAGCACTGGTGAAGATAAGTCACAGTAGTGATCAAAAGTAAGGTTTACAACAGATGACACATTTCATTTTATAAATCTTATTGGTGTTGTTCAGATAAAACCAGATGACGTTAAAGTCATATTCCTTGATAATTTTCATCTGCACATGGAAAGAATTTCTTTTTCCTCTGTGCTGCTGTGCAGTATATGTTCTTTGCCAGCCATATTTCAGCAATTCCCCATAAAGAGTCTGGATACATTTCAACTTTGAGGTCATTCCTGCTATTATTGAGGATCTTTATTTAGCATTACTCCCTACTGAGCTTTCTCCAAGTACTTGATACAATGTGATAAAAGCAATTGTGCATATTCTGATATACAGTTGGCCCTTCACATTCGCTAGGGTTAGGGGCACAGGACCCTCATAAATATGGAAAAATCACACATATCAAAATGGGTGTGCGTCTTTGGGAAGACAGTGAAGGCATAGTGGGGAGAGTGGGCACCAAGGGTCCAAACCAGGTCGGGGAAAGGAGGCGGAAAGGGGCTGGGTCAGCACGGTAACCTTGTACGTCCTCTCTCTATCCCGTCTCCTTTCTTGGGAGTCAGGAGTGAATTGGGAGAGGGTTTGTGATGCTGAGAACTTGGGCTGCAAGCCATCCTTAGCTGGCTGGGCAGCAGCTGGTGGAAGAGGAAGAGGATCAGAAGTGGGTTTTTAAAAGACTGTGCAGCCTGATTGGAGCCAGTGAGAGGGAAGGTTCCACCAGAAAAGAACCTGAGGTGAGGAAGCAGGGTTGAAGAAACTTGCAAATAATCAAATCCATGAAAGCCAAACCTGCAAATGTGGAGGGCGACCAAAATGGTGAGGGGCCTGGAAGCCATGCCCTATGAGGATAGACTTAGAGAGCTGGGGATGTTTAGTCTGCAGAAGAGAAGGTTAAGAGGGGACATGACAGCCATGTTGAAATATTTGAAGGGATGTCATGTTAAGGAGGGAGCGAGCTTGTTTTCCGCTGCTCCAGAGACTAGGACAAGGAGCAATGGATTCAAGCTGCAGGAAAGGAGATTCCACCTGAACCTCAGAAAGAACTTCCTGACAGTCAGGGCTGTCCAGCAGTGGAATATACTGCCTCAGAGTGTGGTGGAGTCTCCTTCTTTGGAGGTTTTTAAGCAGAAGCTGGATGGCCATCTGTTGGGAGTGCTTTGAGGGTGTTCCTGCATGGCAGGGGATTGGACTGGATGGCCCCTGTGGACTCTTCCATCTCTACATTTCTATGATTCTATGATTCTATGTAGTTAAGTAGTTTTAGACACTGGGATTAATATTTACCTCCCCTCATCCCACCCCCACTGCCCAAATATTACTTATTTTAAAAATGGTAGGCCATCCCTGCTGCATTTCAGGATTATTCTTCTCCGGCCATTTCCGCTCTAGCCTGTTATAGCGCTACGATTCCACTTTCAACATCCTCTGGAATCCTGGGGTTTGCAGTTTTGGGAGGGGCCCCTTTTGTCAAGTGCACTAATGCACTATAGCTATTTAGCAAAGGGAAAACCCAACAGACAGAGAGAGAGAGAGAGACAGCAACGAAAAAAAGAGCAGAATGCTTGTAAATTGATACTTTTCTTACCTGACTTCTCAACCAGCTCCCTGACATCTTTCTTCTCCAGGAGCCCAGAATAACCAAGACCCCTGCACTCCAAAATGGTCTTCAGCTTCTTGAAGCTCAGGGCCACAGGGTCCACCAACTGTGTGGCAAAGAAGCCCGTTTCATACCACACGATGGCCTCAAAAAACCTGGCCAAGATGAACAGGACCAAAAAATAAAGCAGCAAGAAAAACAGCTTCAGCCACATCTTTCCTGTGTGTGTTTCTTGACTCTCTGCAGAGAGTCAATCAACCCTACAAAAGAGACAGAAAGAAATGTCCCGATGGAGAAGAAAAAGGATGCCAGGCATTCATAACAACCCCCGATTTTCTGGCTACAGCCAGTCTCTCTGAGAGGGAATTTTACCAGGTACAATGAGGGAAAGGACACCTCTGTCAAGGCGCCACACTGGAGGAGACACCGGCCGGGGGCCCCACAAGGAACACCAACAGGGCAGACCTATCGATGATGATGTGGCAGGAAGAAAACGGGGGAGGCGCGAATTGTGACTCGAGGGGCTCTCGGCCTCCAAAAGAAAGCGAAAAGAGCTCCCAAAGGCTGGGCGCCAAGCGCTACAACTCTGGCGCCGGGGAGAAGCCGGGGGAGGGGTAACTTCGCGTCGTGTGGACCCTAACCCGGAGGGAGTGTCGCTCAGTCGGGAGACGGGCGCACCAGAAGGAAGGTTAACGGGGGAAGCCGCGGGTGCGACCGGAGGCGCCGAGGAGGGAAGGCGCCAAGGAAATTCAGGACGGCCGGACTTTCCAGCCCAAGGAGGCGCCTCTCACTTTTTACACTCCGGACGGACAGGCGGCGGGTCCCACGCCCGGGAGGGCCGCCGGAGCTGGTGGTCGTGTGGCTGAGCTGCCGACAGAGAGAGAGGGAGAAAGAGAGAGAGAGAGACGCGCCGCCGCCGCCGCCTTCGTCGTCGTCTCCCGCGGCGGAGCAGAGCCCGAAGCCGAGGAGACACAACAAGTGACGTCTACAGCCGTGGACAGCAGCGAGGGGAGGGGGAGGGGGAGGGAAGGGGGGAAGGGAGGAGGCTCGGTCCGGGGAGCCGGCCGCCGAATCTCCCGGCAGGCCGCCCACCCGCCGCCGCCCATCGCGGGAAGCTTGGGCCTTGCGTCCCCCCGCTCCCCAAGCGATTTCTTCCCGAGCCTGGGGAAGTTTCTTTTCTGCGGGAGCCAGTGCTGGCTGGGGGATTCTGGGAACTGTAGTCCCCAAGAAAGGGACTCCCCGGGCTCTGGCGTCTGTACCTGCCAAGCCCGCGGTTCCATCCTTTTAGAAAGGCTCTGCTGCGGTCGTTAGGTGACAGGCCCCCGGGTTGCCCGGTGGGCTTTCAGAGCGCTTCCGGCAATTCTGAGGGGAGGCGCAGCCGCCTCGCCTGCTGCCCGGCCCTTCCACGGACGGACGAGCAGGAGGAGGAGGAGCCAGGGAGCGAAGCAGGCCGGCGTCGCCTTTGCTCCTAGTGTTGCAGTCCTGGAGCCCAGACTTGGGACCTTTCCGCACCACACGGTTCTGCTGCTATTATTCCACTTTCAGTATCCTGTGGGACCCTGGGGTTTACAGTGTAGGGAGGGGCCTTTAGAATTCTCGGCCAGAGAGCGCTTTGGCCTCAGTAAACTACAAACCCCAAAATTCCACAGGATGTTGAAAGTGGAAGAATAGCGCTATAACGGTGTAGTGCGAAGTTGGCCCTGTCCGGGTTCATCTCAGTGGAGAGTTAAGCGTTTAGCAAAGGCCCTTTGGCTTTAGTGAAGGTGCTTTGGCTTGCTGGTGCAAACTGCTGTCATGAGAAAAGCCTCAAGGTAATTCAAAGGAGATTTTATCTCGTGTGATTTGCCTAAAATAACCTTTGGCGAGAACAAGAAATAAGTATTAACTTAGCCAACTTTTTATATCCCCCCCCCGCCTTTGGTTGTTTTATAAATCACACCAAATGCCACATCTTGGAAAGGTTCCTGTGTTCATCTATAACTTCCAGAATCAGTTCGGTTATGGATTCTGGGAACTGTAATCCTAACGGAACTTTTCCAGGTTCTGTTCATTACATTCCTCAGATGCACAATTTTACAGTGTGGCACAGTGGCCTACAAAATATTAATCAACTAAGAAGCCTAGAATTCAAGTATGGATCATGAATGCACATTTAACTGTGGATTCTGTGGAACTGTAGTAACTGATCTTGCACAACATGTGAAAAACCTGGGACGCCAAAGCATTGTATAAATAGTATTGCCATTATTGTAAAAATATGTACAGATATATGTGTTTGCTACCATGCAATTATCTGGTTAGTTAGTTGAACTAGATAGCTCTTGCATTTCCTTCCAGCTCTATTATGTGTTCGTTGTTCAAACACTACAACTTTCCAGGCCTGTGGGATGTCAGACCATTTTTTTCTTAAAAGCCAATTTGTGCCTAGAGTTGGCAGGTGTACCTTATTATAAAAGAGATTCTTTATTTGAGCATTGGAAAGCGTGCCCCTTCTAGGACTGGAAGGTGTCCCTTAATGTAAGGAATGCTCCCTGTTTGAGTGTTGGGCAATTGTTTCTTTTACATAGATTAAACAAAATGCCACAAATATTTTGGCATTTGAATCTTTTGTAAAAACACAAACTTATGCATCAGGTAATCTGAATTTATCTGAAATCAATACTTTCATTTGGTATACAGATAGAAAACAAACTTTTGTTAATAGCTACTTCCTGATTGTTAACCCTGCATGTCATAAATTTTGACTGTCCCTTATTGTTCTTTTCAAAACCTGGCAACACTGTCAACCTGTGTCTCAACCATGTTGGGCAGACCTTATGTTCTAAGTCAGAAAACTGGAACATATGTGGCCAAGCAACTTCAAAGTGTGGTCAAAATGGCCAAAGTTACAAGCAAGGAAGGACACACAAGCCAGGAGAGGCTGCAGTAGTTTGCTTTTGCCTGAGCCTGCTGAGGACAGGATTCACTCTCTCCTTTTCCCTTGCCGAGTTAACTTGAGTGCAGACTACTTTTGCACTTTGAACTCAGTTTGCAGAGTTGAAGTAAACTGAGGACAAAGGACGGAAATGGAGGAATAGAAACTTGCAACATCTGAAAAGCAGTGGAAAAAGTGGGACAGCAGATTACTTAGGTTAGTTGATGGGTATGCCATAGCATTTTTTTTTTTTTGCAAGATGTATTCAGAGTTTTGCAGTTGTCATCCTCTTACTCTGAGACTGATTTACCCACGGTCACCTAGTGGCTTTCTATGGCTAAGTGGGAAAACAAACCCTTGTCTCCCACAGTCCTACTCCAACACACAAATCGTTGTGTGTGCTGGGCCTCGCATGCATACTTAAGACTGATTTTACTGAGCTTTCATTGATTTCAATCCATTTCTTCATGTAGTTTTAAATGTATCCCTTGATTTCTTCCATGCTCTTTTTTATACTGAGATAGACCAACATAGTTATCTCTTTTGAATTTGAATGCAGTCTTTTAATAACATTCTCAAGGGAAGAGGGCTAAAAAGACAATCTTGGTGTCCCTGAATTTCTTATACTCACTGCCAATTAAGTTATTACAGAATCTATCTATCTATCTATCTATCTATCTATCTATCTATCTATCTATCTATCCATTTTGTGTTCCTGGTTGTTCTTCTTTCTCTTGGAAGTAACATAAACAGTGTAGTCAATTTTCTTTCTTAGCCATGGAAATATATACAAATGCATCACTTGGATGAGCAACCATGATTTCTGAGGCTTGGCAAGTAGATGATTAATATAACTGTTTTCCCCTCGCTGCTCTTGCAGACTATCCAGATGCCCAAGATGAGACAGCTTCAGCCCCAGAAACAAAATTTGTGTGTTTTTCAGCCATTTCTGTTCTTACAAAACCAAAGCATGTCTTTTTTTTTATATATATAAATTACCCAGGGGCTTCTGGCCAGGGGAAAAGTAAGCATTTACTTTTAAGTATTTTAATCCACTCCTTTGAGAGTCTCAGCTTTGACCTGTTGCAGGAGCCCAGAGACCACAGAGCAAGAAAAAGAGTTAATTTATTACGCGCGGGCTTTTGGCTGGATTTCTCCAAAAGACCAAAAGCCCTGAATTCAAGTTTCACAGCTCTTTTATAGACAAAGTTCACAGCATACACAAAGATCACAGCAAAGATCGCAGGCATGTCTCGGTCCGCCCCTCCGGGGTCACAAATACCACATGCTGTTACTAGCTAATTACCCCCGCACTCAGACCTCGGAACACACCGGCTACATGACACACAAACAACATCCTAGCTACGTGATACATTGCTCTCTCGTGACCTTTTTACCCTTCTTAAATCTTTCTCCGTTCCTCTGACCTAAGCCCCCAGCTTCTACTTTATTTCTACTTTATTATTTCTAATTCATACCTATATCATTTCCCCCCTTAAATGCATAATTTCTAAACAATTATAGCATTTCGTGACGTTATATCATAAAACAGCGTCAGGCTGAGCCATCAAAGCGTACAGAGCTGCTGTCTTACTGGAAGTAATTTGAAGCATATTACTTATACATTGCATAAAACAAGGAAAGCATATACACGGAAACAGGAATATTAGCACTACTCGGACTCTCAAATCACATCTGGCCAAACTATGTCAGGAAACAAAATTAAAATGGGTGGAGGTGTTGCCCTTGGCTCTGTTTAGAATTCGGTGCACTCCTCACGGAGTCACCAAACTGTCCCTCTTCGAATTAATGTACGGGAGACCCCCTCAGATCCTTTCGGGGTTAAGGGAGGACATTCAGGAACTAGGAAATGTCAGTCTACAGCAAGAAGTGCAGGCGCTAGGTAAAGCTTTGCAGTCGCAGCGCCGTCATGCAATAGAAAATAGGTTCCCCATCCCTATCACTGAGGTTCACCCTTTCCAGCCAGGGGATGAGGTTTGGGTTAAGGATTGGAGATCTGATCCATTGACTCCCCGGTGGAAAGGACCAAAAACTGTCATTCCACCCCCACAGCTGTAAAGGTGGCTGGTATAAAACTTTGGATACATTGGACACGTGTAAAGCGAGCAAAAGGGGGGTGGTCGGTAGCTGGGGACCCTACTAACCCACTCAAGCTCACCTTGAAGAAGTGGCACGGAGATTCAGGCTGAGTTATACTATTGCCACTCCGGAAGCTGGTAATTCCACGTACAACTAAGCCTGCACCTGGAGAAGGAAAGAAGACGGGGGCTAGGCTCTATCGCTGCTGTCCAGGATTCCAGCAGCCCTGCATACAGCCAGACCCCAGGAAGCCCGGGAAGGGACGTAATACTAACATGCATTTTATATTACTCTTATTATTCTCTATGTATACGATATTTGTAAGCAATGCTCAAGGGGTTGAAGAGATAGCATCCCCACGTTTGGCTGATAACTATTGGTTACACCTAGCTAATATAACCGGGGTAGATCATTTCTGTTTGCCACAGGGAGTTCCTGCCAATAGACTCATTAATTCATGTCTGATATCGGTGTGTAGGCAGCCAAGCCAAATCCAGGATAGTACCCACTACCAGAGTTCGATCTTTAGCCACTTAGATATGTCGTATGCTCGCAGCGCAGATTGGGGGGGTCACGTCAAATTCTCTACCCCTAACTGAGTTCACTTTACGAACTCCTATAGTAGCAGGAGCCAATGCTACCTGCGCGCGCATGATAATTGTCGGAGTAAGAATAGCCAATGCAAGGTTGCTCCTGGTTTTGTCACATCCGGGAGTCCTAAAGCTGGTGATTGAAGCAACGCTTTCTTAATGTTAAGGAAGGCTCGTTTCTGCAACGCTCCCCAAAGGGTCTCTCTCCGCTCCTCTAGTTGCTTCGTACAGGGGCTTACTCATAACGGCGAAATTCGGAATCCAAATTCTACAGAACCCAGCTGCCCCTAAAAACTCCCATAACTGCCTTCGATTCGTGGGTTCTGATAAGGCGCATACAGTCTCCTTTCTCTCCGGCCCCAACTCCTGCTGTCCTTGCGAAACTATGAATCCCAAATACCTAACTTGGGTCTGGCATAGCTGAGCCTTTTTCCGGGATACTTTGTATCCGCGCTCCCACAGGAGCTGTAGCAGTTCTTGGGTGCCTTGCCAACACTCGGCTTCCGATGTTGGGGCTAGCTACAGATCGTCCACATACTGTAGCAGAACCCTTTTCTCAGGCTCCGAGTGAAAGTCCCGGAGGTCTTGGCTAAGTGCAGTGCCAAAAATAGTTGGTGAATTCTTGAATCCTTGCACCAGCCTCGTCCATGTCAGCTGTGTCTTTTCACCTGTTATTAGGTCCTCCCACTGGAAGGCGAATATGGGCTAACTAATAGGGGCCAGCTGTATGCAGAAGAAAGCATCTTTTAAATCTAATATTGTGAAATGGGTTGCCCCTGCAGGGATCAATCCCAACAGTACATATGGATTTGGAACCACGGGCTGGAGAGTGACTGTAGCCTGATTTACTAGGCGTAAGTCCTGCACCGGACGATATTCATTTGTTCCGGGCTTCTTAACAGGCAGTAGGGGTGTATTCCATGGTGACTGGCATCTCCTGAGGATGCCATCTCTTACAGGTGGTCCAGGTGCCTCTGGATTCCTCGCACTGCTTGTCGGGGTAGTGGATACTGCTTTACGTGTACAGGCACTGCTCCTGGCTTTAACTCGACCACTACTGGTGGAATAAACCTCGCCATCCCAGGGGGGTTATCCTCAGCCCATACTCCTGGCACATTAAAAACCTCCCATGACTGTTCTTCCATGACTGGGAGTGTGCAATGCATTCTCCACTCCTCCTCTTGTGGATATGAAAGTGTTAATGTAATTTTGTTGCCAGTAGTGCTAATATTCCTGTTTCTGTGTATATGCTTTCCTTGTTTTATGCAATGTATAAGTAATATGCTTCAAATTACTTCCAGTAAGACAGCAGCTCTGTACGCTTTGATGGCTCAGCCTGACGCTGTTTTATGATATAACGTCACGAAATGCTATAATTGTTTAGAAATTATGCATTTAAGGGGGGAAATGATATAGGTATGAATTAGAAATAATAAAGTAGAAATAAAGTAGAAGCTGGGGGCTTAGGTCAGAGGAACGGAGAAAGATTTAAGAAGGGTAAAAAGGTCACGAGAGCCAATGTATCACGTAGCTAGGATGTTGTTTGTGTGTCATGTAGCCGGTGTGTTCCGAGGTCTGAGTGCGGGGGTAATTAGCTAGTAACAGCATGTGGTATTTGTGACCCCGGAGGGGCGGACCGAGACATGCCTGCGATCTTTGCTGTGATCTTTGTGTATGCTGTGAACTTTGTCTTTAAAAGAGCTGTGAAACTTGAATTCAGGGCTTTTGGTCTTTTGGAGAAATCCAGCCAAAAGCCCGCGTGTAATAAATTACTCTTTTTCTTGCTCTGTGGTCTCTGGGCTCCTGCAACAGACCCAGATGACTAGAATAGCCTCATAGTTAGATCAGACTATATGCATAACTGCCAGTGTAACAGCTTTCTGGTGCAAGTAAGTGCTTAGGTGAACAGTCTGTGGTTGCCATCTTATACTCAGTTTCTTGCAACAGGCCCTAATGAGTTTAGGTTGGAGTTACTTTTGGGTAGATATACAAATGATCTCACTATAAGGCTACAATTCTGTGCACGTTCACTACGGGTTAACACCAAATTCAACAGGGCTAACTTCTGGATAAAGTAGCTTAGAATTACAGTTTACTTCATGTGTGCAATATAACATCATGCAATCTCTTTTTCTTTCACTAGAACTGCAGTATCCTTTCAGCAATTTTTAATTTTTCTGTTGACTCATCTTCCAGTGACTTGAGTCAAAAGCAGAAGTGAAAAAGCCTGGAACAATTCTGTAGTGCTCCAGGGCCACTGCAGTAAAGTGGTTTCAGTGTTGAGCTGTCATGGAGGAGACCAGGGTTCAAATCTCCCTTCAGTCATAGAAGACCACTAGGTGATCCTGGGCAAGTCACTCCTAGCGTTAGAGGAGGGCAAAGGCACAAACCCCCTCTGAACAAATTGTACCAAGAAAAACCCCAGTAGTTTTCCCTTAGGATTGTCATAACCTGGAAATTACTTGGAGATAAAAAACAAAAACAGTCTTCCACAGTTTTTTTTCCAGATGATATGCCCCTTTGGATGGGAATGTCTTTCTTCTTTTTAGAAAGTATCATGACATTTGTGAAGTGTTTTCAGAAAAGCAGCAGTGGGGATTTCTTTAACAAGGGAAATACTTCTTTTAAGAATCTGACATACTTCTTGAGTTTGTAAAAAAACCGTAAACCCAGCAGTCTAGTTACCCTAAAGATACTGTCTGATCTTGGAAGCTAAGCAGGGTCAGCCAGGTGCTGTAGCTTATATTTCAGAAGAAGGGACTGGCAAAACCATCTCTGACTATTCCTTGCCTAAGAAAACAATGTGAAATTCGTGAGGTCACCATAAACTGACAGGGGACTTGAAGGCACATACAAAAAGACCCCCCCCCCCAAAAAAAACAAAGTAGGAAGCCGGAGCTATCAACGCGGGACTGCGGATCCGACTCCTGAGTTTTAATTCCCACAAACAACAGAAAAACAAATCGCCCCCTATTGAGTCAACATGCGACGGAAGTTAAATCTCTGGCGGGAAGACCCGAGAAGTCACTTCCGCTTTCCCGCCTCTGTTTACTAGTTGCACCTCGCATGTAAACAAACTTGACCCCCCCCTTGGAGGCCCACAGTGGAAGACCGCGCCCCCTCCTCGAGAGGCGCCCGCCACAGGAGCCCCACTTAAGGACTTTACTCAAAAAGACCGAAGTAGGCAGGCATTCTAATTGGAGGCCAGTTTTAGGTGTCTAACTTCCTGCCTGATTTGAATGCACTGGGGCTCCTTACCCTGTAATAGAATAATAGATTTTAAAATAGAATTATAGAGTTCTCTACTTCCGGGTCCGTTTTGTAGCATTTTCCAACCTTTGTAGGAAGAAACGACAACCGTCCGTAGAAATTAGTGGAACATCCAATGTTTACAAGGTCGCCCAAACAGTTAGTTTTTTTTTTTAATCCAGAAGAATCTCCTGAGTTAGAAGGTAGAGGCATTCTAGTTTTGCCGCTACTTTTTAGTGGTTTGGACGAGTGGCGGTTGCAAGAAGGTAAACCAATGTCCAACTCTAATTGTTTTAAAATATAGGCTTTCTCCATTTCCACAAGGAGTAAAAATAATAGGCTTTAAAAGAACCTGCAAGTTTTACTATTGGCAACGTAGTGTGTTCCTCCACACGGTTCCTATATTTATCATTTATATTTATCCAATCAACCAGCGCTGTTGAGGGCCTCCGGGTTGTTTTCGGCATTTGCCTGTGACGCAGCAGCAACCCGTCTCGGAAAAGGACCCCGCTCGTCTTACGCTCTGCCTGCAAAAACAACAAGCAGCCAACCTTCCCTCCTGTTTGTCCGGGTCCGTCGCCGAGCCTTACCAGGTCGGGTCTTCTGGGTCGGCGGCGAGGCGCCGGGGCTGAGGAAGGAGACGATGGACCAGTGCGTGACGGTCGAGCGCGAGCTGGAGAAGGTGCTGCAGAAGTTCTCGGGCTACGGGCAGCTGTGCGAGCGGAGCCTGGAGGAGCTGATCCAGTACGTGGCGGGACTGCGCCGTGAGATCCTCCAGAGCGAGAGTATGTGCCCCCCCACCCCGGTCGCCCCCCGTCACGGGGGCGGTGACCCTGTCCGTCACTCGTTGTGCTGTTGAGAGGAGCCCCTCAGGCAGAAATTCAGGAAAGGAAGCTTCCCTCAGCGGTGTGGGCTGCTTCCCACACCGCGTAACGACGCCGGTGGGTTGGCCGCTGAGTTTGTGCCCGGGGGGAGTTACAGCCGCCTCTGGCGGCCTCGCCACTGTCCCTGCGCCCCCTCCGTGAGTTCCCAGACACCTGCCTGTTGTGTTGGTGCTTCATGTGTCAGACTTCGGGTGCAGCGTTTCAGAACACCTGCTTAGGTCCAGAAGACCTTCATCTGCTGCATTTCTGGGTGCTCGATTATTGTTAAAGACATGGGAGTAGTTAGAAAACATGGCAGTGCAAATATATATGTCTTTATCTGTGCCTGTTTTGTTTTTCTTTCTGTACTTGGCCCTCTGCATTCGCTAGGGTTAGGGATACAGGACCCCCGCAAAAGTGAAAAAATCGCAAATAACAATTTGTGCGTCTGGGGGAAGGGGGCTGAGGCACGGGTGGGGAAAGTGGGCATCCAGGGTCTACACCAGGTCAGGGAAAGGAGAGGTTTGACACGGTGGTCCTGTGCTTCCTCCCTCTTGCCCATCTCCTTCCTTGGGTGTGTGTGGGGCATGGGTACAGAGTTTGTGGTGCTGAGAGTTTGGGCAGACAGCCATCCTTAGCTGGCCAGGCAGAGACTGGTAAAGGAAGAGGAGGACCAGAGGTGAGTTTTTAAAGGGCTGTGTGGCCTGATTGGGGCCCCCAAGAGGGAAGGTGCCCCCCCCCGAAAAGAAGCACCTGAGCTGGAAGGGCAGGGGTTGGAGAAACTTGCAAATAATCAAATTCGTGAATGTCAAACCCGTAAATGTGGAGGGCTGACTGTACTGTAGCTTTGTATCACTCTACCCTCATCTTGTGAATCTTTTGAAACATTTCTCTTTCCTCGAATTTGCTTTTAGCAGCTATATATTATGCATGTGTTGTAGGGGTTCGTTTGGTTCTCTGATGTGACTGGGTTCATTCCCTGGTGCTTGTTTTTGAAAGTGAGGAGATGCCCTCTTTCTCTTGCCCCTCTCAGAGTAGTGTTTGCTTTAACATGGTTTTAGCTTTTTAATGACCATTTCCTCACTACACATGCTTCAGCTCTCTTAGTGTCCCCTAACAAACCATTGCTATAAATAATAAAACCTCTGGAAAAGCAACACTTTAGTCAGTTACCTCATAGACCATTTCCGCACTACACTGTTATAGTGCTATTATTCCACTTTCAACATCCTATGAAATTCTGGGGTTTGTGGTTTGCTGAGACCAAAGAACCCTCTGGCTGAAAATTCTAAAGGCCCCTCCCTAAACTGCAAACCCCAGGATTCCATTATGGGTTGAAAGTGGAATAACAGCACTATAACATTGTAATGCGGAAATGGTTTATGAGATAACTTACTAACGTGTTGGTTTTCCAGAGGTTTTGTTATTTATAGCAATGGTTTGTTAGGGGACACTAAGAGAGCTGAAGCATGTGTGCCTCCCCATTCCATGTAGCACCTTGCCTTCCTGTTGGCATTGTGTAAGTGACTGGTGGTGTGGAACTTACTCTTTGCCACCTTTAGTAGGAAGTGGAAAGGGTTCTATTTCTCCCTATTTAAAATAAAGCAGTGGAAGGGATAAAGCTTCAGAAATAAACATGGCAAATCATATACTGTTAGAAACAGGTAGATAAATCATGTAATTTGCCAGGAAATGATTCACTGGCTACAGCTTCTTCTTGCTCCTGAGCAGGAAATAGTTTTCCTGTGGGGCCATTTTGAGATGTGATTAAGGGATGATGATGTAGTCTAGTATCTCATAATCATTTCCAAAAGTTACTTGTAAACACTTTATAAGTTTTGCTGTCACAGATGTCCCATTCTTCATGTGTCTTTTGTTTTTTTTTCTGGCAACAGTAAGGTTAGGTTAATATTATTCTGGATTTTGCTCAAGAATTCTCATTTACTGGATTGTACACACATTATAAGAAAGGATTTTACAAAGGCAATGAAAAGGCTTCTCTACTTTGGCCAGTGTTTGTCAGATTTAGGAAAATAGTGTGGACAAAGCTATTATTTTTGTAATTTTGGATGTGCTTTCCAATATTTCACAACAGATATACATAAACATGTGACCTTTTATAAGAATGAGTGCACAGAAGTGGTGCAAGGTAACTTAATTTTAAATACACAGATCATTGCTTGAAGATGGGGCCTGAGCTTTGAAAATGAAATGACAAGGGTCACTCATGTTATCATTTTAAATGAAATTCATTTTGGTCATTAGGGTTATCAAAATGAGCAGTAAGGATTTTGTCTTGTTACTGAGTTCAAGGGCCAGATTGTCATTTGGCAAGTGAAATTGTCATTTAGTGACTACGTTTGCTGATGGAATCAAAAGGCAAAAGTAACTAAGTAGCATTAGCTGTGAGATGTAGAAGACAGTACTTTGTTTTGATCGCTGGAGCTGAGAGAGTGAGGTATGCCTCCAACCATCTTTGACCTCTTCAAATCATATGCTCATGAGTTGAAGAAAAAGTAGTATTCGATTTCCAAATAAGCACATATGTATATTTACTTTTGCATACTATCTAATAATTGAGTTCGTCATTGATGGTTCCTGAAAGAATAAACCATGGAGTCAGCAAAGGTTTGGTGACTTTCTCAATTGCATTCTAACATGCAATTGAATAACAGGTTTGGTGACTTTCTCAATTGCATTCTAACATGCAATAGGCAAATGTGAGCACGTGTGTGCAGACACATGTGCATGTGCCAGCACATGCACGCATACACACAGTAGGTCTTCTTAAATGACTGAGACTATGCACACTTCTGTGCAAGATTTCAGTTAAGCACTACAGGATTAAGTATACTGTTTCAGTATTGGTTTTATTATTACTTATTCCCAGGTAAAATGGGTTTAGGTTTAAGTCAGATGATAAGCACACACATACAGATGGTACCTTGTGTGCAACAACTTGTTGCTCACTTTCTTCCCATGGTAATGTTTGTATGTATTCCTTGGATAAAACTAAAATAATTGTATTTCTCATTAATATATCACTCATTACAATTGTATGTGCTGATTACATAATATATACTAGCTTGGATCCAGATTGTGTTAGTTGAACTTGGAGTTCACTGAAATCAGTAGGGCAAATTAAACATGATTGAAGTCCTAGTACTCTGTATTGCACCTCACAGTTTGAGCATGCTGTTAAGCTACACCAAACTGTGCATGGATTACTTCTTCCAAAATAAACTTGTTGCTTGTTGAAATGATTGTACATAACTTTTCTATGCTTCATGCTTTCGGCACTGCCTAACTTCATGCAGGGTGCTATCTTTCAGCTCTGAAACTCTTACTGGTTGGACAGGGCCTCTTAGAGATGAAATTCAAGTTCCTGTCTCCAAATTCATCTAATGTGTTCCAGTCCAATTTACATCTCTTTTGTCCTTGAGAAATTTGTAACAGAAGGGAGGGAATGTAGTGGTTTTTTTGTTCAGCTCCCTTTTATCTCCAAGGTTCAGATGCCTGACAGTCTCATAACTGTTTAGCTGTGCTGTGTTATTCCATTAATGGCTGTTTGTGTGTACTTGATAAGACTGCTTTGGAACATCTGCTTTTCCAGGTAAGGAACCATTTGGCAGTATTCTCAGTTAAAACATTAAGTACCTACAGGACTGCAATGGAACTTCATGTTGTTTTGCCTCAACTTTCCATGCATATTACAAATGCTAGTCAAAGTTATGTAAATTATATTCTACTATGCACTATAGTTCATCCTCCCCCAGTGTAACTTTCTGAAATTAAAGGCTGAGGTTTGGGATTTTCATTTCACGAATTTTGCATCTTTGGAAGTAGCGTTATTTGCTCATAATGCAATTAGTTCTTTCTTTTCCTGTCTTCTGTCTAGATCAAGATGGCGATCTATCAGGAACAATATCACTTGTTATGACTCAGTGTTGCAAACGAATAAAAGACACTGTTCAGAAACTGGCCTCAGATCATAAGGATATCCATAGTAGCGTTTCTCGTGTTGGGAAAGCTATTGACAAGGTATCTTAAGCATTAATCTTATTTTATCAAAGTGGTTATGATTTTCAGTCTTTGCTTTGTATACAAACTTAATCTTGCTTAGAATAGGTCCACTGAAATCAAAGAAACTTTGGTTCATTGTGACTGACATGAATCCCATTGATTTCAGTGGGTTTTTTTCCCCAAGTATGATTAAGACAAGAATCTCCTCTTTGTGTTCAGATGTTAGTTGGTATGAATAAAAGCACAAATAAGGGCAACAATTGACAAGGTGCCCTTCTACTGCCCTCCATTAATGTCACTGGTCTGGAATAGAAGAGACTTCCTGGTGGATTTTCCACTTGGCGCTTAAGCTTTTCATTTTACTTTTTTTGATGGTATAGTGTTCACATATGCAAAACAGAATTCATTTATTACACAACAATCTCCTCATATAACTGTGTTTTTACAAACATAGATATGTTATCACAGGTGAGGTAGGCATTCATCTGTTACAGCAAAATCAGCAAGGAGTCAAAAGTAGTTTTCTTTGGTGCAATTTTTTGTGTGCACTGCAGTCCACTTAATTTGATCCATGGCGTGATCAGTTGAGCAAGTTGGTAATTATACAAATAGTTATTAGTTCCAACCAGAAATAGCTGAACAAGAATTTATCAAGGGATTCAGCTCTGTCTCCAGTGACCTGGATGAAGACAAAGGCTTTTAAACCTCACTATGTGTACTAGTCGGGTCATCTGTGGATAGATATCTGTATCCACAGACATGTACTCAAGCCCTGCTTGTGAAACATCTACAGATTAGACAGTTCTTATTGCCTGTAATTCTAATTTCTCTTCCACTGGCTTTTCTGTTTAAAACTCTACCCATGAAGAATTTACACAAATTTAAAACTCTGTCTCTTAGACTTGGATTAGCTCAGAGTGATCATGTGGCCTTTCTGATGTTGCTGAGCTGCAGCTCCCAGCATTCCTTACCATGAGCTATGCTATGTAGGGCTCCTGGTACTCACAATCCAACAACATTTGAAGGACTATGCCATTCCTACCCCTGGATTGGATGAACACTTTTCATCCACACACAGTCATTAATTTGTTTATTTTTGCAAAGATGTCCTTGTCATTTTCCAGTGACTTCCAGTTACTTGATCACTGTTAGGATAATGCACATCTACCTGAACATGTGTATAATGAATACCAGGAGGTGAAGTCAGAATTTTTTTTGCTTGGAATTGCAGGTAGTCAGAGGAAAGGAGTTCCCCATGACAAGGGAGGAATTTCTATGTAGATGAGCTGAAGTAAGAAAGATATATGAGAACCAGTGTGGTGTGGTGGTTTGAGCGCTGGGATAGAAGGTTCAGTTCCCTGCTTGGCCATGGGAACCTTTTGGGTGACTTTGAGTACATCATACACTCTCAGCCTCAGAAAAGCCTAGGATGGGCTCACCTTAGGGTTGCTGTAAGTTAGAAACGACTGACTTCAGGCACACAACAAAAAGAAGATATATGATGCTAGATGGGGCAGCTGTCCAATCTGGAGGATTACACTTGGGGCAGGGGAAGAAGAAAATCTGGGAAATCTTTCCTCTCGCTGGTAGAAAGATTAAATCCTTTTGTCAGGTGGGATTGTTTCTTTGAAACTGTCTTAGCTATATATATGTATGTACACACACACACACACACACACACACACACACAAGTGCGCGTACGTGTGTGTATATCTATATCTATCTCTGTATATCTATGAAAAGAGCCTAACATCTTCTGCTTGGATGAGAAGAGACCATTTTTAAGTATGTAGAGAGGTAATTTAATCATTTATCTCCAAGAAGTTAAAATTTTTTAAAATTTATCTAAAACTTGGCTTCTTTTCACAGAATCAGTTGATAATTTAATAATTATATTTTAAAGGCCGCCTCCTAAATCCAGTACCCACTTTCGTAAAATACTCTATTTGCCTGATGAAGTAGTGATGGCCAAAGTGTAGCCCACAGGCTTAATGGTCCTTCCCCAGACTGTTTTTGAGATTCCTTGACCCCCTCAGTTGACCTCCCTGCTCTGAGAATGGAGATCATTTGCTACTCCTAGAAATGGCAACCCACCCATAACCCACTGCTGCTGTTTCTTTTTTTCCTTTAAAATTTTTAGGGCTGGTGTTGCCCACAGCAGCACTGAGAAGATTGTCTCCTGGACCCTCCAAAACTTCTCACCTCTAAAATGCGCAATTGGAATTTGGGTCTTGTTGTGGAAACTCTATTCTGACTCATAAGTACTGACATGATTTTAGAACTGGATACTTTTGTGGGTCTCATTTCTTGTATCTTCTTTTTACAGCATAAGATTTTTGCCTGAAGCCACTGATAATGCTCAGACATCATATTAAACATAAGGAGTTAAAGCATGGAGAAGTCTGCTCCTGCCAACACAGTTGCATATGCCTAAATCTGGATTTAACTAATTTTTCTACTGGAGAGTCCTTCAGTATTGCTTAAAAATGAATTGCCTGATTAATCAGAGTCACCTTTTCACTTGATCAATGTTTTTAATTCAGAAATCTCACCAACTAAGTGTCTAAATGCTGCAACCTTAATATTAGATGACAAAGTCATTTTGGGAGAAGGTGTCATCTCTTGAACAGAACTTTGTTTTTAATATGAACTCAATAGAGGCATACTTAATGTGTGATCATTGCCAATTCCACTGTCTTTCCATTTTCTTCACCATTTCAAATTAGGTGGGCAATGACTGGAAGAAAGGTCTTTCAGTTGCTTGATCCTTCTTATGGAATGCCCTCCATAGGGAGGCTTGCTTAATGCCAAGTTAGATGCCATTCTGGCACCAAACAAAGACTATGTTGTTTACTCCAGCCTTAACTGTATATTAATTTACTATACAATGTTTTTATCTGCTTTACTGAACTTCTCTGTTTTTTTCTTACATTATTTCTTTTGTCTGTTTAATAATATGTTTTTATATTATGCTGGAATTTAACAGTGCTTATTAAGCCATGCTGGTGATGTAGTAGATGGACTAGTTAAAAATATTTTAAACAAGCTGGTGTGACTATTGAAATGCTGGATAAATATTCCAGCATGTGATGGAGAGCAAAATATTTTCACTGAAGAACTCTAGACACCCACAGCTTGCAATGTTTCTCTTTTCCTACCTATAACTTTTTGGTTACCTGTTAGAAAAGAAAGCAACAGACAAGCAAAATGGTGTTGACCAATTGGACCAACCAGATGAGGAAGGATCTGAAATACATATTTTATATAGAATGAGAGATGATAGAAGGCAGCTCAGTTAAAAGATTAAAATAGTAACATCATAATAAAAGAGTTTATTTTTTCCAGAATTAACTGTCAATTTTTACTTCACAGAATTTTGACTCTGACATCAGTAGTGTGGGAATAGATGGATGTTGGCAGGCTGATAGCCAACGAATTTTGAATGAGGTGATGGTAGAACACTTTTTCGGCAAGGAATGCTAGATGTAGCTGAAGAGCTTTGTCAGGTAATTGCAGCTGAAATTCCTCATTCCTGGGAGGCAAAATGAATCCTTGATTTGACATTCTAACAAGACACTGATTTACTTTTGTCCATTTTTTAAAAAAAATCATTAATGTCTGTGTGGTTTGTTTTTCAGGAGTCTGGGCTTTCAATAGACCAAAGTCAAAAGCAACCATTTGTGGAGCTGAACCGAATACTGGAAGCACTTAAAGTTAGAGTTTTGAGACCTGCATTAGAGTGAGTTACTCCACTGTTTTGGAAACTTTCAGATAAAAATCGAAAGAATGTTGAAATTCTCTCCTTTAACAAATTCACTTACATTGGGTTTCACAGGCAAATAAATGATTCGTTATCCTTTCCAGCTGGTCAAAGATCCTGAGGCTTAGATGGGGTTAATCTGTGGCAGGGGTTGTCCAGTACCTAGACACATGAGTTCAGCTCCCAAGTAAGGCAGACTTTGTCTCATAATGGTAATTATCCAGTAGAATTCCCATGTAGTTTTTACATGCTTGCCAAGCATCAAAGCCAAGTCTCTCAACAGGTGCAATAAACCATCAATAAATAAACTGAACCTGATTTGAACCTGTGCATTTTCAGCACTTCCGGGTTGTCTCCATGTATTCTCTGTGTCCTGCCTGAGAGCTTACAAGAGAGTTTGGTGCCTTAGTTGAAGAGACTGCAGTGTTGGTTCAGAAATTTCTTGCTTACACATTTTGAACTCCTGGTTTCAGGGACAGAAAGTTGGTGTCTGTTTTGTCTTTTTCCTTTGGGCTATAGTTTTTCCTCCCTGGAATATCAGATTGCTGATGCAAGCCTGTTCTCCATAGGCTGTGTCTCAGATTGATTTCTGCTATGTTTGAGAACTGGAATTTAACAAACAAGTGGTTTATCTGGCTTGTCAAAGTACTTCTTTTTGGTCTGATACATAGCTGAGATATTCTATGTATTATAGCAGTATTTTATAAAACAATCTGTGCTTCTTAAAAGAAATAACAATGAAATTTTAATAAAGTTACTCAGTATCCTTTAATACAGTGGTTCTCAACCTGTGGGTCCCCAGATGTTTGTGGCCTTCAGCTCCCAGAAGCCCTGAGCATTGACCATAGTGGCTGGGGCTTCTGGGAGCTGAAGTCCACGAACATCCGGGGACCCACAGGTTGAGAACCACTGCTTTAATAGTTCAAAGCAATGCTACGCAAAGTGATCATCCCTGGACCAGCCTCTAATGCATTTTCAGGAAAGAAGCAGTTGTGGCCAATGGAGAACAAACATAGTGCTGGTCCCTGGCCTATTGGAAAATAATAATGGCTGGTCCTCCAGTATAGCTTGAGAAGCACTGTTTTAGAAGGCTTCCCTCTTAGGGCTGGTCCTACCATTGGGCAGGTGCAGATGGTTCCCTAAGTGGCAGATATTGAATGCCATGAATGGGCAACAAATTGTTAAGTGTTATTGTATTATTTTTCTCAGAACAAGGAGAGGTGCTTTTAGGATTTTTGGCCTTACTTCTCTGTGAGTGAGGGGTGCCATTTGGTATACCCACTCGTAGAATCCTAGAAATCCTAGAGTCTTAGAATCTTAGAAATGGAAAGAACCACAAGAGCCATCTAGTCCTACCTCTGCCATGCAGGAAGTTACAGCACTTTTAAAGATGCCCATCCAGCCTCTGCTTAAAGACCTCCAAAGCTGGGGAGTCATCACCCTCTGAGGCTGTCTATTCCAATATTGAACAGTTCTTACAGTAAAAAAGTTTGTCCTAATGTTTAGGTGGAGTCTCTTTTGAATCCATTGGTTTGTGTTCTAGTCTCTGTAGCAGCAGAAAAGAAGTTCATTCCATCTTCTACATGACATCCCTTCAGGTATTTAAAGATAGTTATCGTATTACCTCTCAGTCTTCTCTTCTCCAGGCTAAACATACCTAGCTCCCTAAGTTGTTCCTCCTACGGCTTGGTTTCCAGACCTTTGATAATCTTGATTACTCACTCCTCCCTGGACACTTTCCAGCTTGTCAATATCTCCTTGAATTGTGGTGCGCAGGACTGGACACTGCATACCAGATGAGGTCTGACCAAAGCAGAATAGAGTGGTGGTACCAGTTCCCTTGTTCTGGACACTATGCTTCTGTTGAAGCAACCCAGAATTACATTGGCTTTTTTGGCATAATGCTGTTGACTAATGTTTAGCTTGTGGTTTATTGAGTCTCCTAGATCCTTTTCACATGTACTGCTTTCAAGTCAGGTGCCACCTGTCCTATATTTGTGCATTTAATTTTTCCTTTCTAGATGTTGTATCTTAGATTTATCCTATTAAAATTCACTTTGTTGGTTTTGGCTCAGTTTATTGATCTGTCAAGGTAATTTTGAATCCCGTTCTTATCCTCTGGGGTATTAGCTAGTCCCCCTAATTTGGTGTTATCTGCAGATTTGATAGGCTTGCTTTCTATTCCATCATCTAAGTCATTTATAAAGATTTTAAACAACACCAGGCCCAGGACAAAACAGTGGGCCACCCCACTACTCACTTCTTTCCAGGATGAAAAGCAACCATTTCTGAGTATTCTTTGGGTTCTGTCTGTCAACCAGTTGTAGGTCCACCTAACAGTAGCAGTGTCTGTCCTACAGTTCACCAGTTTGCCTGCAGGAATGTCATGGGGAACCTTCCAAAAGTCTTACTGAAATCAAGATATATTACATCCACAGCGTGACCCTGGTCTACCAAGCTTATAACTTTATATTAAAAAAGATGAGATTAATGCTACTTTTGAGAAATTCACCCTGGTTCTTAGTAATCACAGCATTCCTTTCCAGGTATGCACAGACTGACTGTTTTAATTATCTGTTCTAGAACCTTTCCTAATATCAGCATCAAACTGACTGGTTGGTAGTTGCTCAGGTCCTCTTTTTTCCCTTTTTGAAGATGGGGACAACATTTGCTTTCCAATCTGTAAGGACTTCTGTTCTTTAAAAATTCATATGGATAGTGACTCTGGGATTACATCTTCAAGTTGGTTTACTACTCTTGGATGTAGCTCATCTGGCCATGGAGACTTGTATTTATTTAGTGTAGCAAGGTATTCCTTTACTGCTTTTTTGTTTATTCTGAGCTGTAATACCCTTACTGCATGATATATTCTGTTTTTACCAGTTACAGCGCTGTTTTCTTTTTGGGGAAGACTGAAGCAATAGCTTCCTCTCTGTCCCCTGCTAGCATTTCACCATCTTCTCTATGTAGCTGCCCTGCCATTTCCTTGTTCTTCCTTTTGCTCTGAATATCATCTATCCTATCATTATTTTTAACCTCTCTGGTAAACCTGACCTCATTTTGAGCTTTGACTTTTCTGACTTTAACCTTGAAAGTATAAGTTATTCATTTGTATTCGTTTTTTTATGGTTTCCTCCTTCTTCTATTTCTTATATATGTTTCTTTTAAATCTCAGCTTATCTGACAGTTTTTTATACATCCACTCTGGTTTCTTTAGACACCTCCCACTTTTCTGCCTCATTGGAATTATTTGTAACTCTATCTTCAATATTTCGGCTTTAAGAAACTCCCATGCATTATGAACAGCCATCAAGCATTTCTGACCATGGGATCTCAACCCATAATTTTCTAAGCTCACTGAAGTCAGCTTTCTTGAAATCCAGTGTATGTTTGGCTACATTTGGCTTACCCTTTTCTCTGTATAACAAATCCTAAGAGGACATGGTCTCTCCCACTCAAAGATCCCACTGTGTCCATACCATTGACCAGTTCAGCTTTGTTGATTAGGATCAGATCCAAAATAGTTGATCTCCTTGTTGTTTCCTCTACCTTTTGTCCAATGAATTAATCTTCCAGGCTAGTGAGGAATTTGATGGCCCTTATGCTTTTGGCAGGGTGTAATTTCCTACAAACATCATGGTTACTGAAGTCTCCTATTACTACTGTATCTCTTTTTTCTGAATATTGGGTCATTTGTTTCAGGAAGGCATTATTCAAATCCTCAGTCTGACTAGGGGCCAACGGTAGATGCCTCCAATGATTATATTTAAGATACATAATCAAAACCACCTCATATATTCCTAAGATAAAATTTTTAACATTTTTACTGCCTTATTACAAAACACCTGCGTATTGGTTCATTCTTTCCTTGCGATTTATTCCCATGTCCTCCAGCTCCTACTTCTCCACTTTGCCTTCTTTCCTAGTTTCAGACAACTGAGTTACACTCAACACGATAGGTAGATTTTCATACCAGAAGAGAAACTTGCCTACTGGGAGAGCTCAGCCTCTGTCTGTAGTTTTGAAAATTTCTTTTCTGTATTAGCTGTAGTTGCTCTACTTTTTGGTTCTACTCTTGTTGGGGCCTCTTCTAGTATACCCTTTTCAAGGAAGAAGGAGGTTTTCCTGTTCTTCACAGATTGGAAGTTGTGTTCTTCAGAGGTGTGCAAATATTGTACCTGTTTTTGCACCAGCTTTCTGAATTGGAAGCTACTAAGGAAAAGGTGACAGTTATTTGAACAGCCATTTCCCCAGTTTATTCCTGAGCAGTCTTTCTTGTCAGAGTCTGGGGAACTATGAAGAGGTAAGTAGGTGGGAGTACTTTTGAGCCCCCCGGTCTCATATTTTTAGAAATTAATCTTGAGCCTTTTTAGGCATGTTGAGGATTTTTCATTCTCACTGAGTTTCTCAGTACCACTCAATGCAACATTTGAATAAGTTTGCTTAAACAGTTTTAGCAGACTCCTAAACAGGACATTTTATGGACATTGTTCTGGTCTTTTCTGTCAGTTCTTAAGTTTCCATCTTTCTTGAGTGGCCTTGAGTCTCAATTTTGGAAGAAAGGCAGGATAGAAATAAATACGATACTGCTAATAACAGTGACAATAGTCACATTCCTTGTGAACAGTGGAGAGTCTATTGGGTGATTTTCTTTGTGTCTAAGAAGGAAAAAGACTCATTTTGCACCTTAAGTATCTGACAAGTTTGGAATCTACAGTTATTTTCACAGAATTTTGTCATCCGTAGTCATGAGGATTCACTGAAGCAGTTACATGGCAACAAATAGATATAAAAGGTGTATATTTACATATAATGATAAGACTGTGCCACAGAACTTTATTCTTTGCTTTTCTCTTATTGAAGCCATTACCACATTTTGTCCTTTGGCCTTGTCATCTCTCCGCTTTTGTTCAACAAAGACTTTCTTACTGTCATAACTCAACTAAGTGAAAAGGCTATTCCTTCTTACCATTCTTTAATTTATTTTCTAATCAGAATTCTATTTCTCATAAAGACTTGACTGGTCAGTTCACTGTCACTGAGGATCTTTTTCTGGTCCATTGTGAAAAAAGAGCCAGCTATTTCTAATCCATATCAGCTCATAGTAGTTCTATTTCAGTTCCCTACTTTATATGCTTATTTCTTTCCAGAGAAAGATTAACCTGCTCAGTCCTTTGAGGCCTGTGGTCTTGTTTGTTAGGATCCTACTTCTGGGTTGGTTCCTAAAGCCTTGCCCTAGAAAACACCGACCCCCCATTTTTTTTAATCAGCTGAAATACACACACACACACACACACACACACACACACACACAGTACCCCAAACTGCTACAAAAAATGGCAATTGGGGTCACCTGGTCCCCACGCTACCCACTCAAACCATGGAAATTGCCCGTATTTGAGCCAGCTCCCAGAACTGGAAGGAACTTGATGTCCTTTCTGGTTATGGTGGGATCTCCTGTGCAGCACAGGCTGGGCATGTCACACTGGGAATGGGCACTCCATAGTTGCCCTTCCCAATATAGCACCTCTCGTGAACTGTTCACCAGCACATCATTATCATCTAATAGATTTGTAGTCTGAATATAAACGATTGAAGGATCCGTTCCACTTCAGTTACATAATCTGTGAAGTAGTGGGAGGATGCAGTTTAAGCCAGGATGGATATGATTTCAGAACAGGGCATTTCAGTATCAACCATTCCATTCTTAACTGTGGTAATATTAGCAAGGGCAGGAAAGTGTCATCAGATTGTTTTCCAAAATATTAGTACAGGCTGCTATTGGCCATATGCATCTTTTTGTGTGAGACACTTTTTTATTTTTTTTTCATTTATACAGTTTCTTTATTTTTGATCACAAGAATTAAATTCTTCTTCTGTTTATCTCTGTTTGCACAATTCCTACGGAAGCAAAGCGAGAGGAGATCCATTGTGAGACACTTTTTTCAACAGCTGCTACTAAGTAATGAGCAGTCCCTCAAATTTTATGTGCCCAGTTGTTTGGGGAGCAATGTAGATAATGGAGAATTGGGAACTGGGCTCTTACTTGTGAGTTGTCTTTATTAGGGCTTTGCCTACAGTGCCATTCCAACCTACCTGTCTTTCCCAAAGAACACAAGAGTGTGCGGGGGGGGGGGGAGCGGGGGCTGGAGGAGGAGAGAGAAATTGATCAGAGGCATAGTTATGAAAATAGGAAAAACATATTTAGTTTCTGTTTTACTGCTTTTTTTGACAAGGTGCAGTTCTTTTCCTACTTGTTACCTTTCCATGTTAAATTATTTAATTTCACTTTGGTGGAGTTTTCTGGGATATTTAAAGTTCTGTTCAGTCTAATTTGTTTGAGTATGTTGCTGTGAAGGTTCATAGCAAAAGAACTACTGGTGAGTATGAGGAACTCTTTTTTATTTCTCTGATACATTCTCATTTATCACAGTGATCAGTAGAGGGTAACTCATTTTGATAGGAATGGCACCATAGATAATTCTAAGCAGCTTTCCATAGCCTTCTGCAGGCCTACAGGTAAGGTAAGCCTCTGTGTATTTAAAAGGGTTCAGTGCTGACATTACATTATCAAGAATTAAGAGTTCTCTGTGATGCTCAGTACTGAAGTCAGAGTAAGCTATTTGGTCTCCGCAGTTGCTTTTGCCATGGACAGTTAGGAACGTAGAGAGCTACCTTAGGCTGTGTTGGAGCAGTGGTCCTAAGTGAACTTGTATATTTGGAAGTTAGTTCCACTGAAGTTGGTATGACTTGCACTTTACTCCTAAACATCATACTTGGAGGTACAGTAGGACCCCTGTGTGTGCGGATTCATAATCTGCAGATTCAGTTATCCACAGTTGACCGGAATTGTCCAGAGGCGGGCGGCAGGAAGTGGCGAGGAGCGTGATTCTGTGCTCTTTGTTGTTTTTCCACCAGCCATTGATGCAATTGGGCCTGGGGCTGGTGGCTGGAGGTGGGAAAACAACTCTGCTGCTGTGATCGGGCCCGGGCCTGGTGGCAGGAGCTGGGAAAACAGCAGGGAGTGCAGGATTGCGCTCCTTGCTGTTTCCTACCTCCTGTCGCTGGCGCTGGGCCTGATCACAGCAGCAGCCAGCAGGAAAACAGGGGGAGCGCGGCTCCCCTCTGTTTTCCCGCCTGCTGCCGCTGCGATCAGGCCCATGGTGGGCAGCAGGATAGGGCATTTGGTACTATCCATGGATTTCAGTACCTGCGGGGGGCCCAGAATCAATCCCCCATGGATATGGGGGTCTTACTGTATCTGTAGTCCATTGGCACCCCGGTATTTAACCATTGTGCCAAATATACAGTGTCAAGGAAGTGGCTTCCCAGCTGTGAGATGAATAGCCTCAGCATATTCAGTAATATAAGCTGAGTGGAATGTTGACGTTGGCTGATGGCAGACTGTTAGTAAGTGCCTTTTAGTTAATAAAATACCATATTTGCTGGCATATAAGATAGATTTTTTCCCTAAAAATACCCTCTGAAAATGGGGTGCGTCTTATACACTAGCAAATACAGTAATGCTAAAAACATAGGAAATGTAGGGGGAGTGAAAATCATTCTCCTTGCCTAGGCAAAATGGGAAGGGAGGCGGTAGTGCAAGCCTTGATCTATAGGAATATAGATGGATGTTTCTACAATTTCTCCTTAACTTCCCCTCCTCTCCTGTGCATTTTGACTCTGCCAGGAGTTTCTGCCCAAGCAAACAGAAAGAGAAGGATGGTGGTGCAGCACTTTTTCCATTCCCCTCCCCTCCTGCTGCACCACTCCTTTCCTTCTCCTCCTTTCCTGTGTGTTTTGCTCACCAGAGAACTAAAAAAATTTTTTTTCCTGAAAAATATCCCTTGAAAAGTGGGGTGCGTCTTATATGCTGGTGCAACTAATAGGCTGGCAAATACAGTGAATGATTTCCCCTCCTTTAACAGACTTTCAACTAATCCTACAAAAGCTATTACCCCCTACACCTGATTTACCAGGTCCTCATGACTACACGTACCGTATTTTCTGGCGTATAATACGACCTTTTAACCAAAGAAAATCTTCTCAAAAGTCGGGGGTCGTCTTATACACCGGGTGTTGTCTTTGTGGTCGCCGCATACAGTGGGGGAGCTCAAAAATGGCCACGGCTGCATCCCCGCCGTATGAGGCAACCATATGAAAGCACCAAGGGTGGTGCTGCGCACTTACCTGAAGACGAGCTGCCTCCCCGCTTCCGCCCCCACCTCCGCCTACAGCTCCCAGGCCAGGGAGTGCTGAGGCGGGGGGCGGCGTTTTGGGAGAGGCTTGCTGCGCTAGCTGCTCTTCCCCCTCGCGCGAGCGCTGGTCGCGCTGCCTCCCTGCTTCCGCCCCCACCTCCGCCTACAGCTCCTAGGCCAGGGAGCGCTGAGGCGGGGGGAGCGGCGGCGTTTTGAGAGAGGCTTGCTGCGCTAGCTGCTCTTCCCCCTCGCGCGAGCGCTGGTCGCGCTGCCTCCCTGCTTCCGCCCCCACCTCCACCTACGGCTCCCAGGCCAGGGAGCGCTGAGGCGGGGGAGCGGCGGCGTTTTGGGAGAGGCTTGCTGCGCTAGCCGCTCTTCCCCCTCGCACGAGCGCTGGTTGCGCTGCCTCCCCGCTTCCGCCCCCACCTCCGCCTACAGCTCCCAGGCCAGGGAGCGCTGCGGAAGCTGGGGGCGCAATACAGATACACTAGCACTGCCGCCACCGTGCGTGCGCGAGGGAGGGAGGGCGGAGGTTGGGAAGAGTCCGGCCAAGTTGGCAGAGAGGGGAAAGGAGGGCTTCCCTCCGGGCCGGTGGGGCATGTGGAGGGCGAGGGCCGGCGCCGGCCTCCCCCGCCCTCCTCCCCTCCGGGCACCCGCCCCCCAGGCCCCCCAGCCCCAAAGAGGCGGGCGCGGGGTGCTGCCCCCTTCCCTCTCCTCCTCTGCTTCCCTTGGTGGAAGCAGCTACGGCTCGGGCAAGCATTTTGTTTCCTTCCCAGCCCCAGCGGAGGCGGAGGAGGCCAACGAGGGGAAAGCGGGCGAGAGCCGAGGAGGGCGAGTGGTGGTGGGGGCGCCGCTCGCTCCCTCCCTCCCTTCCTCGCCGGCAGAGGAGGATGGTGGGCCCGGGGGAGAGAGGGAAAGGGGCGCAGCGCTGCGCCCGCCTCGCCAAAACTTTGCTCGCTCGCTCGGCTAGGGCACCGCTGCTGCTGCCACCTCCCAGCACTGCCTAGAGGCCATCCTCCCAGGAAAGAAGGAGGAGGAGGAGCGATATTAAAAGGGGGGAGGGAGGGGGGAGGGAGGGGGGAGGGAGGGAGCGAGCGGGTGGCTCAAGTTTGCTCAAAAGTCCAGCAGGGCTGGCAGGGAGCGCCCGGGGCTGGCGAGGCCACCCCTTTTTGCAAGGATGTGAGCCCGGCGCTCGGCTGCTGGCTCCTCCCGGAGCGGCAGTGGCGAGGGAGGAGGAGAGGAGGGGCTCTCAGCGGCGAATCCCCTGAGAACGGGAGCCGGGCGGCCTTTCCGGCTCCTCCGCTGCTTCCTCCTTCGCCGGGCTCCAGCTCTTTCCAGCTACCCGCCTGCCTCTCGCTGCCTCCGTACAGCATCAGCACCTGCTGCCACCGCCGCTGCCATGTCTGACTCACTAGAAGCACCCATTCGCTCGCTTTTCCAGTGGGGAGAGTGGGGAGGCGGAGGAGAAAGGGGGAAAAGAGAGACCTCCAAACCAGATTTGGGTTTTCTCTTTTGCGACATGTTTTGCATTAAATCACACCGGGAGGTGGGGACCCCAGTAACCATGAGCCCCTTGCAATGAAACCCACTTTGCAAGGAGTTTGGGAAAGGGGAGTGCCTTGCAACGCTCCGGGAATACTGCTTGCCTCCCCGCTTTTTAGCATGGATTGCATTATTCCTAATGACAGATGAGCAATAATATATATATATACACATATATTTTAAGTAGAATTAAAATTGAATTGAAATCAAATCTGATTTTTTTAAATTTTTACTTGGTGTGCGTTGGAAGAGGGGTAGTCTTATACGGCGAGTATATCCCCAACTCTATATTTTAACTGGAAAAGTTGGGTGTCGTCTTATACGCCCAGTCGTCTTATACGCCAGAAAATACGGTAAGTTATTTTGGCACAATGGCCAATAGCAAAATTTCTAGCTTTTGCTAGTTTATAGAACTATCTCTTCCTGCTTGTGTAACAACAACAATTTCATGGTGGCTCTACATTCTCTGGAAGTAGAACCTTGTTGCACCTGATGACATTCAGTGAAAGTTGTGTTAGATTCTGTCAAGACCTGTTATGCCAGAGTTTTGTAAATTTTTAAAGCACAAACATCATGCAGTGAAGTGAACATTAATTCTGAATTCCTGCTGATAAAGACAAAAAGAGAAAGAGAGAAGCAGTGATGATTTATTGATTTAGTTTGCCAAACCAGTTCAGTAGTTGGCTGTGTTCAGAGAAGCACTAGTATCCTGTCTCCAGGGTAGTGTTTGTTATTGTTGTGTGCTTTCAAATAATTTTGAACTTACGGTGGCCCTATCATGAGGGTTTTCTCGGCAGATTTATTCTGAAGGGGTGAGGCTGAGAGAGTTTGACTTGCCCAAGATCACCCAGTGGGATTCTGTAGCTGAGTGGGGATTTGAACCTTGGTCTCCAGAACTGTAGTCCAGTGCTCAAACCACTACTCCATGCTGACTCTCAGGCAGCATTACTAGAACTATAGTGAAGGTCCTACAGTAAATGTGGCAGATTGCGTACTCTTTCCTAGAAACATCCTGAGGCAAATGTCAAAGTGATGAATCGGTACTGTACCATTTTTTAAGGTGAACGTGCTTCTTTTCTTTTGTTTCTTTTAGGTGGGCTGTATCGAACAGAGAAATGCTTATGGCACAGAATAGCTCATTAGAGTTTAAACTACACAGATTATATTTTATTAGTTTATTAATGGGTGGAACTTCAAACCAGAGAGAAGCTTTGCAATACGCTAAAAACTTTCAGCCTTTTGCTCTTAACCATCAGAAAGGTAAGCAACATTTATATCTTTTTTTTTACTCTAAGAGTCTAAATGGTAAGATGCACTGAATCTACTACATGCATTTTCTAAGTAGTTTCATTACTCTGCGTTTCTTTGCTTTCATACTTTTTTCTGAAATAAATGTGGAGGCACTTGTGTATCTCTTGAAAGGGCAAAAGTGAGAGGCAGAAGCCAAGATGCAGTTGCTAGCCCCAGATAGAGACTCATTGAATCAACCCTTGACTTACAAAATTTCATGAGTCTGCCCTTTTTGGGACTAGTAATTAGATTTTGACCAAAAAACAATCCTTCAATGCTTCAGTCCTTTTCCTTTATTATTTTGTCCCCAAAGATATTTTATGGGACTTGGATCCTAATCCAGAGAACTGTCCAAAGTAAGTCAAGGGCTCAAATAGTAGGATTTTTGCCTTCTTCTTGTTTTTTTAAAGCAGCAGATTCTCTCCCTGTTCTGTACGATGTATTCGTTAGGAATCTTTCCTTGGCTCTGGCCCAGCAGTTAATACTTTATTGTTTCTTTTCAGTACAAACTACCTGGTACTAGCTACCAAGATGTTCACATGTAAAATAGACTAATAATAATCTTTAAAAGCAAATAGAAGTTAGAGGGTATAATCTAATTAGATAAAATAAACATTAAAATCTTAATCTTATAATAAATTCCATCTAATTCAGTTGAGGCACTACGAATCTGTTTATCTGTACATTAGGGTTAAATTTAGCTATGTTTTGCTGAAAGTAACCAACTTCATAATTTATGGAGGCTGGCCTTATTCAAACAAGCAGTAGTTAAGATTAGCCCCAGTTGATTTGGTCTGTGCATAATGAAAAACTGTATTTAGTCAAAAACCAGCAGTAGATGGTCTGAACTCCTTGTGGTCTTGCTGAAGTAGGCAAGGTAAGTGGTAAGTGTACAACCCAGGCCTTGTTGCAGTTCATACTTACCGTTTAAACAATTGCTTATTGTGACATTAGAATGTAACCATTCATAAGAGATCTGGCTACTGTTAAATTGTATGATTTGAATTGTGAGCTGAAAGAGCCTTTGTTCAGATCTGTGAGACACCCTTCAGATTTAGTCTCTAAAGTATTGTATAAATATGCATTGCTATTATTTGTAGATATAATAGCTTTCTTACTGAATTCTAGTTACTACCAATTCTGCATGTTCAGCTGCTGCTGCTTCTTTTTTTAAGCATAAAGGGTGAGTACTTGAATTTATTTTCCATAGAATGAAATATATAAACTGCAGATATTATGTCTTTTACAGATATTCAAGTTTTAATGGGAAGCCTAGTGTACCTTAGGCAAGGAATAGAAAATTCTCCATATGTCCATTTGCTGGATGCAAATCAGTGGGCAGACATCTGTGACATCTTTACAAGGGATGCTTGTGCTCTTCTGGGACTCTCAGTTGAATCACCTCTTAGTGTTAGGTATGGCTACATTCCTGTTACATTTGTTTTAAACATCAATTGTGCCTTAGAAATATTGATTTGCCTAATTTTTTAATTAAAAAAATAGAAATATACTTGCATGTTATGTAATATCTAAGAGTGGTATACAGTCACAGTGATTTGTTATGATCTTAGCACAGGCGTACCTCAGTTAACAAACCGCAAGCAAAGAAGCTCTTTTTTGCAGAGTCTTTTGATGCCTCCTAACCCCTCTTTCCTCCTCATCCTCTGTTGACCTAGAATTTTTTTTTTTAAGAAGTGCTGTAGGGTGTGTTTGTTACCCTGTAAACTGGGGGTCCTGAGGGGGGACTCCCAAGCAACCAAACCAAACAAGCAATAATGGGGAAAATTAGCTGGAGCACTCTCTTGGCTAATGAGAGGCAGGGCCTCAGAGAAAGGCAAACCGCTTCTGAACAAATCTTACCAAGAAAACCCTATGATAGGTTCACTTTAGGGTTGCCATAAGTTAAAGATGATCGTAAGACATACAACATATTAATTCATGTCCCTCAGAATGTTAAAGAAGCATAGATCTATAGATTTGGCCACCAAAATGGGACTCATAAGAAAAGTGGAAGCTGGTGAAAGAAAAAGTCATCCCTAGATATATTTGAGAAGAAGCCTTCAGGTGGTCTCTAGAAAGCTCAGAATGTTTTTGTTTCCTTATGTAAGGCTTACCTAACCTGGTTGTTTCATTTCACATGAGCCAGTTGTTCTGGATTTAAAAAATGCTGAAATATGTTGAAGTGCTCTTCCTTTTTGTGGTGCAGGAACCTATCCCTATTCTTTCCATGTTATTTCTGCCTCTGGTACCAAATTTTCTGTTAAAGAAGTCACGCCCAAGAACACGTCTACTTTGTCAACTGATGTAGCCTGTGAACATTTCTTTCTCATAAACCATAGCACTGGACAGAGAGACTTGACTTCCTCTACAGATTACTTCCAATGCAACTTTTTTTCATTGTCTTAGAAAAAGCATATAAATCTCAAATCACAATTCTGTTTTTCAGTGAATCCTAACCCAGCTAGATAGCTGTCTAAGAGGAGCTTATGATAGGACAAAGATGCCTCTCTGCTGGGAGGGTGACATTACATTTCAGCTCACAGTACACCAGCAGAAACTGGTGTTCCAAATGTAGCTTTGGATTCTCTGAGTCCACAGCTGCTCCTTTCTGTAAAATGGTCCCCACGCTGGTCCTTTCAGTCTCTTGTTGCTGATCTATTTCTGGGCACAATTCAAAGTGCTAGTTAGGACCTTTAAAGAACCCTGTATGTCTGAGGTCCAGATTATTTGAAGGACTGTATTCTCTTTTCTGAATCAGCCTGTGCTTTTAGATCTGTTGGGGAGCCTCCTCTCTATCCCATACCCTCAAAGGTACATTTGGTAGGAACATGGAAGCAGGCTCTGGAACCCCCTTCCCAGAGAATTTAGACTGGCATCCTCCCTACTTTCTTTTCACAGACAGGCGTTTAATGAGTGACCACACAAAGCCTGTCCTATACAATGCACTGGATTTTGCTAATTGTTGTGCTGGTGTGTGGGTGTGTGTTTTAACGATGTATGTTTCAACTCGGTTTTAATTTTTTCATTAATCTTGTTTCATCTTTTGCATCTTGTGGATTTTTAACAGTGTCTTTTTAAATTGTTGTAAGCTGCTTTGAATCTTCATATGGGAGGTGGGAAATAAACAAACATGATCATTATTATGATTGCTGCTACAGCAACAACAACAACACACTCTAACTTGGAAAGGTGCCAGTTCTCTGCTCCCCATCCCCCCAAAACTTTAGGATTGCTCTTTTTAGAATAAATTAGCCTTAAGGAAATCAATATTTTGGTCTTAGTCCCCTGTCTCTCTGTGGGGAGCATGTGGCATTATTTCCAATATTATTCTAGCAGAAAAAATACAAGAGATAATGGTGTTCCTCCAGTGGTGTTGTGCAAGTACTAGCAGGTTAACTAGTACAAGTAACAGTGAATTAGGGAAGTCATGATGAGTTATAGAATGACTTGTGCCCTTTTGTGCAATGGCTTTTTTGCCCATAACAGAAATGAAATTACATTCTAATTTCTACATTTTTTCAGGGAGTATTTTCTCTCTGTTGAATGTTTGTAAAACTAAATCTAATCTTGGTCTTCACTTGGGACCTTTATACGAAGTAGCACGCACAGAATACAATAAGCCCCACAGTATATACATTTAGTTCTGTGTTAGGCTTCTACCAAGCTTAATAGTTATGCATTATTTGCCAGTGCTGTCCATTCAGAATTATACCAAGAACAATAAGACATTATTGTGTTGTCGTGTGCTTACTACTGAAATGAAGTTTAACCTTTTATCTTAAAGCCAATATTTAATATTGACATCTTGCTTTGTTCCTCAGCTTTTCAGCAGGTTGTGTCGCTTTGCCTGCTCTAATTAATATAAAGGCTGTGATTGAACAGAGACAGTGCACTGGTGTTTGGAATCAGAAAGATGAATTACCGGTGAGTAGCTTTGTGTGTCTGTGCAGATAATTATTAGAAGAACTTTCCACCTATTAAAATTTTTCACCATAGTCGACTGGAACAGCCATTCTCAACTTTTTGGCCATAGCCCCTTTAATTGTTCTTCTCAGGTTCCAGCCCCCAACCCCCACTCAAACATGTTTGTGTTAGGGTCACCATATGTCAGAAGTGACTTGGAGGCACACAACAACAACAATAACAACATCAAATATTTGGAAATCTTAGGAGTTACTTGTAGCTTAATGGACACTAAAGATATTTGTGAGGACCAGAAATTTTTCTAAGTTGTTTCTAATCAAATTCTAACACTATAATAAATCCGATAAATAAGAGGGAGCACTACTGATAGATGTCCAGATGCTGTTACAGTGCTGCTATGAAAGCAATCTTACTTAGTGATTGTGAAGGTTCTGTTTGCAGATGACTTAATGACATTCAGTGATTCATTGATAACATTCAGATGATAACAGATGACATTCAGTGATTCATTGATAAACTTTATTTTATAGATATTGGAATAAAAGTTTTCAGGTAACTCAACTATATTTTGGTGTCATGCCTGTTTATTGTCATAATCTGCATGGCACCTTGTAAGAGTGCAGAAGTATGGGTTCTTGCCCCCAAGAGCTTCCAGTCTAAAATTCAACACAGGACAACATAACAAGGTGAAAGAATGAAGACAAAAAGGAGGTAGTTATGCAGCTCTTTCAGATGTAGAGGCTTAGGTTTAGTTAAAGGCTGAGTGCAGGACAAGCCAAAGTTGCAGAAATTCTGTGTTTGTAGGCCTCCTGTCAAATTAAAAGCAGCATTGAACAGACTGAAACAAAAGGAGACAAACAACTGGGTTGCATGGATGTTTTGATGTATTTGCGTTTCTGACTGTGATTATTACAGACTGTTGTCTGGTGTTATATTTAGCTAGGAGACAGGTACTTTATAGGAAAACTTGCTTTTATGTAAGCAATACAGAGGCAAACAGTAGAAATGTTAAAATTAAATTTTCATGTGTAAATTGCTGATCTCTGATATACAAGTGCTGAACAAATAAGTGATCATTTCGTGTTTGATTTGGTGAGTTGTTTCTAGGGCTCAATCCTGGCTTTAATTGTTTCTAAGTTTTTGTGTCATTCTCTTAAATAAGGCACATATGTGTTCAGCCTTGTATTCACACCATCTCTGCCTGCATTAGCCTCTAAAGGAAACAGTCACTACAGTCAGTGCCTGCTCCCAGCATTCACCCACATAACTTTTGTTTGTATGTCCAGGAAAATGACATCATCAGTTGTAAGATATAATAACCAGTGGTGTCACCATATATCATCATCAAGAGCTATTTTAAATTTCCTTAAGATTTGCCCCCAGGACACTTCACTTTAGATATCAGAGGGGTCAGAGAGAGGGAGAGATGGAGAGAGGGAAGGAAACCAAAGCTATGACCATTTTCTAGCAAATATGCCTACAAATAGCTGAGTATGTTATTGATATAAATGTTGATCTAAGTTAAAAGTGTTTTCCTTTTGGACAGATTGAAGTGGACCTTGGGAAAAAGTGCTGGTATCATTCAATATTTGCTTGCCCCATCCTTCGTCAGCAAACAACAGATAATAACCCACCTATGAAGTTGGTTTGTGGTCACATTATATCAAGAGATGCTCTAAATAAAATGTTTAATGGCAGCAAGTGAGTAAACATCTTTCTTGTTTAGCACATTGAATTTGTTTTGAATTTAATGTGTAATTAAATGATGTGCTATACAGTATGGCTACTAAAAATTCATATTATTTGCTGAGTATGAGTGATATTGAAGCAAGACAAATATCTGGCAACCTTGTATTAGAATAGAATTTTAGAAGATTTTGTCTGATTATATTGAAACTAAGACCTTTGTATAGCTTCTATATTTTAAAGTACCCTTCCTCAATACAGTGTTCTCCAGATGTGCTACTGCAACCGCCATCATCCTCATGAGGGTGGTGGGAGTTGTAGCTGAGGATGACAGAGGGTGCTGTCACCGTTGTGTCCTGTTTGTTAGCTTTCTTTAGGTATGTTACTGGCTACTGTGAATGCATACTCTGTTTCTGAGAAATAACTCCATTACAAGAGAAGAAATGCTTACAGTAAATTCTATGATGCTCAGTAGAAGTGCATTCATAGCTCATTTGATGTCCTGAAGTATTGAAATGAATGTAGAAATATATGTTCAGTCAGAAGGCAACAGAGCAAGTAGCATAAGATTCAACCAAAACCTCAACAGAAAGACAGAGATAGCAGATATGACATTTCCTCTGAAAAGGAAACTCCTCCCATATTCACTTTTGTGTTCTAACATAGCCAACTCCCCCCACCCCATGATATCACTGGAGAGATATTACCTGTATGGCCTTTGCCTGGGAAAAGAAGAGCAGCTGATGTTTTGGGAGGGTTTCTTTAGTATTTCAGAAACTCTTGTTCCCATAGGTGCAGTCACCTTTTTCAGTGAAGAACAAGGCTGCGCTCCCATCCAGTACAGATCTGCCTGGACCAGATCCCTAGCTCCCCACCTTAGTTTCCATGGGAGATGCCTCTCCCCAAATATGCCTGGCCAAGAATTGAGATCTGCTGGAAGGGCCCTGCTCTGTGTCCCAACAGTGGGAGCCATATATTGTGAGGACATAGGAGAAGGCCTTCTCAGTTGTGGTACCTTGGCTGTGGGGTCCCCTTCCTTCAAAAGAAGACCCAACTGAAGCCAAAATTGGTCTCATTTCAGTACCAAATTAAAACTTGGCTTTGGGGCCTAATGACTCCACCTGATGTGCATACGTGCATGATTCTGTAACATCTATGTTTTAAGCTATGGAATTGCCTAATGCTTTTTTTAGAATTTGAAATTATTTTTATTGGATTAAACTTTATTGTCTTATTGTTCTACTTTCTAAATTGTTCATCTAATTTTATTGTAAGCTGTCCAGCAAGGTAGAAATATCATAAATATTTACTATTTTGGGTCTTTATTCTGCAAAGGAGGCCTCTCTTCCTTTAACAAAAGGCCAAGGCAGGAGTAAATACAAAGAAGAGAGTGGAAATCGTAGCATTTAGACTCTGTTTCCTCTTCCAGCCCATCTTCCTGTTTATGTTGAGGCAGGAGAAATGCTACATAATTATAGTATTTTCATTTTTGTTTATCAGACTTGAGATTTCTCTGTGTATCTGTTTTTAGGATCTGGAAAGCTCCTTTATGTGGAGTTAGACTATTGCTAGACTATAAACATACCACTGTGTACCCTGATGGGCATCAAATGTAGAGGTTTTCAGACAAACTAGCTGTTGTCTTTGGAAGCTGGATGGTAAAGAAAGCTGATAGGAAGAAAATAAACTCATTCAAAATGTAGTGCTGGAGAAGAGTTCTATGGATACTCTGAACTACTAAAGAGAGAAATGAATGGGTCCTAGAGCAAATCAAGCCTAAACTCTCCCTAGACCCTGAGATGACTAAACTGAGGCTGTCATACCTTGACCATATCATGGGAGGACATGACTTACTGAAAAAGACATTAATGCTTGCTAAGGTAGAAAGCAGAAGGAAAAGAAGGAAGACCATGTTACAGATGGATAGACTCAATCAAGGAAGACATGTCCCTGAATCTAAAAGACTTGAGCAGAATGGTGGTTGATTAGGTGACTTGGAGATCTCTCATCCATAGGGTTGCCATAAGTTGAAGTTGACTTGGCATTCCTTTCAAGATATTCAAGTAGTTCATACAGGCAGAGGCCATCTTTAAGGTAACTGGGTCCAAAGTCATTTAGGGCTTTAAAACTTTAGCCAGTACTTTGAATTGGATCTGTAAATTGATCAGACCCTGGTGAACGTGTTGCAACAGTAGAAATGCATAGTACAGCCAGTTGGCTCTCGTCAGTGTTCTAACGCTTGGACTCTGGTCTAGGAATTTAAAATATTAAATTTTTAAAATATTTAAAATTTAAAATATTTAAAATTTAAAATATTAAATTCTTTACAAAGGCAGCCCTCACAGGTAGCACACTGCGGTAAGATAATCTTAAAGCATTTGTCACCATGGGTAAAGTCTCCTTTTCCGAGGAAGGGATACAACTGGTGCACCAACTTCAGCCAACCAAAGGTAGTCCTGGCTGCTGCCACTAACAGGAAATCTAGGAGCAAAAAACAACTGAAGACTGCTCCTGAGCACCTCTGCCTTGTTTGGTTTAATCTTCAGTGTGCTGTTCTTTTTTCCATCTTGCATGTTTAGTTCTAGGTTCAGGCACAGGAGTTTTCTACCATGTGGGGGAGAAATCTGTCTAGGACAACTCCTAAGTAAAGATGCTGTTGATTGAACCATGTGATCTGTGATTTGAACTAACCCATTTCTTTAATTTCAGTCTTTGTGTGGAATCCAGTTTTGGTACTATACTTGTGCAAAAAACTCATTGCACAAGCAGTTGTGCTTAAATCAGAGGTGGTAAAAAGCACATCTGACAATCCCAGAAGCACACATAACTCTTTCTTTAATTTTTGATTGGGTGGGTGGAGAGCTGATTGACTGTTGTGCAGTGGTGTGGGAACCAGCAGGACTATGCTGGTGTATATTTATGCTGCACCCAAAATAGATAAGATCATGGCCAATATGTCTCTCTGCATTTTTTAAGTAAAAAATATTTTTACTAAAATATTGCTGGATTAAAAGGTAGGTGTTGCCAAAAATGGGAAAATAAATCGTTGTTCCTTCAAAATATTCTAACATTTTCTTTTCTTTTTAGATTAAAATGTCCTTATTGCCCTATGGAACAGAGTCCTGGAGATGCCAAACAGATATTCTTCTGAGGACACAATTCACTGTGTAGTTTAAGTGTGTGTTTTGGGAGACTGAAACAAGCAGATGTTTCATTTTATGCTGTACAGACCAAGGAGGACTTCTGTGTTTTGTATAAGCCTAATGCTCCAGAAATTTTTGCCAACATTTAGTGCAGACATACAGATTGGAAAAGCTGCCGAAGTAATATCTGTTATAGGGCTTTTACTCTATCCTCGGTCTCCATAACTGATCAAGATACTACACCAGCAGTTGTCATTCAATGCAGGTTTTTGTACTTAATTGTATGGTGACTTCATTTTTTAAAAGACAGACAGAAGCCAATCAGCATATAGGTCTAATGTTTGTCCTGCTTTTATCACCCTGATTGATAAATGTCACCATAAAGAATGTGTGAGGAGAGTTTTTATTTCCTTAGCATGTAAATAATTAAGAGAGGACTTCAGGAAAATAAGTTTGATAAATTGAATAGTGGTTATAGACATAGCTGTATTTCCGTTGCTATTGTTTTTCCCAACCCAAAGCTGTGATACTCTGAGTTTTTTTTCCTGCTGAACATTTTTTCCAGCTTTTAAACAGAATTCCAATTGAATGTGCTTATATATAAACTACATAAATGTATAACAGAGTTAAAAACCATTTCTAATTTGGAAAGACAGTAATTGAATGAGGATTCCTAGAACTTGGAATCCCATTCAGTTGATTTCAAGATTGAGAGCTCCTTGTGTAGCTGAGAGTATTCAATAAAATGGAACTCGGAATTGGAAAGAAATTTTTGTCAATGCATAATTGCTCTCCAGCTTTTTTAGTCATAATCAAAACTTTGTACTCAAGATTGATGTCATGTACAGTTTGCTAGACATGATAGTTACATTATTTATAAAGTTATCAGAACCAAATAAAATGTTGGTAATATCCATTGTTAAAATGGGGGAAAGAATATGTTCCATTTATGTCAATAATCCAGCAGTCTTTTTATTGCAAGACTGAACTGCCACCATTTTGCAGCTAATATGTGTTCTGCAATTGAGAGCACTGTGCTTGTGATTTTGTCCTTACTAGTACCCCAGAAGCTAATATCACCTTCTTAAATTTGCTATACTTGGTCACAAAGTACACATCTAGACTAAAGAAAACTGATTTTGATGATTATTTGCTTCCCAGACCACCCAGATCACAGCTTAGAAGGGGAGATATTAAGGCCTCCCTCATGTTCTTGCCAGCTTACAGTGCCTGTAATTTTCTGTGGAGAACTATGATAACAAAACTGATTTACATATCTCCTATAGATAATATCCAAATGAACAATACGCTACTAGGGTTGAGGCATATTATGGCAGATTTCTTGGGCTGTCCTGGAATAGGACAAAAGAACATTATTTGATGATGTGGTTAAAAAAAGAACAACACTTCATATGGTTGTGTACTAAAATGTGAGTCAAACACATCAGTGCAATGCTTAAGCTTGGATTCTAGTAAATGGTCATGACCATTAATAATATACTGAGAGTTCAAGTCAATCAGAAAAAGAGATGATTTTTGTTAGGACACCTGTGCTATCATTTTACAAAGGGAGATATCTATATCATGTGTTAAAAGAAATCTCATAAAACTAATGATAAATGATTGAAAAACACTTTTTCAGTTCTGGTGAAGTTGCATTTAACAAGAAAGGGGGTGCATATTTGTGAACTTGAACGAACCAAAGATGTATTTGTCTTCAAAATGATGTAAGAAAACTTTCACAAAACCAGCAGTGTAAATTGCAGTTCTGTCCATGAGCATTCTAATGCAAGAATATCTACAGGCTTGTACACAGTTGCATGTGTGTGGCCCGTTGATTTTACTGGGTCTTGGGTGAACTTGAAGGCTTGGGCTGACAGCCAGTGAGTTCTGTATCATCATTTTAGCCCAAGAGCCCATGCTGGTTTGCCTGAATTTACATAAGAATATAAGGACTGACACCTTCATACCAAAATATAAGGACTGGCATGATTTTTAGAGTACTTGATACAGTTTGCTCTCCCTTATACCTGTGATGAATATACTTACTGCTAGCCATCCAATTCTAGGAAGGATGTTGGTGCATAATTGCATTGTTTCAAAATCTGTGTGATAGTATAGCGTGAAGAATGTGAGTTGCTATTCCATGTAATTGCAGGAGTGTAATTGTATACCTTAAAGAATTTCTAGATATTTATGAATTCCTTTTTTTAAAATTTTTTTTTGTTATCACGGCACATATAGAGACTCTGCACTGTTTATTGGGTCCATTGATTCTCAGTGAGATGAATAATTTCTGGACTTTTTCATTCTTTCTGGTCTACCAAATGTCTTCACGTTTGGCTCTCCTGAAAACGGGGCAGTATAATTATATTTAATAACTGTATGAAAAGCAGAACCCTCCTTTCACAATGACAAGCCCAGCTGATTTATGATAGCTGTAATTTCAGTTTACCATAGTTTAAATTAATTTACTGTTCCTAATCTTATGAACCACTTTATGAATCTACTTGAAAAATTTATTGTTTCAGTTGCAGCCATATGTCTAGGCATATGTTAATATGTTTAGGGATTTCCCCTCATATTTCTGACAGTAAGAGCCATTCCCAAGAATGAGAGCCAGACTGGTGTGGTGGTTTGGGTGTTGAATTAGGACTCTGGGAAGGCAGAGTTCAAATCCCTGTTCAGCTGTGGAAACCAATTGGGCAAGTCACACTCTCTCAGCCTCAGAAGGAGGCAGTGGCAACCCTCCTTTGAAGAAATCTTGCCAAGGATTGGATTGTCATAAGTCAGAGTCTGCTGCACAACATTAGCAGCAACAACAGCACGTGGGTCCTGTTAAGCAAGCATTGCTTTGAGACTGAGCAAATGCCATCATTGCTTAGTGAAACGTATTCATTTGTGCTGACAGTGAAAGGTGAAGTTAACAATGTAGAAATTGATAATCTTTGACATTACAATGACAATTAAAACATATGAACATGTTTAGTGCATGTAATATGTTCATGTGAATTGTGTGCTTTACTAGGCACCGTAGAGAATTCTTTTCTGTGTTCAGCATGGAAATTAAAGCTCCATTTTGGCAGCTCTCTGCTTATGAAAAAATGTGCTGCATTCCTGAATAAATGTATGGGAATGATGCAATAGATACTAGACCTACAGTCCTCAATATGATGTATTATGTTCCACTGTCACTGTAGTGAGTAAAAATGTTTGGTAAAGTTTTCTGTTTTGGTTTCATTGTTTCCATATATTTTGTGTAAAATTAACTTTAAAATTGTTATTTAAGTGGAAGGAGGAGGGGCTTGATTGGAGTATGATTTGCATAAGGTTCAATGATGTCATGACAGTCCTTATATTTTAGGTATCACACATTTCTGTAAAAGAAAGGAACATAAGGAGGCAATTGTATGAGGTGAACCAAAAGGTATAGATAAAGAGGTGCCCTGGATCTTAGTTGTTTTCTTTGTCTGTCTTTCGGTGGTATGTTTCTGGTCAGCTTTTTCAGGCAGATGCCTAAGCAAATAGATTTTTTTTTTTAATCAGTCTGTTCAAAAGAGTGGGACTTTGGTACCAGCAGTGACCTATCAGGCAGGCCAAGCTATTGCAGCTCAGTACACAATCACTGTAATCTTTGCAGTGGACATCATTCATCACCTCATTAATTTTTTTTTTAAAATGACATTTTAATAAGTACTAAAAGTTTTTCCTGGAAGTACTTTTTAAAATGAAAGGAGTGCTATTGAGATCTCTCTCTCTCTCTCTCTTTTTTTACTATATTATAGTGGCATTCCAATACAGCAAAAATGTTAGGGTGTTAATAGCAGTCTTGGTTCTTTAAAAAGATATTTAATCCTATCATTGTTATACCAAGCCTAAGTATGCTGAAGCCATTAGATTCTGTCTGATCTTGTAATCAAAACGGGTCAGCCCTGATTAGTACTTGAATGGGGGACCACTAGAGAATCTCATGTGCTGCAGGCAGTATTCATGGGAAAGAAAGGACAAACCACTTCTGAGTATTCCTTTTCTAAACAAACCCTATGCAATTGATGCAATTGCCACACATTGACAGGTGACTTGAAAGCACATGCACAGTAGTGCTGTAATGTATTTTTTAAAAGATTTTTTAACAAGTGTTTTCCTCACCAGCATTTTAACATTGTCATTAACAGCAGAATGTTCTTTTATTTTCAAAATTAACTATAGTACTATGATCCTTGATCCTCTCTCTCTCTCTCCACACACCCACTCCTCCAGAAACACATACATAGGTGTATGTGCTTGAAAGTATTTTTGTATTCAGGAGGCAATAATGAAATGTTCCACCAGAAAGGTTATAGTGAATGTATGTGGCTTATTGGAGACATAACTAACAAGATGAACGTATAGGAAAACTGGTATGTCCAGTATGGTAAGTCAATTGCAATTCCGTTTACAGCTTATCAAAGAAAAGTACCATTAGAATCCACTTGTCTGAAAGCAGCTTTAGTTCCCTGTATTCATCTGGTGAAAGAGACTGTTGCCTTTTGCATAGCAGGCTGGGTTGTTATCTTGGCACTACTGAATAACATGATCACTCCCCCTTGAAATTTTCCTCCTCCTTGAATATTTTTGCATGTGTTTTTCACTTACAGAATGGATCTATAATGAAAACACAGTTGAAATAGCAGGACTGATTTCAGCAAAGTATCTAACAACTGAATATACGCTCTGAAATTCATATGCAGGGAGGGAATACTGGACCGCTTCTGTAGAAAATTCTGGGCATATACATAACTCCTAGGAAAATGCTTTTGGGACTTATATGAATTGCCATCTCTGATGTTTCAGCCTCTCTCTCTTTCACAATAGCTTAAGAGAAATGTACTTAGAGGATGAAGGTCAATACTTTAATGCAGAGCTTTGCAAACTTTTCATGTTGGTGATGTACTTTTTTAGACATGTATCACTTTGCGACACAGTAATTCAGTTTTACTAGCAAATTGGAGGTTAAACTAACCCTTTATAAGAGATACAGACACATACATAAATTGTAATAACAAAATGTATGGAGACACAACACATCTCATGAAAACCTTTCATATGTTTTTAAAAATATATGATTTATAAATAATAACATCCACTTCCAAGATTGTAGGCAACACACCTACACACTTCAGATGACACACTAACGTGTCACAGCACACCATTTGGAAAGTCCTGCCTTAGTGTCATGTTCCTACCTGGTTCTATGCTTTCCCATAACATGTTTAATTTGCACAGCAATGTTAACAATTGAATAGTATTTTGCAAGGCTGTATTTAAATTTTATTAATCCAGTTACTCATCTACCAAGGACAAGAAAATTCTTGTACAGTTTGATTGGTAAAAACCTTGGTTAACTAAGATTTGGTGAAGGAGATACAGAGAAAAGTTCTAGATGTTACCTTAACCTACCCTACGACTCAAGTAGACATTGCATGAAGATGCATGAAAGATTTCTGTGACTGTTATTTTTAAACAGAAAAAAAATAGTTTCCATTGGCCATCTTTTGTATCCTTCTGGATATGGCCAATATGTCTGTCCCAGGAAAACATTACAGAACAGCAGGATTTGACTAAACATGTGTTCGATGAGGGATGAAGTTTATCAACAATAGTAGTTATAGCTAGCCACATAGAGCAGACTGAAAATGGAAATGGATGCATAAAGATCCAATGGCATGTATATGATGTGAATTCATTTTGCTTGCCTCAGCAAGTGTGCAGTAATTGTTAAAACATTTTAAAGTGTGAAAGTTGCAGGATGTCATGCATTGCTAGCTGCTATATATATTATCACACCTGTACTTGCTATTACAATGTCAATCAAGTTACCAATACAGTGGCTCCAAGTATATGCAGAAGGAGTTCCATTCCAGAAATATGTTAGTATTTCCATGAAATATTTCTATATATTTGAGAGAGGGAGGGACACTGAAAACTTTAAGTGGCTGGTTTTGCAGTTGCCAATCTGGCAAGAGTCTGTGTGCAACAAAGACACTTCTACCTTTTAAGAATGACTATTTTGCTAATTTTTTAAACAACTGTTATGATACTGAATTTCTCCTTATGTGACATATGAATATTCTGGTTCTTGTTACTGCTGTGAAGTAGTATGGAGTGATAGCGTTCATTGGGTCCAAGTAATAGTATTTATATAACAAGAAAATCCCACAGTATGTTGGAGCAAATAACTAGTCTTCCCAGCAAACACTGCAGAAATGCTGCATTATTCCAGGATAGTGTGTGGAGGGGACGAGTTGCAGCAAAAAGATGGTAGCTACCAGCGTGGCAATTTTGGTCCAGACATCATCACCCTCTAGCTTGGGAAAGTGTTGCGTGTGGGTTTGCAGGGTGAAGAAAATGGTAGTATAGAGGCAGAAGAAAATAAAAGCTCTCATCTTGTGACCACTAATGCAACAGCACCCTGATTTGCTATGGGGTTGGGGGGAATAAGGGGTGAGCACTTGACATGCCCTCTAATGTTTCACAGATGAAAACTGGGACACACATGGCTAAGTCGCAACAGAATGTGGTCTAGATGGCAAATGCTATTAATGAGGAAGATCACACAAATTAGTAGAACCTGCAGCAGTTTGCTTTTACCTGAGTCTACAGGGGAGGGCAAAATTCTATCCTCTCTGCTCCTCTTCTCTTGCTGAATTGAGTGCAAACTACTATTGCATTTTGAACTTAATTTGCAGCAATTGAAATTAGCTGAGGACAAAGGGGGAAACTGGGATATTTTAAAAGCAGCTGAAAAGGTGGGATTCAGTGGCAGAGCTTGGAGAGTGGGGAGGAGGGGGGCTATAGTGTGAGGGGCATAGCCACTGTGCATGGGGGTGTGGCTGCAGTGCATGGGAGTGTGGTCAGGGCATGCAGGGGCATGGCCAGGGCGCATGAGGCATGGCTATGGGCTGGGACGCCCCAGAAATATTGCTGCCTGGGGTGAATTGCCTCCTCTGCCCCCATGTCCCTATGCAACTGGTGGGATTGCCTCTGCCAAACTGGGGCAGTTGAAGCCTGCGCCCTGACATTTGCCAGCCCTGAAAAAGGAAATGCCATTTCCATGTTCATAGTTGCCTATGAGTGTGGCTCAAAGTGAGAAAGGGCATTTGATCTCAGACCAAATTGGCCCCAATGGACAATCATATAGGTTTCGGGAAGTAAACTGTTACACCTGAAATAGAGATTACAAGATGAGACATGATCCAGATGTAGAAACACTCCTTGGCCTATTTAAACTTGGTCTACCTTGGGTTTTATGATGATTCAGTGGATATTGTTGCATCTGGATTCTAGTATATTTTCTTTGAAAAATAAGAGTGTTGAATTTGTGTACATACCTAAGCTATGTAGTTATGGATCTTTCTAATCTTTATGACTTCTAAGTGCAGATCTATCTTTAAGAAAAGCAAGTTGTGCTGCATTTGGACAGCAGGTGGTGCTGTAAGCTCAACATTAAAATTATACCTGGCCTTTCATTCAATCTCTATTTGTCTCAAAGGTTTTAAAGAGAAAGAGGCAAAGTCATTGAAATTTTGAGAGAGAAATATTTAATTGATACATTGCCCCAACAAAACAAAGATACAATTAGTGAGTCACTCGTATGTCAGAACAATTGGTTTTTCTTTTGTTCTATAGAGTGGCACTCCCCTGAAAGGTCATGTTTGTATTTGGGAGTGCTCTTAGATACATTTCTCTACAGGATACTTGTTTGGCACTGAGGCCATTTCTGCACAACACTGGTCCATCGCTTCGTTTCATTGCAGCCCTGGCAGGGAAAGGAGTGTGCCAGGAATGCTCCCCTCCACATCTTGCCAGGTTGCTGCCGAAGGGAGCACACTGGCCCTGCCTTTTCCCTTCTGCAGCACAGCTGGGCACGGAGGTGTTGTCGGCACGCTTCTGCCTTTCTGCACGGCTGGGAAGGGTGGCAGCACTCTGAGATGGTAGATGTGAAATAGATTTTTTCTATTTTTCAAATATTGCACATGACACACGGGGACAAGATGGCAGTGAGAGGGTGACGGCATTGTGCAGAAGCACAACCCTCAGAGCGCTGCCATCGTGTCCCAATTGTGAGGCAGCCACACACTGTGGAAAAGGTCTCGGTGGAGACAGTGCTTTTTACAAACTTCAGAGGATAAGCCAGGTGCAATTGTCTCAATAGGTAAATCTTGACTGCAGTGATCCATGCTCCGAAACTTCCAGGTTCAATGTTAACTTGTAAAGAAAAGATTTTATCTGAAGGGTTGTCTGCTAGTTTTGAATCTCAACAGAACCTAAATTACCTTAAGAACTGCTTGTCTCTTGACGTAATTGCTCTGACCATGAGACCATCATGAGAAGCCCTTCCTCATGTGCCAAGTGCAAGCAAGGTGGAGTGAATGGCTATCAGAGAAAGGTCCTTTTGAGTGGTGGCTCCCTGAGTTTGGAAGGTACATCCAGCAGAGCAGGGGTGGGAGTTGTGTGGTATTTCAGATGCTGTTGGACTGCAGATCTCAGCATTTCCTGCCATTGGCTGTGTTAGCTAGGGCTTGTTCCTTCTTCAATGTTGTTTCAGTATCAGCAAAAAGACCTTTCTTCCCCACCGCCAGTGTGTTTAATAATTATTAATTGTTACTGTTAATTTCTAATTTCTACTGTGGGAATTTAGGTTGCTTTCACTTTTTTGTATCTATTTTACATTTTGTTACTGGTGTATTTTAAACAGTATGTTTGAATAGGCTAACAACTGTTGAATGCTGTAGAAATCAACACAGACTATCACAAATTCATAAAAGACCAAAGAATGTTAATAAAATGAGAACTAGGGGTGGATTTCTGTTGAGGCCGTTACATGCTGGTAAGTGGGTGTATGTGGGAAATAGAATTGGAAGGAGGTGTAACGTCCATATTCTGTAGAGGGTCCCAGCCTCATAATTATATAGCAAGGCTGGCAAAGGGATGGATGCACAACAGAACATTGACAAGGGAGTTCCAGTATGCATTGAGCATGCCTGATGCACATATGTTATGCCATTTCCGCCATTTCCGCACTAGACTGTTATAGTGCTATTATTCCACTTTCAACATCCAATGGAATCCTGGGGTTTGCAGTTTAGAGAGGAACCTTTGAGGCCCCTCCCTAAATTGCAAACCCCAGGATCCATAGGATGTGAAAGTGGAATAATAGCACTATAGTCATCTACTGCAGAAATAGCCTCAGACTTTGAAGGCACAGAACAATAACCAAGGTGTAATCTGTGACTTCTTAGAACAAACACACTCAAGCTGCAGGCAAAACATATTAGTTGGTGTAAATGTACATGTTCTAGTAACTGGCAGACTTAATAGTAGGCAATACCTGTGACTTCTAGTAAAAAGAAATTGTTAAGCATTAGCAAAAGCACATCGGTAGAGAAAGCTGTTGACAAACAGTACTGAAAAGTCTATACAAGGTCACTAGGTGGCAGCAGAACCTGCCAGATTTATTGCTTTCACACCTCAGAACTCTCCAATCATCATCCTGGCAGACCTTAATAAGCCTGCAGAACTGTCCGAAATTTTATGGTCAGTGTCACAGATTGCACCTTGCTGTGTCCTACTATGCTCTGATACTATCCACAGAACTATGGAACTATTGTTATTCCTGGATTTTGATATTAACTCCATCGCTGTTTCTGAAGAAGTGGATTGAAATCCACAAAAACTCATATTAAAATAAATCAGTTAAGTCTTAAATGCTGCTAGATTCCTCCTTTATCTCTTCCCTTTTCCCCTCTTAAGCAGAAGTTAAATGCATTTTGAAAGAACCAACATAACAAAAGTGTTTCTGTCAGATGGGAGATGGGGGTTCCTGTCTTTTCCATATTTCTCATGCCCTTGAGCCTCAAGGTCTCTTAAGTTGAACCTTAGTTCTTTTTCTTTTGCTGTCAAGGCTTTAACTTTGACCCATGCAGCAAAGACACTGTTTGACATCTCTTCCACCTCCATTCCATGACTGTCCAGAAGATCATTGGAAAGAAAGGGGATTCTCAGTTCTTTGAAACAACTTCCATTGCCCTTATTTAAACTAGAATCTCAGTGATCAAATGTACTTCAAGGGGATAAGAAAAAGACTGGTGCCTTTCAGCTTTTCAAAGAGATAATGTAGAATGGAAGCTACAACTGAGTCAAACTTTCTACCCAGTGTGTGTGTGTGTGTGTGTGTGTGTGTGTGTGTGTGTGTGTCTTAAAACAGACATACTTGACATTTCTTAAGGGATGGCCCAGTATAGCAGCTTTTCTATGGCAGTTCTGTATTGGCTTTTCTGTGGGAAAAGTTCACTTGGTACATCTTTCTTGAGGTTATTTGTGGCTTGCACATGGGATTGACCTCCTTGAATTCTAGGAGTTCTGAAGCACATGAATATTCTGTTCTTTGTTGAGGAGATAACTTCCATAGTTGTCTATTTCATTTGTTTTTTGAGGTAACTAGCAATGTCTCCTGAAATGTTCACTTCACTTTCTTGATTCAGGTGGCATATGATTTCCTCACAATCGGCTTCACCTTTAGAAGTCAAGATCATTTTATCTGTCAAGATCGCTCTATCTGTCATTTCTGTATTGCAGGGCTTTCCAAACTTTTCATGTTGTTTACACACTTTTTTGACATGCCATTTTGCAACACAGTAATTCAGTTTTACCAGCAAACCGGAGGTACCCAGAGGCATATCTAGGGTGGGGAAAGGCAACCTCCCACCCGAATCCTGGCCCACTGCCATTGCCCTCACCAGGAAAGGCCCCAAAGAGAGCGATGGCGGGGGAAAGACAGCCCCCTCGCAACTGGTTCTTGCTCACTTCTGTTGCTCTTGCCAGGGAAAGACCCCAGTGAGAACAACGGCAGTGGGCCAGGCTTGGGTGGGTGGGGGTCTTTCTCAGCTGGGGGGACGACACACCAACACACTATAGGTGACACACTAATGTGTCATGACACACCATTTGGAAATCCCTGCTGTATTGTACGTTGAGAGGCAGAGATTGGATCAGCCTTGGATGAAGCCTTTGAGGCCATAAATGCTTTTTGAATTTTTCACACTAGTGGCTTGTCTCTTGATATTTGAAATCTAGGAAATGTTCCATATAACTACCATCCCTCATTTCTTCATGTGGAATATGGTCTTAAACTTTAACATTCATGTTTAACATGAATCTTTCTGGATGCTTCCATATTTAAAGGTGTCCTTATTGTGACATGCTTCAGTCAGAGGCAAAGGTCTCATCCTCATCTTTGCCATATATCTGAGAATAGCCCCTGGCTACTAATTTGGATTTGCATTGCATCTTGTTTGATTTTGAAGAATCTCTTGCACCCCACAGGCTTGTTATGCTTTGGTAGCTCTGGGAGTGTTAAAATGTAGTTTCTATGTAGGGCCTCTATTTCCCTTTCTGTAGCTTTTCCACCTTTACCTATTTCTTCTGCAGATGTCGTTTCTATCTTTAAAGGTTTGTGCAATAAACATCCTTGCAAAGTAGGACAGGTAATGTCCACAGTCCCTCATGTACTTGACATGTCTGCACAAACAAAGATATCTATATTTCTAGTGATCAAATTTCCCACAACTTTACAAACCCCTCATCCCCAGAGCGTAAATTTGGCAGCAGAGGATATCTGTGCATCCAAGAAAGAATAGTTCCTTTCTAAGGAACAATTTCCTTTTTGCTTGGAGTGAAGTTCTCTTTCCCAGCAAGACTTAAGCTCTGGAACTGCAGAGGAACTATCATCCTAGGTTTGACAGGATACTATCATGTCCCCAAAGACGTCTCTGTCTCCCTCATCTTTTCCAGATAAACTACTTTGACTTGAAGGGAAACAGTCTTTTCTCTGAGAGCCAGGAGCTTATTAAACTGAACAAACCCACTTACACTTTCTGACAACGAGGCAAACATACAGTCATACAAATGTTACTCAGTGCTACTTACTGGACTGTACTCATATTTCAGTTGTTTTTCTACATTTATTTTCTACTTTCACATATGTTTATTACATATACAAACTCATACATTTTTGCCTGCATAAAATTTTAATAGAAAAATATTTAACAAGAAAAAGAAGACAAACTGACAAGCTTGATTCAAAATGGGAGCTATAACTTTTCACATCTCTAGAAATACTCAAAAAAAATTCAGTGAACCAGTTAAAGGATGAGGGTGCATTCTTGCAAACCAAGAATGGAAAGAATTTTCATCCCTTTTTGTTCCCAGGTCAAAAAAAAAATGGAGTTCCCGACAGTTTTGAAAAACACATCAGGAAGTATAGTAAACCAGTGAGAATGTTGCAGAATATTCTCTCAATATGGAGAGAATATTCTGGGGAAGGAATTACTCTGTGTAGAAAAATACATGATTTATTCATGCAAAAACCTGTTTTCTGTGCAAGTTGAAAATTTATTTCCCTAAACTGCCAGAAGGAAAAAATTCAGATGCCCTTTGGGTGGGTGCAGTAGCACGCCTGTAAGCATGAAGTGCCTGCCCTTCAGTTCAAAGTTTTTTTTACAATGGCTGTAAATGCAATTGTTTTTAATTATTAATTCATTAATTTTATCAAAATACAATCTGATTCATTAATAAGGACTAAAATTAAACTAGAACTAAAACACTATACTAAAACATTAAACACCAACTTACTAAAACACATAAGGGCTCAGACCCCACCCCCCCAAATGTAATGAAACATATATCCAGTTGTTTTTTTTATAGACTGGATTTTCCATGCCAGAAAGCATGTAATTTGTCCTATAAGCAGAAAAAAAAGTCTTGATTTTATGCTAAATAGAATTCTCAGGATTTATAGTACTAGAATGCTGAAACCTCCTTGATCTATAGAAATACTGTTGTGGCTTTCGAGCATAGATGTTAACAGTTAACAGTAACTGTTAAAGGCTAAAATAAGGAGAGGAAATAACACATGGTTTAACATGTTGATCTGAACAGTTGATCAGGAAAAATTCCTGTTTTCTGATATCTTTTGATAGTTCACCGCTCTCCATGTTTGGTTCCTGTCTAGCCTTTCGGAAAAAAATTGGGGGTACAGTTTCAACATTTTATTAGTGTATACACACAAATACCTTCCTCCCCTAAAGCATAAGTTGCTAGAAGTTAAATGAGGGGCAAGGACCTCAACTACAATTCCTCCAATAAACAAGCATACTTAAATTCAAGTAAGGGACATAAACTGACAGTGGACTCCTTCTGTGCCTATATAGCTGCCTATCCGGATAGTACATTAGCTAATGTGTTTAAACTGAAGCTTTTCCTATTGAACAGTCTTATATTAAAGAGAAAGTTGTTATAATTGATTTCGGGTGCAGTTATGCAGGAGAGTCAATTGCAGAGTAAGTCAATCCAACACATAGCAGGTACAGATGAATTTTCCACAATGTGATGCTGAGTGAAAGGGAGGACTGAGCTAAGGAAATCATATTTTGTATGCACGCACAGAATTATTACAATCCCCTAAGAGTCTCTGTTGGTAATGTAGGAAGATGAGATACAGTGAGAAGCAAATGAGTTAGTATGCTCCAGTCCTGTTATGGGCTCTAACGTGGCAAAGGGAGGGCTCCGTTGGCTCCATTCATAGGTCTAGAAAGAAAAGGGAAGAAATCTATGTATATTCCAAATACCATTTGCTTCACAGAATGCCTGACCAAGAGTCCTTCCCCTGTTTCACCGGTGGGAGGCTTTCAGAAGAGGGGGGCATTTACCATTCTCAGTCAAAGAGCTGTACTGCCTCTCCAAATTACAAGCCCTAGGATTCCTTAGGATGCTGCAATCATGGTGGTATAACTGTGCAGTGTGAAAGGAACCCAGGATTAAGGGATACATGAAAACAAAGTGAAGAAACAGATAGGTCAATGGACAAACAGCGCCAGTAAGAACTGTGTAGTGGTTCCTTCCCTCTCAAGCAACTTCCTAGGCCTCTCTAGGGAGACTCAACTTACACTACTGTAGGCTGGGTAACAATTGTGCCTATCAGCTTCTGAATACTTTTCTATCTGCCAATTAGAAAAGGAAACCAGATTTGGCATATCTTTTTAAAAGTGTGTCTGAGAGGGTTTTGAGATATTTCAGAAATCATTTGCCATATTTTGGAGGTTTTTGTTGGAAAAAACAAACCCAACTTTTTGAGAGGCTTTGGGGGGTGAAGAGTAAGGTACACAAAAAAGTCACTGGGAGAGCTCATGAATCCCATGGGGCATAGGATTCCCACTCCTGTCTTAAGGAAAGGAAACCAGCGAGTTGGTTGGACATTACAAAAATCAGGAAAGCAACGTATGATACATGCAAACCCACCTCCAGGAGTCTATGGAATATTATCCTCAGTTATTAGGAACAGTTAACAGTCATAGAATGGTGACCTAATAAGGTCCTTTTTGTGATTAGCCTGCTGGACTTTGGCTGGAGAAAACTGAAACAGTGTGAAAATGAGGAAAACATCTAACAACAGAGACCCAGCAAAAAACTTACCACTGGCCCTTTCACACCACAGAGCAATACCAGCATGGCTTCTCTTGCCATGGATCCATCCTATGGAATCCTGGGATCTGAAGTTTAGGGAGGAACACAGAATTCTCTGCCAGGGGTCTCTAGTGCCTCATCAGGATTCCATAGGATGTGGTCATGGCAGTCCTCAGGGTGGGTACAAGGAACAGAACACCATTAGACACATCTCACTATCAGTCACAGATGGAATGTGGAAAGATAAATAATACAAGCTGTTGCACCAACATGCCAGGTAGCTTGTGGTTTGTGGATTACATAACTACTTAATTAAATAGAAATAAAAGCAAAAGGAATAATTGCTATCTTGATTATGAGACCTTTTCTTGTTCTCTTAGCTTGGTGCCTCAAAAGATCTTCTGGCCGCTCTTACACAAAATGCACGTATTTTAAAATGTGTGCAGTTTTCAAAGATTTTGATCTCAAAATAGCCATGGGACATAACAACGAGGGGAAAGTGCTGTGTGGGATTTAGTACTACACAATGGAAAAAAGGACTGCAGCCCAAAAGACTCACCTTTTACACCTGCATCGTCGCCTTCTTCTTGAACCTTCAATTCATTTTTATGAGGGGGGACAGATAGAAAAGAATGTATGACTTTATTAGTTCTTGCAATGCTGCAGGGTTTTGCTGTTATTTTCCCTTTCATCACTGAGTTCATAATGGTCTCAGCCATATTATCAATCACTTATTTTTGTTTTAGGAAAGGGTGCAGAGGAACCTTTCCTGTAGCTGAGTTTTCTCACAGAAGCAAACACTTTGCCCATGAGTTTTACAGCCAAAGGCCTTCAAGTTGCCTGTTGACTTACTCCAACTCCATAAATTTCATAGGGTTTTCTCAGAGGTGGTTTTGCCAGTTCCTTCCTCTGAAATATAGTCTATAGCACCTGGCATTTGTTGGCAATCTCCCATCCATGTACTAACCAACTCTAACTCTACTTAGCTTCCAAGATCAGATAGGATCTTAGGCCTTTAGGGTATTTAAGTCACTATCCTGTATCTTACAGATTTTGAAAAAACTGGAGTTAGAACTATACAGAAAATTGAAGACTCCTCCAGATGATGCATACATTTCTGGTTCAACCAACTTCTTCAAGTGACTAGTAGGGTAATAAGAAGTATAAGACAAAAAATGGAACAGGTTGTTACTCTAGTACTGTACTCTGACCCATAGGAGAATGGTCTCAGCTGAATGAGGGCAAAGTATAGGTCTTCCTTTTCTAGTACATCTAGGTACTGAGTAGGAATGAGACCTAAGACTAAGGCTAAAATCTTCATCCCTTCTTGGTACTTCCACCCTGCTCTAGCTCTCTACTATTTTCACTCTTTTTCTAATCAACTGTATAGCTGTATCTACAAGTGCATTGCTTTTGGAACAGGGGGACCCAACACAATATGAGAAGACAGGAGACCAACACTGGAGCAGATTCCAGATTATTATATATTACCCTCCCACTGGGTTCCCCCATCCCTGGAAGAAAAAACTGGGCTACTGCACTTTCTCAGGCCATTTCCGCACTACACTCTTACAGCGCGATTATTCCACTTTCTACATCCTATGGAATCCTGGGGTTTGCAGTTTAGGGAGGGGCTAACTGGCCCCTCCCGAAACTGCAAACCCCAGGATTCCATAGGATGTAGAAAGTGGAATAATCACGCTATAAGAGTGTAGTGTGGCAATGGCCTCGTCAGTCACAGAGTCAGCCCCTACTATACCACTGTAATAATGATAGCTTTTATCTGCCTGGTTTAGCAGGGTACTTTTCTAATTTCTACAAACTCAGGAAAAATAGATTTCAGTTACAGGGCTCTTCCAGAAGGGGAAGTTGTTGTATTTGTTGCTGTAGTTTTTGGACTTTTTTTTTTTAAAAAAATCCAAACATTTCTCTTTCCTAGAGTGTTTTCTGGTAGTTCCTGGCAGCAGCTCTCATGTCATGCCTACTGTCAAATGGGTTTCTTTTTAACTCTGAGACACATCAGAATAAAAAGATTCCTTTCTCTTCCTTAAAAAAATTCTTAGAATAATAATGCTATTATCAGTGAATTATCACTTTACACTATAACTCTAACAAGAATTAAAAAAAAATTTAAAAAAGGAGAATATTTGTCCTTCACACAACAGGTCACTTCAACAAAGCTTACTATTAAAAAAACAACAACTTTCAAAGAATCAAAGAGCAGATCCATGAGTTTGCTACAAAAAGCCCTCCCAGAAAAACTGGAAGGACTGGATGCTGAGGCAAAAATAATAAGCTAAACCCATGAAAAACCAAGGGGCTGTAGTAAGAGAACTCGACCTTTAGAGCAGTCTGGAAGCACCTTCCCTCTCAGTTAAACAAACAAAGCAAAACTCTGTAAATGCTGTTATTTTATTTTACTTAGGTTTACTGTTACCCAACGACAGCTGTCCTAAAGTCCTGGATTTCTGAACTGTTTTTAATGGCTTCTGAACTATTTTTAATTTACTCAATCACTTTTCTTATGAGGGAAGTAAAAGAAAAAAAAGAAAGAAAGAAAAGGTTTTAAAAAGGATCAGGAAGTTCCTTGCTGTCGACCGGGCTCACCCTGTCCCAAACAGTTTTATAAATACATTCCCTTTCCCCACCTGCTAGTGATGCAGTGAAATTCACTGCATTCCTGCTTACCCAAATTGTTGAAGAAAACTAGAAATCAACATTTTGGGGATCCAAGGACATATTTCTTAATGCCTTCTATTCCCTGTCGAGTTGTGAATTGCCTAATGAGGTGTAATTTTTGTCCCCTCTCAGACTTGTTCTGGTTACTGTTTTTTTTTTTAGTTCAAAGCTGCACCTATACTGAATTGTCAAATTATTTCAAAAGTATTTGAGCTTGTTTTTAAATGTTTTTTTAAATCTATGTATTGTTCTATTTTTTTTTATCTATTGTGCATCAATTTTTTTGCCCTGTAGGCCTGAGATACAATCTATAAATTTCTTAAAGGCCTCAGCCAGTCAATCCATCCATCTATTGTACTCTAGTTGTCGTTATTGTGTGCCTTCAAGTTATTTCTGACTTATGGCAACCCTGTCATAGGGTATTCTGGGGCCTGTGAGTATGTGACTGTGTGTGTTTCCATGGCCAAACCGCCAGGTGACCGTGGGTGCATCACACAATCTCAGCCCCCAGAAAACCCCCATGATAGGTTCACCTTAAGGTCGCTGTAAGTTGGAAATGACTTAGAGGCACACAACAACTTGAATCATGTATGCGTGCTTGGAAATTCACTAGAAATCTGTTCAGGCAGAATTTCCCAAATGTACAATGATGCATTTTCCAGACTTCTGGTGCCTTTTGGGTACAGAACTGAATGAAAAAAAAACCTACAGGTATTAAGAGAGAACGAATAAAGACAAGTTCTGTAAGAGTAACCGGTTGTAATTCATTTGTTTCTGCAGTTGTTGTCACATGCTTCAACTTACGGTAAGCCTGTGAATGAGACGGGCTTCCCTTGGAAATAGGAATGCAACTAATTACTTTTTCAAAGTAACTTCTCAATCTTTGTCCTTCTGAAAAAATACTGATCATTATGATATAATGCCATTATGAACACAACCTTTAAATAGGTAAATATACAGTGGCCCCTCAACTTTTTGCAACGGTTCAGGGCAGAGAACCCTCACACAGAACCCTCGTGAAAGTCAGAAAACCATGAATAACTCCTCCCACCAAGTGAATGCTCCCCTTCCCATTGCCTTGCTTTTTGCCTGGATGGGTGTGCCTTCCTTCTCTGCACCTGGGCAAAATGGGAGGGGGCAGCCCCGTGGGTGGCGAAAGCTTTTGTGCCCCCCTCTCTCCATTCTTCTGCATGTTGCTTGTATGTGCTGCCTTCTTTCTGTGTCCCCGCCTGGGTGAAAGGAGAACAAACGGAGGGGGAAAGGCTTGTGTGAGTGAACCTTTTCCCCTCCCATTTGCTTGCCTTTTGCCAAAGTGCAGAGAAGAAAGACAGCACACCTGAGCAAAAGGCCAGGGAATGGGAGGTAAGCAGGCACCTCACAAATAATGAAATTTGCATATCCGCAAATGCAGAGGGAGAACTGTACATCAAATGCTATGTCAGTCTCCCTCCATCTCATCCAGGAATCAGATAGAGTTTAAAGGAAATCCTCTTACCACAGCATATTGATAAGGTGATCACCAAACTTATCAGTAGAATGAAACAACCACCAACTAGAGGAACCCAGATGTAGAGCTCACAGGAGAAAATTGTACTTGCATCCTTACCTGCAGAAAAAGAGGATACTGAAAATAAGTTCTGCAAACAATAACCAATAAACCCTTATGCAACCAAGAGAACCCCAGTTTTGCTCATTGTGTAGCAGTACTCTGTACACCAGTGACTTACTGTCCTTTCACATTGCACAGTTATTATGCTAGGATTCCACTTTGAAATCTGGGCTTTGTGATTTAGGGAATGGTTTTTTAGAATGCTCAGCCAGAGAACTGTAGTACCTCTTGAAACTAGGATTCCACAGGAGGTAGCCATGGCGTTAAAGTAAAATTATAGTGCTATGATTTAAGTACCATAGTGTGAAAGCAACCTTGGAGCTTAAACTTCGGCTTGCAACAAAAGAGCACCACTTTGATTATTGAATGCCAGAGTACAGGACATAGTGTGGTAAAGGTGGCACTTTCCCTAACTTCGAGTGACTGTGTTTGCAGAGGTAAGTTCAGCCAACATTAATGAATATATATACACAAAAACAGTATGTTAGATAACCCAAGACTCTTCGCTGATTTTGTTGCAACAGACTAAGATGGCTATCCCTTTGATTATGTGCGTATGTTCAGAAATATAGAAATATGAATTTGACACAGAGGAAGTGCACAGTTCTTCTTACCAGAAAACTAGATCTACATCGGAAAATTACCATAAGAAGCCTTGCTCCTATCAAGTTTCATCTCCTTCAGTCCAGTGCATCTACTCTGTCTGGTAGCAATCAAAAACACATATTTTCGGGATGCCCACAAATAGAGGACTTCCATTTTGTTTGCCAATAGCACAGGTTTCTCAAAACCGACTGCCTTATACAAGGAGGGTTGTTTTATTTATTGCAGTTGATAGTCTCTGGTATTTACCCTCCAAGAAGATGGCAAACCCACTTTTAATGCTAGTGACTATCTTCACATCTTGTGGTAGTGATTTCCGTTTCCTAATTAGGTATTGTTTGAACATTGTTGGCAAGGTGAAGCAACCATATGAGCCCATGCAACATCCCACCCCAGTATGTGTGCACATGTTAGAGATCATAAGAATATGTTCTGATGCATATAGGGAATAGAGAGGACTGAGTTGTCCCATGCGATGGAAAGTGGAGGACTAAGGCCATTTCTGCACTAACCTGTTATAATGCTATCATTCCACTTTCAACGCTGTATGGAATCCTGGGGCTTGCAGTTTAGGGAGGGGCCTCAAAGGCTCCTTCCTAAACTGCAAACCCCAGGATTCCATACAGCGTTGAAAGTGGAATGATAACACTATAACAGGCTAGTGCAGAAATGGCCTAAAAGTGATGACACACAGGAGAGAGACCGTCCAGGAAAAGCAGAAGACAGGAAATGCCAGTCTCTCGTGCTGTCAGCAGACAGAAAACTATTAAAAACAACATTTAAAACATTGGTTGTGACGGGAAAGCATATCAAGCCAAGGAGTCAGTTGGCTGGTGTATGAGTAGCAAGCCTCAGTTTCAGTGGAAGCATGTTGAAAAAATAAAGAAATCATTCTCATGTTCTTTGTTGTTTGAGTACAGGTCCCTCTCTTTCAATAGACTTGTTTGTCTATTGCTTCATGCTTCATTTAGCCGCTCAAAGAGGAGTGACTGAACAATGTGCATCAGCACATGGCTCACAGCCAAGATATCAGAGTTTTTGTAATTGTCTGCCTTACTTTGTTACCCACCTAACATCAAATAAGAGGACACTAAGCCATGGAGACCCACTGGATGATCTTGAACAAGTTATACTTCTTCAGCCTGAGAGTAAAGCAAAGGCAAACCCCCTCTGAACAAATCTTGACAAGAAAACCTCATGTTAGGGTTGCCTTAGGGTCGCCAGAAATCGGAAGTGACTTGAAGGTACATAACAACAACAAAACATTTGAGTACATAATCAAAAAGGGAGCTCACATTATTGTTTACCTAAAATTATTTTTCTGTTTCTGTGGCTCCCATCCAGTATTTTCAGTTAAGATCATCAGAATAGTCTGAATAACTCTTGATAATTTATTTCTCAGTCTAACATTCCAAGAATTGCTTTCAAGATTATACAGAAAAAAATGGAGATTTGTAAATTTGAAATATTGATGGATATTATCAAGCAGTCATTTTAACAGACATGACCTACAATTGTACCATTCGGCTCTAACCTTTCTGCAAGTATTCAATGGTGCTGAATGGTTAACACCTCCTGAATTTGAAAGGTGCATTAACATAAGGGTTATTGCCTCTTTTCCCCTTCTTATTTCTGTTCTCACTGGCCATTCACCTCGCTTCTGGGCCCAATCCACAGAAGGAGTCTGCAAGTGAAGCAGAGGCTGCTCCTTCTCCTGTGGTCCAGTTACTGTTTTCCAGTGATGTAGACTCAAGTCAACTGACTCAGACTCAAGTTGGACTTAAATCACTTCAATGACTTGACTCAGCAATAAATGATGCATTGACTTGACTTGAGACTTGTATATTTTTAGTGACTGACTTGCTGTCCTTCGTTCAATAACAACACATTCATCCAAAAACCTTACAACTCTGAACAACACTTCCATCTGTCTTTGCCTACTGGTCACATGACAATCTGTTTCATTCCCAAAGTGTGGCGCATTTCTCAGAGGGGAACAGCAAACAGGTTAGGCAATGGGCTTGAGGGGGGCTTGAGGTCTGCTCAACAGCCTGTTCCCACTGCATATGAGAGGAGCCTTCTAAACCTAAGAGGAGAAGACAAGACTTGTCCCCAGAGTGCAGGGTGCATTTCTCAGAGGGGAACAGCAAATGTGTTAGGCAACAGGCTTGAGGAGAAAGAATCCTTCCTTCTAATGCTTTTGAAGCTTCAGTGATGGGGAATAAGAAAGATCCTATTCCCCACTTCTGAAGCTGCAGACTCTTTTATGTTTCCTGGCACAAAAGCCTCCAGCTTCGGGAAGGGAGAGTCAGAAGGATCCTATTCCCCACTTCTGAAACTGCAGATGGCAAAAACACAATGTGGAAGGCAGACTCTGCTTAAATGGTTAAAACTGACTTTACGCGAGTCTGTCCAGAAATTCTGGAATATAGGTTGGGGTATAAAGTTGGCTCCCAGACTTGAGATTTGACTTGAAAGTATCTTCAAGGACTTCTGACTTGACTTGAGACACGGAGTAAAAGATTTAAATACATACTACTGTTTTCTTCCTTGGAAGACGGGGAGGAACAGCAATAAAAAGCTGTAGTAGTAATGGAGGATGCTCTTGGATTTGTTTCTGCAGCCCACTGCCCACCATATCTCATCATATCCCATCCCCTGGAACGTGTCTCTGATGTTACATGAGGGGCTCCATCATTTCAGGATCTTTTGAAGCCAAATGTCTTGGAATGCTGGTTTTTTTGTTTTTGTTTTTTTGTTTTTGTTTCCAACATATGGCAACTCTTAGGGTTTTATCACTCAAGGCAGGTAAATCACAATTACAGCAGGATAACAGTGTCTTTGGCTTATTTTTATCACATGACATCATTCATCTTCTATTATTCTGGTGGGACACCATTTGGAAAGCAATTCTTTTGCAAAAGAAGTCATGAATGGATTTTTGTGTTTGTAAAAGAAATACCTTTCAAACAGTCTCCCACCAGGAGAATAACAGAAGATAAATCCCAGCCAAAGATGCTATTCTTCTTCTCTGATTTATCACCTTGGGTAAAAAAGTCCTAAAGCAAAGCTATTATGAAGTTTAGGGCTGGCCCCTCCCTAAACTGCAAACCCCAGGATTCCATAGGATGTTGAAAGCGGAATCATACCGCTATAACAGGCTAGTGCAGAAATGTCCCTAGTCTCCAAAAGCAAAATGCAAACCACCATTTCACACTGGACCTGCTCACATCCAGGAGCACAAAGAAGATCCAAGTTGAAAACATGCTGGATCATGGTCTTCAGAACTTATCCTGGACTAGGAGTATTAGTGGTCATCAAAATGGTTTTACACATTTTTCTATGCCTTTTTTTAGTCACTTATGGAACCAAATTCATAGGCAGGTGAAGAAAACATACCAGAGGCTGTAGGATTTAGACACGCTGCAGGTTCTTTTGGTGTCAGTTCTTTGCTTCTAGTTGAAATCAGGTGTGGGACAGTGGGAGGTGGGGTAGTTGTCACTGCAAACAAAATGACAAAAGAATTTTCTACCTGTTTACCATGGGTTAGGCCTCATACTTTGAGAGAGGGACTCTGCAATCATGCTTTCCCCCACTGGCCTCTCCTGTCACGGCAGGGACTAGAAGAGGAGGGCGGTGGGAAAGCACCTTTTGAAGCTTCAAGTGAGAAAGGTTAGAAAACTGGCCGGGCATTTTTAAACTGCTTGTAGAGAGCACCTGTTCTTGAACTAAACCCAGAAAGGAAGGTTGCCCATTATCAACTAAACTTGTTTCTCAAATGGAAAATCAGGAAATAAGGCTGATCTGATTCTGGTGGAGAATGAGAGGAAGAAAAGGAAAACTATGATGGTCAAGATCAGTCCTCAGCTCCTAGAAGGAAGATAAGGAAAGGGAAGCTCCCCAACTCACTCAAAAAAGGAGACACTAAGAGAATGGCAAGAAAAGCATCCATTCAGACATGGGGCATGTGCAGTGGCCAGCCACATTTGGTGTCCTTGAAAAGCTGTGAGGGAGCTCACCTGGAACAAAGACTGGCAAGCCTGAACTGAAGATCAACATCTGATTGCGGTGGACAATACAGTAATAGATGCCCTGATTTTCCTCTTGAAAACTGGCGATAGTTAAGCGGTAGTAGCTGCCATCTTTGGATGAAGAATAGCCTCTGATTTGGCCTTCTGTTACCTTGGACCTTGCAGAGACGTATAAGATGAACTGGATGGTCTGGTCCGCTCGCTGAAACATCCAGAATATCCCAGCATCTGCATGGCTGGTTTCGCACTTCAGTTCTACAGCGGCTCTAAAGGCGGAGGGAGATTTGATCATCTTGACTTCCATACTGTTACTTTGGGACTCACAGTAGCCTAAGAACAGAAGAAAATTCAGTTTGTTTGTTTACTAACTGCAGCCAAACAAGATTCTGAAACATATTCTCTCCTGAGGTGGAGAGGACATTAATGTGCCGCTTTGCTAACTGACATTGCTGAGGGTGGGGAAAGTGCAACGTTGAGGTGGCTGAATGTGGATCTGAAGGTTGATTTTGTGGCCCTCAAAGCTGCCAGACTCCTAGGATGACATTGTTTGATTAAAAAAAGAGGTTCAGCTTACTCTCCTGGAAGACTCCAAGGGTTCAGCTTTTATTCAGATCATACCCCAACTGTTTAGTGTACCCTGTCCCCCAGTTTTTCCAAACTAAGAGTGCACTTTGGGGTTTTTGTTTTTGTTTTTTAATTTTGCAAGGTGTTGTGTGTATGCGTGTGTGTATGTGTGGCACTTTTGGCAATCTGTGTGGCACTCCTTCATATCAGCTTCAGCTGATATACCAACTACGCTCCTTCCTAGAATTGGACGACCCCAAGATAGAAGCACATGCAGTGGTAACCTCAAGGTTGGACTTCTGCAATGCACTCCACACTGGGCTACCTTTGTACCAAGTTCAGAAACTCCAACTGACTCAAAATATGGCAGCCAGATTGATTACAGGAACAGCAAGGAGTGAACATATTACACCGATATTAAAGTCACTCAACTGGCTGCCGATTAGTTTCTGGGCAAAGTGCAAAGTGTTGGTTATTATCTTTAAAACCCTACATGGTTTGGGTCCAAGTTGCCTGCAGGATCGCTTCCTTGCATACAAGCCCCCCCGCCATACACTCAGGTCCTCTAGAGGCCATTTACTTAAACTGGCCAGGAACAGACTGGCAATGGTCACCCAGAGGAGCTTTTCTCTGGCCACCCCTAGGCTGTGGAATAACCTGCCGGAAGTATTTTGTTTATAATTTGTTTTTAATTGTATCTGTGTTGTACTCCACCTCAAGCTTTGGGGAGAGGCGGTAACAAATAAACATTTTTTAATTATTATTATTATTATTATTATTATTATTATTATTACTACTACTACTACTACTATTCTCATCATTCACACACACAGACACAGATACCTAGATAGATAGATAGATGTAGATATTGATATAGATATGTATGATATATAATAATAAATAATAATAATAATAATAATAATAATAATAATAATAATAATAATATTTATTCCTATCCTGCCTCTCCACATGGATCAAGGCAGCGAACAACATGAAATACATTATACATTAAAAGACATTAAAAGACATTAAAAACATACCCAATCTCCCCAACCCACCAACCCATCTAAACCAACCCCTTAAAACACAGCAGTTAACAGTCCATCAATTACTATTAGCAAAGCAGCAAGACAATTGATGGGAGGAGATGGAAATGCTAGTCTTGGAAGGCCTGTTGGAAGAGATCAGTCTTGACTGTTTTTTTAAAGCTGTGCTTTATGCCAGGTCTTCTCCAGCAGGCCATTCCATAACTTGGGAGCAATAGAAGAAAAGGTCCTCTGGGTAACTGCAGCCAACCTAGTTGACCGGCTGCAGTAAATTCCTCCCAGAGGACCTTAATGTGTGGGGTGGATTATATGGAAGAAGGCTATCCCGTAGGTAGGCTGACTCCAAACCATGAAGGGCTTTAAAGGTAATAACCAACACCTTGTACTGTGCCCACAAACTAATAGGCAGCCAATGAAGGGACTTTAAAATTGCTGTTATATGGTCAGTTTTAGGTCTACCGGTGACCAACCTGGCTGCCATATTCTGAACTAATTGAAGTTTCCAGGCTAAGCACACGGGTAGCCCTATGTAGAGCGCATTGCAGAAGTCGAGCTGTGAAGTTACCAGCGCATGCACCACTGTTTTTAGGTGTTCCAGCTCCAGAAAAGGGCGCAGCTGGCGTATCAGCCGAAGCTGATAACAGGCACTCCTGGCCACCGCATCTATTTGGGTTGTCATCTGAAGTGGCGAGTCCAAGAGCACCCCCAAGCTGCGAACACAGTCTTTCAGGGGAAGTGTGACCCCATCTAAGACTGGTTGACAGACCTCCGTGTCTGGGCTAGGGCCCTTAACAGCAAGTACCTCCGTCTTATCTGGATTCAGCTTCAGTCTGTTTTTCCTCATCCAGTCCATTACTGCTTCAAGACATTCATTCAGAGGCAAGATGCCACCCTTAGTTGATGCTATTATCCAAGGCATGGAGAGAGATATCTGGGTGTCATCAGCGTACTGATAGCACCTTGCTCCATGTCTTCTGGTGATCTCTCCCAGCGGTTTCATGTAGATGTTAAATAGCGTTGGGGACAGGACAGCGCCCTGAGGGACACCAGTTTTAAGCTCCTTTTTCAAGGAGCAGCTGTCCCCAAGCATCACCATCTGGTATCTACCTGAGAGGTAGGACTGGAACCACTTAAGTGCAGTGCCCCCGATCCCCAGCCCTTTCAGGCGTTTCAGAAGGATACCATGGTCTATGGTATTGAAAGCCGCTGAGAGGTCCAAAAGTACCAGCAGGGTCACACTTCCCCTGTCGATACCTAGGTGAAGATCATCCACTAAGGCGACCATGGCGGTCTTGACTCCATATCCTGCCCTGAAGCCAGTTTGAAATGGGTCTAGATAATCTGTTTCATCCAAGACAGTTTGGAGCTGAAGACCAACAGTCCTCTCGATCACCTTGCTTAAAAATGGGAGATGAGAGACTGGTCTATAATTATTCATATCCAGGGGATCTATGGAGGGCTTTTTTAGAAGCGGTCGTATAATTGCTTTTTTTAAACAAGCTGGAAAATTGCCCTCCCTAAGGGATGCCTTAATAATGTATCTTAAATGGGTCTTAATTGCAACTCCTCCCTTGACGACCAGCCATGAAGGGCAAGGATCACGAGGGCAATATGTGTGAGATATAAGATATGGGATGCCTCTCTGACTCTGATTTGTGGCAATTTCATCACAGGATTTTGCTATTGCTTTCCTCTGAGGCTCAATGTGTGTGCCTTGCCCAAGGTCACCTACTGGGGCTGAGCAGCAATTTGAGCCTTGGTCTCCAAGAGTCCTAAATTATTATTCAAACCACTACACCATGCTGATTCTCAATGTTGTAAGGTAATATTGTCAGTTGTCAAGAAGAGAAACAAAAATTATGTTCATATGCCTTCATTTTTCCATAAGAAATAAAAAATTAAAATCCCTAGTTGCCCACTCAGATTTTCGCATATATGAGACAGAGCTTGCATATGCCTTCAGGAGATATAAATACTCCTCTTTTGACGATGGTGTGGAAAACCTCATTTTCAAGGATGGTTGTGGCGCATTACTGCACCTGTGCTGCTGGTGACTGCCTGCATTCTCTTACTACATCATAGCTGTAGCATGAAGGCAGATGTTGTGCAAGTGAGTGATACTTTTGTTATCTAGCCACACAATACAGTTCTTTAAAATAACCGTGAACCAAATAAAAATGTTTTGTTTATTAATCTAAGAATGTAACAACAGGCTACAGGATCAGGCCAAAGACATCTCTAGTCCAGCATTCTGTTCCCACAGTGACCAAACGAATGCTCCAATAAGCAGCTACAAAGCAAGATACGAGTGCAAGATTCTTATTTTGCTCATACTCAGCACCTGATACTCAGGAATATATAGCTTCTGAGATTCAAGATAGCATATTTCTGTTAGATTCCTAGTAGGAACTGATCATGCTTAATGATCTAGCCTCCTTTAAAGTTGTCTAGAATTAGCCTAATCTTATTTAAAGCTGCCTAATTTGTTGGCTATCACTACATCTTGTGGTACTGAATTTCATATTTGAACTATGTGCTATTATAGTTTAATTTATGCACTTCATATTTCATATTTTATTTTTCCTCCATTATTCAGTTTTAATTCTTTCAAAAACTCCTTGTAAAAATAAAAGTTTTAGGAAAGAAATAAAACAACGACGATGACAGCACTGCACAATATATGACAGTGTTCAGCCCTGAAAAATAGACCTGTGGCAGATCAGTAGAAAGGGGCCATTCTAGGGCTTGTCTCCAGATTTCATACTTTAAATGCACGCTGTTTTGTCGTTGTTATTTGCCATGAAGTTGACTTCAATTTACAGTAGTCCTATGAATGAGAGACCACCATGAACGCTTGTCATCAACTCAGATCTTGCAAATTCAGGGCTTTGTCTTCCTTGGTTGAATCAATCCATCTATAATGTGGTCTTCTTTTTTTCCTACTGCCTTCCTTTTTGCCTATCATTACTATATTTTCCAGTGAACCACATTATCTCATGACATGTTCAAGTATGCCAACCTTCTGTTCAGTTATCTTGGCTTATAGTAAGAGTTCAAGTCTAATTTGCTTCAGAATCCTTCATTGTCTTTTTAGCAGTCCAGGTATCAGTAACCTCTACTCCAGAACCACATTTCAAATGTGTGGATTTTCTTCCTGCTAGTATATCCTACTTTATTTTGCCTCTCCTGAGTCTCCCTTGATTCAGCTTTGTTGGATGACTGTAGATTCTAACAGTACGAGAGAATGGCTGTGCTAACATAGTATGAAAAGACAACAGTTCTGGAGCATTCTGGGTGGTCAGGACTAAGGAAAGAGAAGGCAATGTGCTGATAAATTGTTCCCGACCAGTTGCACTACAAGCAAAGGAGGCTGAAGAAGTGGAGGGGAGGGCAAAATAAATTAACCCAATCTGTTAAAAATGAAAACTATTTACTAAATAAAATACCCAGACTCCCCTATCTCTCCCTGCCATGCAAGAGGAGAAACTCATGGTTTGTTTTAGGTTTATTTCTCAGGCTTGTCGGGAAAGAGACAAGCTATACTTCCAGATTTGGACATCATGGCAAAAAACAAAAACAAAAAAGAGTGTGGATAGAAGGTTTTAGTTCATTCAACCACTCCTGCTGTCAGCAAGCATGACTGGAGAGCAAACACAATCAATGCATGGTATTATTCCTGACCATTGAGAATTCAAACAAGTTATTGCATGTGAATGTTCCCCCAATTTCATATTACATTCACTAAATTTCAATTTAGGATTTCTACTTAGGTTATATTGTTAACATATTTAATTGTGGCATTTCCAGTGTACTAAATTACACATTTTTTATTTGGAACAATACACTTCCATTTAGACTGGTCACAATCCAGCACAGAATGAAATAGGTTGAAGTCTATTGATTCTAATGGGCTTTTCTGCATCTCACTCGGCATTGATTCATGTGTACAAAATATCAGACAGATAAATCCTCACAATCAGGACTAAATGTTTTTTCTTGGAGACATGCATTCCATTCAAGTAACATTTTAATTTGCCATATCTATTGATCTGGAGAACCTCTTATGAACACAAGAGGTACTATGCTCCACGATGTAGTTTCATATCTCTCCAAAAATATATTAATATTCAAAGCAGCTTACAACAAATTAAAAACCTCATAGCTTAAAACACATAGATATTATCTTTCTTCTCTCTACATTGTTCATGCGTCAGAGTGGCATCAATGGGACATGTGGTTCTGCTGTTTTTGGGAGTTTTTTTCTTTAAAGACTTTAATTTCCAGAGAAATAGCTATGTTAGTCTGCTGCAGACAACAACACACTCTTTGTTGATTTTAACTTTTAGTGTACTCAGCCTATTTAGTACTTTTTTCCCCTTCCTGCATAGCCCACTGTAGTCCTTGTTCACAATTTTGTAGACTTACAGGAATTTCAAAACATTTCTAATATACAGCTTGGATATCTGGTATGGAAAAGAAGAGAAAGTATGAAATCACATGTCTAAGTAACATTCTTGCAAGGTATTATTACAGTTATTTTTCAATTATTGGTTACTTCAAGGAAAAAGACCAAAAATAGTCATTTGATACTCACATAGAATTAGTCCCCAAATCCATAGAACAGAAGATTTCATGGCCATCTTTCTCTCTCTCTCCCTCTCTCCCCCCGCTCTCTTTCTCTCTTTTGGCCACCTCTCTTCCGAGAAGGCACAGCACAAGAAGGTTAGTCTGATGGTTAATGAGGTAGGACCTTCTTGGTGGAGAGGATATGACATCTGCTGCACCCCCCAACAAAAGGGGCTTGCTTTTTCAAACAGAGAAGAATGGAACAACAGTAACTATGAAGAAATCCTTTGTGGACAAATTTTATTTCCAGTAGTTGTTCTTAAAACTTCCAGTGAACAAGACTTACATTACAATGCTTAAGCAAATATTACCACTCTCAGGTTGCTTTATCTTGCCCCTAACTTGTAGTGACTGCTGGCAGCATAATTACATAATTAAGTTAATTACATGACTTGCACCTAGAATATGGCCCTAAGTTTGAAAGACCTAAGTGCTGCTGCTGATGACTGGGGCTCCTGGAAGTCTCTGGCCATTTCCACATGAGGCTGTTATAGTGCTATTATTCCGCTTTCAACATCCTATGGAATCCTGGGGTTTGCAGTTAGGGAGGCCCCTCCCTAAACTGCACACCTCAGGATTTCAAAGGATGTTGAAAGTGGAATAATAGCACTATAACAGTTTCATGTGGAAATGGCCTCTAAGGCCCTTTTCTTTTCTTGCTGCCATCATGCAGGGATCGCACAAAAAGCCTTTTGTGGGAGGGAATCGCATCCCCTGTGCTTTTGTCCACACCAGCTCTGTGCTGGACAAGGAAGCGCAATAGCTCCGCCCCTTCCTTCTGCAGTGCAGCCGGGAACCTTCCCAGGCTGTGCTGGGGGAGGAAGCGCGGCCACCGTGCTTCCTGAGGTTCCACATGCCAGGTAAGTGTGGGAGGGAAATGGGAGGAATGCGCAATTGCAGATCATTTTCGGCAAAGAGCTGAAAATTATATAATCCGCAATTGCCACAGGATCGCTAAGGGAGTGCTGCGTGATCATGAGAACATCATGCAGAACCGTCCTTGTGATCCCGCAGCGCTCCCATGGCCATTTTGCATGGGAAATGGCATGTGAAAAGAACCTAATTCATACAGTTGCTATAAGCTGAAGCCAGCTTCATGGCAAATAGCAACAACCAAAAAATTTGATGTCCACATATAATAAGAACAGAGTTAGAAAAAGCAGGAATTCTTGTACGTATTGCTTCCTTTTGGTAGTAGTAAGATGAAGTATTGCTGGTCCTATCTGAACTATATGAAAATTCAGGAGTTCTCCATTGTTTTGTACAAAGAGATGTAATTGCTATTTTAGGAGAGAATCAAAAGTGAATCAAGAAGCCTGACAACATTTCTAAGTCCAGCCATGATCATTTATGCCTGTTTAGTTGTGTGCACAACTTCTGAAATGGGCCCGGCTTCTTAGGTCTTTATCAGCCAGAGTTCTGCTTTTTTGAGAACATTAGCTAAAGTTAAAGCAATAGAAATGTGGGCTATAAGAAACCCCTGCTTGTGGTCATAGAAAGAAGAAGAAGATGGCTTTTAAAACCTGGGTGGACACTGTCCACTATGTTGATCTCAAGCCCTATTACTGCTATGACCAATTCTGCAGGAGCTTTAGCTTTAGTGAGACATACTTTGTTATAAAGAGGGCCTAGGAAGGAAAATGGGTTTAGTTTCCTGTGTTTGGGTCATGTGGTTTTATATACTCATATTTAATATATGACTTTGGTTCATGTAGTTTTTATACGTATGGGGGTTATACTTAATATAACTAACCATCAACCAAAAATGTATTTATAAATGTTAGGAATGTACACGATAGTCACACCAATGTTGTACGTGACTCAATTTTTAAAAATATGATGGTGACCCACTCTGCTGTCTCACAAGAGGCTTTCCTGTTCATTGTATGAGAACAGAAAATTGCCAATTGACCAAATAATATATGACTTTGGTTTTTACACTGTATAGTTTGAACCAATGAAAGACCTGAAACTTACAATTAATGTTGGCTGGAATTCTAGGTGCAAGTTATGTAATTAACTTAATTATGTAGCTAAGTAGTATCTCTTGGACCAGCCTCCTCAGTCCTGACTTATCTGCCAGCAGTCACTACAAGTGACAGGAGCCTGTTCTCCTGTTAGTTGGCCTGCAGCAAACTGACATTACCAGCCTCTTCTCTCCAGCACATCACTCAGAAACAGGGTCCCTGTCACAATTTCTCCAGCTCCAGAGAATGCTCATGGGAGGCGAGGGAACGTCAGTATACTGAGTCCTGATTGACAGGAGAACAAAAAGCAAACAAACAAAAATCATACTAGTAAAATAGAATGAGAAGAAATCAATTTTTTACATAACTAAGAAGAACCCTTTGTATTCTCTTCAAGTGGGATATCAAATTTGGGGGAACTCTGTTTCAGGGGGGCAGTAAGACCATTCACATGCCCGAGGGAAGGCACTGTTTCTTAATTCTGTTGGCAGGATGAGAGTCAGAGAGCAAGCAACCTAGTTTTTCTTCCTTGCCTTTCTCCTGCTGTGTCTTTGGACCCCTCGCCCCAAGTGCTCTGCCCCCCTCTCATTCCTCGAGTTTGTTGCCAAAAAGAAGACTTCTGTGTCCATTCTTCAGCCCACTCCTGTGATGGAGGGGTGGAATCACCTTTAACTGACTGTCCAGAGTAGCAGCAACTGACCCATGAGGCGGAGTGAGGCCAGTGCCCAGGTAGGAGGTCTGGATGTGTGAGACTGCACAGGAGAGGAGCACATACCTTCCCTCACAATAAAGAAAGACTATGCCTTGAAAAAAAAATGGAGGGAACTCAAAATGTGTTTCATCAATAGTGTGTTTGACATCACTGTGGGGCTGTAACAGCTTTGATTGTAAAATGATGTTGTGTTAATTTGAGAAGCTACTAATAGATTGTTTCCATTACCAGTGGCAAACAATCTCAAAAGTGGAATAGAAGAAGGTTTCATTTTGAGCAATCAAGCTGCCAAGTTTATTGTAATTACTAATATGAAAAACTTTGCTAGTGTTGAGATCTTAAGGCATTTTTTTTTTTTTTTTGGCAACTGATCTAAATTTTTAATCTTTGGTCATCCTCAAAATTTATGTTACTTTATGTATACAATGCTATACTTTGGTTAATCAAGCAGATGTGTTGTTAGGCATTGCTTCTTTTAACAGCACACTTGGTTCTATAGGCATAAATAACATGGAAAAAATAGGGATAGGTTCCTTTACAACAAAAAGGAAGAGCACTTCAACATGTTTCAGCAAACTTTTTATTAAAACTAACGATACGAACATGTGAAACAACCTGGTCAGGCAACCCTTGCCTAAGTAGACAAAAGCATTTTAAACCTTTTATAGGTCACTTGAAGGCTTCTTCCAAATGTATCCACGGATGATTTTTTTGTCTTTCAACAGCTACTATGACTTCCATTTTGGAAGCCAAAATTACAGATCAATGCTTTTTCTTTTATACTGAAGAACAGTTGGTATGGCACATTTATCTGCTTTCCCTGTTTCTCTCTGTTTTGCTGCTCATTTTTGCTCAGTAAGGGATTCTAGAGGCAGCTGCTCTTCACCTTGCCTGCTATAGGTAGGTGTACAGAGCTACATCAGGCTAAGGTGCGCATTAGGAGAAATGCACAGAAATGGGAAAAAATAAAAAATTAAAAAATAAAAATCATGTAGATGCATTAAAAAAATCATTCATAGAAATTGGGCCAGAAGTGGAACAAACTTTACAGTGGAAATTTGATAAGCTGAGTGAAAGTGGACTTATTTGCCCACCTCAACTGAAAATGAGAAGGCAACATTTCAAAAAGGCAATAGGGTGTATGGGTAGTCAGAAAAGTAGTTGGTCGTCTGTAGTGAAATAAACCATAATTCAAACTACACATCTCCAAATGCATAAGGCTTATTTATTTAATTTTTGTCTTCCACTTTCTGGCCAAAATCAAAGTAGCTAACCTATTTTAAAACCACAAGGAAGCTACAAGCAAAATAATGTTTGATTCAAATTAATTTATGACATTGTTCTGTCCCAGTAAAAATATTTTCCTTTGTCTTTGGAAAAGAGAACTGGTGAATCTTGCTGGGCTTCTGTTGAGAATGAATTCTACAATGCAGGGCTGCTATTGAGAAGGTCATGCATATACTGGGAATGCCACATAGCTAGTCTCTATCAATGTTGGCCATGATCCTGCATCATCAGATATAACTATGATGATGAAGCTCCACTGTTGCAATTATGTCTAAAAGCGCCATACCCTGAAATCCTACTTTTTGGCAGTGGCCCAGCTGAAGAGCTTCTGAGGCAGTGCAGATGAGGGTACTAAGAAATGACACCTGCAGTGTTCTCCCAGTTGTGAGGCATGTTGAGAACAGGAGAGGCTGCTTAGGATCCTGCTGGAACCACTTGTCTCAACGTGCCGTGTGACTGGGACCACACTGTAGGCATCATTTGCCACTGCCTGCATCTGTAGTGCCTTGGAAAACTCTTCAGCTGGGCCACTGCCAGGCTGGCAAGTTGGGGTTTTGGAGTCATGTTGGGTTGTTAACAACTGTAGTTAGCAGTTACATGATTATGAAGTCCAGCTTAGAATCTCCTAACTACAGAAAAGGATGCCATCCAGTATTTGGAGCATCTGATGATTCTGCATTATTGTACCAGAAAACTGCAGGCTTCTAAATGAAGTGGACTGAATCTATGAACGCTTATGCCAAATAAAACATGGTAGTCTTTAAGCTGAGGTGGGCTATTGCAAGTCCAGGGGTTACCTGTATGCCTCAGGGGCTGCATGGATTACCAAAAATTAAACACCCACCCAAAGGGGCAAGAGATCTTCTCCTGGTTCTCCAAAATGGGCATTTTTTAAAATGTTAAGCAGTACAGGGTGGCCTCATAACCTATTGTAAAGGTAAATTGTTGCTTCTAAGAGCAGCAACTCATCCTGTTTGTTTTGGCCGGAAAAAGGTTAGTCTGGGAATTCTAGGGGTGTTGGGGGTGCACAGAAACATGCCTGGGAGAGGCTACATGTGTTCCCAGAGCCACACTTTGCTTATCCTTGCTTTAAGCTGTTACAAGTCTCCTTGTTGGTTTTGCAGCACAGCTACACCCTTAGCCCCAAATCTCTATAAGGTGAAGTTGGAGAGATAATGCTTTGCTATGGACCATGCTAAAAGGCTCTTCGCTGAAAGAAGATTTGAACCAGAGCTTCTGTTATTGGAACTTAAGGTTCTCAATAGCACTGCTCCCTAATTATTGTCATGTTTTCCCATACGTTGAATTGACACAGCAATATGAGATATTCTCGAAATAAGGGTCCAAATCCTACTGTCTAGTCCTAACCAGAGCTGACTCACTGACTCAACTGTTCAATAGTGAGCTAACATGTAATATACACATTAAGGTTTGGCCTTGTAATATAATGAAAATAATACAATAAATAAATAAATAATAAAAATAATGAGCTAACATGAAGGTGAACCCCACTGAGTCAATGGGTCTACTGTAGTTGAAATTAACAATACAGTTCAGGCCAAAATCTACCAGATTCCTGTGCATATATCCAAAGGGAGTGGCATTTTTTCGTATTAAGTGACTGGTTATTCCCATAGTCCGTAGTATGCAAACCATCCTGAAATCCAGCAGTTAATGTTACAGAAACTTTGGCAGCCACCATGTGCAGCAATATGTAGCCTAGCTCTTGAATATTAATACTGGCTGGGTCCTCAGAGAGGGGGAAAATGGTTCCACTGCTCTTTCTAGAGACATAATGCTGGTGCCTGAAGAAAGAACGCAAATTGCTACAGATCTGGGCTGCTGTAATTTCCCTGTCTCATATCCTTGTGTTTTTTGTAGCACAGTGACTCTAGGAACAATTATATCTGAGGAAGAAAAATATCTATCCCTCAACACACACGCACACACACACACAAATCCAACCACTTGGAAGTTCTCTTGTACCAGTCCCATTACAATGAACAGGAGATGTACAAGAACATACTCAATTACTTCAGTGGCACTTCTGGTGCAGAATGTTCTGTTGGACTCTTTCTGTGGCTTCTCCTCCTTTCCATATAGCAAAGCCGTTTTTTTTGGGGGGGGGTTTACAAGTCATACAACGAATAGAGGAAATAGAAGGAGCAGCACATTAAAGCCCACCACGACTGTTAACATTTTCACGACATTGAAACAGAAAAAAAAAAGCAGAGAGAGAGAGAGAGACAGAAGAATGACAATGTACTCTTTCAAAACTGATTGCTAAAATGAGAATCAAGGAAGCTCAACAATGAGCCTTTGAGTGGTTTTTCTTTCAATTGGAATTGCTGGAAGACTCACCTTTCCTGAAAAAAGGCAACTATTGCTGTTAGTTCTGCAGGCGGGGGCATCTTCAGCCTAGGGATGCTATAAGGACAAATTGTATGCATCACACACACGTCTAATGCTACTCAGTGGTTTTTGTTAGAGTGCCAGCATGATGCAGTGGTTTACACATTGGACTCTGAGAGACAGGTTTAAATCCCACTAAGCCATGAAAACCCACTGGGTGATCTTCAGCAAGATAATGGCAATCTTCCTCTGAATAAATCTTACCAATAAAATTTTATGACATGATTGCCATAAGCCAGAGTTGACTTAAAGTGCATAACAACAGAAAGAATAATGGGTTTTGTTGTATTGTTGTATTAAGAAAAGCAGCTTTAGTGGGCTGCAATTTTGAGCAAAGATGTGTGGGTTCCCACCCTTTAGCTAAGACCAAGTGTAGTTGCATGAATGTGTGCTTAATTCTTTCCCTTCCTGCTATTTTTCTGCTCCAGCTCCCCCAACTTTAAATGGAAGAGAGATTTGTATTAACTGATTTGTAAAACAAGCATCTCCAATTTGTACTCTGCAAGATTGCTAGTAAAACAGTGCACGTACCTCTTAGTTTCCCATTATTGGTAAGAAATGGCAAGACACAGACTTCCTGCCCGACACTGGGAGACGTACAAGTGTCATTTAGTTTCCTCTCTGTAGCTAAGTCTCCCAATGTTACATCCTCAAAAATCACCTTGTATGGAATGCAGTCTTGCCAGTGTGGTTATTCCACTGCTGTCAGAGGATGGGGAGATCAACCTGGATGTGTCCAGCTGTTTTCCTGAAGCACCTCAAAGAATGCAGCCAGGTACAGCAAAATAGCTGGCTGTGTCCTCCCTTATCCCTTGTTCTTTGATCACAAGGAAATGGACATGTTGTAGGCTATTCTGCTTACAAGGTGGGTTTGGGGAGGGATTTTGGTGTTGCATAGTCAGAACAGAATCTGATTTCTGCAATGACCAAAAAAGTGAATTACCATGGTGTAAATCAAACCTATGCTATTGCAATTCATCAGTGGGATGGCAACTTCTTTTTTGTTCTTTGCTGTTGTTGTTGTTTGCATTGTACAGAAATACATCTCAGAATGGATTTTTTAACAGATGTACTCAAACACACTTTAGTCAATGAGAAAAATGTGTACAAAAATTAGTGCTTTGCTATGCATTATGAAAGGTACATATGAAAATATGGGCACATGGCGATTTGGGGAGAAAAAATGTTCCACAAGCCAGTAAAGAGCAAAGATGGGAAGAAAATACATATGTCATTTAGAAAAGTGTAATTAAATCAAGAGTGAAAGATTTTCCATATCCATATATAGAAGAAAAATACCTGAGACACTTCTCCAGCTAAAATTTATATCCATAGCACAACACCATGGGAGAATCACCTGCTTTGCATCTTCAACCAACTGTCAGAAACACCAGAGGTATAAGGTGGGTGGTTGTGGTCAGATTGTGGTTCCTTTGTGCTGCTGAAAGCAGTCAAGTAGAAGATACAAGAAAATGAAACAAATTATGTACTAGAAATTCCTGGACCTGATCCACCTTGTAGATATGGGAACTGGAAACTCTCAAGACTAGATCTTTACTGAGTCTTATATACAATAGATCCACTGAAATCAATGGGTCCTTAATTTAAATCTTTTTGATTTCAGTAGGTCTCTTTTAAGTATGAATAATTTTGGATTCAACCTAGTACGGGTACAGAACGAACAGACAAAACACATTTCAGGGCAGAGAGTCCTATGGATCTAAAACTCAAAATGCCTAATCAAGGAAGCTTCACAGGATTCATGTAGCTTCACAGACCAAATATTGAATATGAGGATCCAGGAAGATGCTTAAGAACATGGAGCACAAGAACCTGATTTGCTGGATCAGACAGAAAGAACCAGCAGAGCTTGGAACATAATGCTTAGCAATTCATCTACTGCTGTTGATATTGGGCAGCATGTAATTCAGATGATGAGGATGTGGCTGATCTGGGCTCTGACGGGAAAGGAAAGGAGGTGGACTCCATTGGGGAAAAGAAAGCCAGTGTAATTCTTTCAGAACTAGTGTAATATGGACCCATCAAAATGAGTCATTCTGAATTCTAGCTGTTGAATTTTGCAAACGTTGACACTTTCTAAAGCTCTGCATTACAGTAAGCTATCATAGAGGTACTGCTACCCTGTTTACTGGGGGTCCCGGGAGGGACACCTAAATAACCAAACAGTAAAACACAAGTTTGGGGAAAATTAGCTGGAGCACTCACTTAAGCTAGCAAGAGGCAGGGTAACTTAGCAGGATCTTGCAACCCAGCGTCTACGGGGTCAGGTCAGTCAAGCAGCCAGATGGGTTTAAAGTAATAGAAATGGTATTTTATTACATACAAACCAACACTGAAGACACCACGGTCACACCGCTAACTAAGAGATTAAGGATAAAGATTTTCAGGGAAAATGGGTGATATGACACCTGTCTCATCGTCCTGGACCTCGAGAGAGAAGCTGGGGGTGCAGAGAAGAAGAGGGGAGCTCGCCAAGCTATGCAGCAGCAAGACGGGATGAAACTCAGGAGTGATCTGAGGAAGGTCTCAGAATCAGGGGTTTTTATAGGGTGAATTGGGACTGCAGGCTATGCCTTACTTGGGGAACAATGAGTTTTGGGTGCGAGACAATGTCTCGGAAAGGTCACAACTTTGCATGATAGAATCAGAGCCGAATTAACAATAGTGTGGCCAGTATGCAAATGTGCAGTGCTTACCAGTGGACAGCACAACCTTTGTCCAGTAGCCTGCTCGGGGCAGGAAGCCTTTATTAGTATTGCGCAAATGTAATAAGGTGTTTGCCGGAGAGGTCCCTGAAGTGACGAACTGGCTGTATCCGGCCTGCCTAGGTGGAGAATGGAATGTCCAGCAATTACCAGCCGTGCCTGTTTGCGTGCTTGTCCGGTGGCCTCGCAAACATGTGGAGCAGGGTGGCAGGGGAAAGCTGAATGGTTTGATATCAAAGTGATATCGGGTGCTATCTCCGGTAGGCCTAGACTGCAGTAACAGTACCCCAGAGTTTGGAAAAGTTACTTTTTTGAGGATTCTAGGATTTAGAGTTCAAAAAGGAAAATATCTAAGCCCTAAATTATTATTACCATGTTAAGTCTATGTTTAGTTGTTTGAAGAGAATTTCATCTTTCAATTATATTGAATTTTGGTTTTAGTGATATGTTCTGGAGCGAAATATGTTAACTAGTCTGTCATTGCTCTTATAGGAATGTTAAATATGAAGTCACATACTATTAAATAAGGATTTCAAAGAGCAGTGAAATGGATTTTTTAGCAGCTACAATTCCTCCCCTTGAATAGCTTTCTGTCTTAGGCATGATTCAAGCCTGGATACAAACAGTCTTCATCTTTAAGTGTGCTTTTTTAAAAAAGAAAAAATTGTCCCCAAGGTGTTGGTTCTTATAATTTAGATTCAGAGAGGCAGAAAAAGCAAGACAGGAAACCTTCAGAACAACAGGAAACCTCAGATACAGTTAGGGGGTCTAACAAACCCACCGACACTGAGAAATGCAGCCAAGCTCCATCACAAGATCACCCAGGTGTTGCTATGTTGGATTCTGTGCCTTACCACAAACTTTGCAAACCGAGCACAATAAATATCAGCTCTTGTTCACTGCAGTGAAGTTCACTGCTTATGAGCAAGAAGGCCTGGAAACCAGGGAAAATAACAAAGACCTTGTCAGAGGTTGAAGAACGATGTATTCACATGAGGTAAAATCTACCATCCGATGCATGAGCAGCAAGGTTTTTGTGTATACTGTGGGGGGAACAGCTACACCTACAGTGCCCAAAAAAGGACATCCACATGTTGTTCAACACAACTGTTGAAACTCTCACACTGATGAGAGTTAGTAATTGAGGTCAACAGACCAGCAACCTTTTAGACCAGTGGGTCTCAACCTGTGGGTCCCCAGATGTTCTTGGACTTCAGCTCCCAGAAGCCCTGAGCATTGACCATAGTGGCTGGGGCTTCTGGGAGCTGAAGTCCACAAACATCTGGGGACCCACAGGTTGAGAACCACTGTCTTAGACTGTGGAACTGTGAGTTACTTTATGCAGTTGTCCTTTCCTCCTACACTAACATAACATCTAAATTTGTTTCTTTTTGCCAATGTACATTCAGCAAAAATAGGTAATTATAACATCAGTTATAGTAACAACAATCCAAAAATAAAAATAAAACACTATTGAGGAGTCCAGATCAGTATGCAAAGGAAACCTGTAGCACCTTGGAGGCTGAGAGAAAGAAGTTGGTAGCATAAGCTTTTGCAGACTTAAGTCTACTTCATCAGATGCCTGGAGTGAAATGCCAAGGTACAGACCTTTATGAGCAGGCTGTATGTGTGAACAGCAACAGGAATGCAAACTAATAGGTACGGTGATCCAGACTAACATGGCTGTGTCACGGAATTCTATCACCATGGAAAGGAGCAAATTCAGCCAGAAAGAGTGGAAATCCATCAGCATCTTTAAGACATTTGCTGAGGTACAGACAGACATCAGCTTTCTCAACAACTGCAAGCAACAGGATGTCATTCCAAAAGGCCTACATACCACACAGACTACAATGACAAACCCTATGTAGCATTCTTTCCAGGAAGCTATCATTGTTAAAACTGAACTTGTCACTTCATCACCATAACCACAAGTTTTGTATTTCTGTTGCTATTCACACATACAGTCTGTTCATAAAGGAAAATTCCTCGGCATTTCACTCCATGCATCTGATGAAGTAAACTCTAAGTCTGTGAAAGCTTATGCTACCAACTTCTGTTTCTCAGTTATTCCCAAAGAAGCTACAAGATCTCTTTGCACACTGTTGAGGAGTGTTTGTGTGTGAGAGAGATGGGAGAGAGACAGGGAGAAGTGTTTCAGAATGGAAATATCTCAGAGCAGAATCAAATACTTCTGTGGTTTAAGAACAAAAAATTGAGTGGTCAGTATCCAATATCATCTCAACACCATGTAAATTCTACCAGTGGAGTTACACTACATTAGTGCTATGCAGTCCCTAAACTGAATACTGCCATGGCATAGTGTAGGAGAAATAGTAAATCCACATAGCTGTCATCTCAATGTGCAATGCAGGGACAGAATATGCAATGTCCATTGTGGAACATGCCTTGACAAACTTCTCTAGGTGCATTATTATTCATCCGCAAGCCTGCTCCCACAACTATCAGCTGGGTATGTTCATTCTGCATTGTCTGCATGTGTAACTTCACACACACAACATAACTTATGCTCATTTATGTCACCAGCAAAATTTTGGCCAATGTAGGTAGAGTGAATACCTTGTTGATCTCCGAAAAAGAGAACTATATGTAATCTGAGGAGGCCAAAAAGAGGGGACTGCAGCCAAGGAAGATTCCCTTGGAGAACACTGTTCAGATGTGATGAGAAATCTAGCAGCAGTAAAGAAAGGGACAGTCATCTTCAGGAAAAAAGCAAAAGGAATGCCTCCTTCCCAGAATCCTTGCACACATATGGCCATGATTTTGGGAACTGTGGTCCAAAATGTAACTGATACTAATTGCCAGGCAGTAAAAAGATTGAGCAGCTTGGCACTGCCTATGTGCCCAGGGTTTCAACAATAGCTGTGACTCCATGGCCCTTTATCTCTGGCTAGCATAGCTCTATTTTGAGGATCTGCTCATAACATACTAGTGGCTGAATAGAAGATGAGTGGCATGATCCATCCTTTAAATGTGAAGCCAGTCCAATGGGAAACCACTTCTCTGTTTCATGTGTAAGGGACGGGTGTACGCCTTTAGGTACAAACCAAATGAAGGAGGGGTAGTTGTGAGAATTATTTTTTAAAAACAGATCTTGTCTGTGGTAAAGATCAAAAATTGTCACAAAGGTACCTTGCTGAGAAGGAGGGAAAGAGGAAGCATGCTTTTTTTTTTTGTACATTGCCCTAACATACAGATTTTCCTATATATCTTTCCATATACCCATTTTTGTCTGCATTTCTCACTCAGACACTCAGTACAACATCAACATGGACTAGACAAACTATATGGGTCCACTCCCATCTCCCCCAAACCATACCCCTACAACACACCCAAGGAAGGAGACGGGTGAGAGGAAACTATAGGGCCACCTTGCTGACCCACACCTTTCCCTGATCTGGTTTGGTCCCTGGGGGCCCATTCTCCCTGGCATGCCTCAGCCTCTCTCCCCCATGCACACACTTTGTGGTTTTCCCACTTTTTCAGGAGTCTTGCATTCCTTACTTAGCAAATATGGTGAGCCAACTGTAGATGTGTTTTGAAACTGCAAGAGAAAATTCAGCCTTGGCATTTTGTTGGTTGTTAGTTTGCATTATGTCTGCAAAATGTGGGCATAAGGTGTCAAACTGGCTCAATAATGACTCCACTTTTATTCTCTAGTTCTCTCTCCCATCTTCCATGTATAGCCCAGGCTCCAATTTCTATTATCTAGTAGGACTTTAGGGCTTCCCATTCAACTGCCCTGGACAAAACGGCCCTACTATTGAGTTTAACATACTCCCCTCCTCAAAAAAGTTTTGTTTGTTGTTATGTGCCTTCAAGTTTTCTGACTTTCTCACACTTTTGTTTGTTTGTAATTATCAAAATGAGGGTGAGGGACTGTTTTTAAAACCACCAGTGCACTAGTATCCAGTTCACAAGACTTTTGATCCCTTCAGAGGTGACGATGATTGTGATTGGGATACAATACTCTCTCAAACCAAAGTACACTATAAGAATAAAAAAAAAGGTTAAAAGGAAATAAAACGTATTGGCAACAACAGATGAAGAAAACTGGTATTTTAAACCTGTTGAATCATTTTCAGGTTTGCCAAAAACAGCTTTTAAAACAATGCTTTTAGAGTAGTGGTGGGCAACTTACAGCTCTCCAGGTGTTGTTGGACTGCAATTTCGATCCATCCTAGCAAGAGCTGTGAGTTCATGAGAGTTGCAGCCCACTAGTTGCTCATCCCTGATTTAAAGACTTGTTTAAATGACTGAGGGTTAAGGAGAAGTACAATCCTCTTAGAGTACCTGTAAAGAGAAGGTCCTGTCCCATATGCTTAATAACTGAACTCAGCTTATGGAAGGGCACATGAGCAGATCTTCCAAACCAGATCTCAACAGTGGTCATGATCATACAACAAGGCAGTCCTTCATATAACCTGGTCCCAAACCAGTGAGGCTTTTGAAAGGTCATTATAGCACTTTGAGTTGGGCTCCTATGTTCACTGGGAGCGAGTGAAGTTGGCAAAGAATATGCATAACATATTCAGACTCTCTTCATTAATATTACATTATGACCTGTTTAAAAAATTTTGAGTACTTCAGCACACACTTTATTAGGCCTTCCTTTTTCTTTGTAATTTCTTTGTAGTTTTTTCTCCTCATTCCAAATTTCCATCCCAATAGCAGGAAGGTCAATGGGTCTAGTCTCTATTTCCTGATGCTGATTTTTGTTAAAGAGCACAGCTTTTGATTAGTCAAAACTATTTTCTCATGTGATCCTAATTCTCTCTCTCTCTCCTTCTGTGCGTGTGTGTGTTCGTGCGTGCGTGCACTGGATGAAACTGAAAGCGAAGCAGCCCACTTGAAGAGTTTTAGAATTATCTGAAGTAAGGCAGGTCTTTTCTAAAGTGCTCCAAAAAGAAGAAGTCTTATCTGAAGCCTTTGGACATACTTCAGTTCCATCTGAAATGGTTCAAGATGAAAGCATCTTAACTGGCAAACAAAAATGATCACTCAAGCTGTTGGTGCCAAAGAAATGCTGTTTGGGAGGACACCGTTATATGCCACAGATACATAATACCACTGATTTCAACATGTAACCAAATTCTTTTCAAACATTTCTATAGTGCTAATGCTAGGATGCAGTCCTTAACCTATTGATCGCAAGGACTGGGGATGAAAGACTAAGGCAAAACATGGGAGAATGGACTTTTAAATGCAGATGAACAAAGGACAGGAAACTGTAAACCAGGGATGGGTAGTGGTGGGGCAAATGTTGCACTCATGTCCTATCTCCTGTTGGTGCCAGTGCTACTAAAACATGATCTGGAAGCAAGTTTACACTTCTGGGGATTTCCATTCCAGGGACAGTAGAGTGGTGATTCAAGATTTAGGGGGAGGGCTCTGAGCTGGAAGGATTGAATTTAGTCATCTGCCACTTCTGAACTGTTTCAGTTTACTCCTTTGTGTTATTTTTCACCATTCCATTTTTGATGTTTTGGTCAATGGGGCCATAAAAAGGGACTGAGGCTCAGAAGTCATGGTTTCCCTTGTCCTGGATAAACTTCCTCCCCTGCTTATGGGAATGCAATCCGTCTCCTGCCACCTGCGTTACTGCGTGTGGGGGGTGGGAGGCGCTTTTCCTGGCCTCCCAGGAAGGGAGGCCACACACAAACATGGGGCAACAAAGGTCTCACAGAGGTTTCAGTATAAGCTTGCTAGTTGCTTGGGGCTGGGTATGAATTCCCCCCCCGGGAGTTTTTTCGCCTACTCTGGGTAATGCGTAATTGGCTTTCTAGGGTGGTGTCTTAAATAGGCTGCTTAAATAGGTCACACTGGCAAGCGGGGGTGGTGGTGTCTGAAGGCTTTGGTGAGTACCTATGGCACCCTTTGGTGTGGGATAAACCTCTGGAGCCCTCTCATCTTATTGTCAGACATGGGGGGAGGACGACGATATTGCTGTCCTGGAATGGGCCACAGCTGGCCCTCACTTTGGTGGTCAAGAGACAGGGGGGTCTTGGGGGGGTTGCCTCCCAGAAAAGGGCTGGCCAAAGGCAGAACCCAGCCTTATGGGTTTGTTTTGGGGCCTGGTACCTTGCCCGAAGGAGGCTGGGAAGAGGTCAGGAGGTGACCCTTTGCCTTAGCAAATCCCATTCTGTCGACCCTTTCTCAGGCCACAAGTTCAAAGTCAAATTCAAGTTCAAGTTCATGATCTAGCTTTATGCTAATTAGGCATAAAATAATAAATTGCCCTAGCTCAACCCAAGCCCTCTGTGTGCTCTCTTCATTTCATGGGTTGGGCCGCAAATCAGGGTATGACTTAATTCCAAACTCCTATGACTTAAAAAGCACAAGTGAACGTATAACAATCTTTGGTGATCCAAAAAGAGATTTTTTGAATACGTTAAAGGAGTGAACTTTATTTTCTGAAAAATGTTGTTGAAGTATACATATATCTCTTGGTTTTAAATAAAAGATTTCTTGTAGTTCTCCTTGGAAATGATAAGTACTAACATTTTAAAGCACCACATAGAGTAACTCAAATTCTATCAACCACATTTTATTTTTTTTAAAATTGTTTTATTTTTTTTTTAAAGAAAATATTAGGTCTGACCTGTAAGTGGAACTAAACATTGAACGGGTACTTTCTTATATGCTTAATGGGCTTTTCCATTTTTTTTTTTAATGCTTAGAACTGGAAGGAGAGAAAACCCCTACAAACAAGAAGTTCAATAAGCACTAGTTCCCTCTCATGCTTTTAAGCTAACATTTAAAACTTTCAACAATACAGATATAGCCTTGCCTGGATATACTGCAGCTCTCAATTTCACTCATTTCTACATGCTGTTGGAAGAACGTTTGATATTATCTTGTGTAAAATGTCACTCCATGAGAAGCAGTTAACTACACATTATACATGTTACAAAATTTGAGTTCAAATTCTTCCCAAGCACTTCGTTAATAAATCTCATACCCATTATTATGATGTACTCTTTACTTCATTATTGCCAAAATGCAAATTAAAAAGAAAAGCAGTAATGAAACGTCGAAGAGCACAATGTTTTAGATCACAAATGAACACAAAATTGATCTGAAGAAGCTCAGCTAGAATCCCAGGATAGATTCGTTCCACAGCATCTCTTCCTCCGTTAGTCCATTGGCTTCTGTCTTCTTTTTCTCCTTCTTATGTTTTTTGCTCTCCTTGTCAAAAGAACCCTCTTTACTGCCTTTCTCTTTACTAAGCTTTGATTTCCCCTCACTTGCTGAATCTACTTCATCTTTCTTTTTCTTTTTCTTCTCAATATCCTTCCCCGAGTCTATCTCTTCTTCACTGTGCTGTTTTCTTTTCTGTTTTACCAGTTGTTGCTGAGGACCCTCCTCCCTTGCATATTCTTTCCCCTTTTTGGATGTTTTTGGCAGTTTCTGGCTTCTCTCATAAGAGGTAGTGCTATTACCTGAACACATAGCCTTATAGCCATCACTGGATTCGGCTGGTGACGGGTTGTAATTGCAATCTTTGTAGATGGCCAAGTGAGACGCTTCCTTTTCTAAACACTTTTCTGTGCTGCACCGAGGAACAGGTGCACTCTCTAGTTTTACAGAGTCCCTGTCAGCTGGTGAGCGATGTGGCAATTTGTTTTCAAAAGAATATTCACAAGTTTCTGAGAAAAAAATGGAATGTTGATCTGGTTCATAAATATCATGGGAAAATTGGTCTTGGTCAGAAACAAAGGTTTTTTTATGCCCATTAATGGCTTCAAGTTCTTCATTTTCAAGCTCTTCCTCTGACTTTCTAAAGTTAGTTTTTGGTTCAAGTCCTCTAGCTTTTTGTACTTTAATATAGTCTGCCAATTCATCTTGGAAAGAATTATATGTTTTCTTTGAGTTCTTCATCATACTGGCAATCATGTTCTCTCTACAAAAATCACAATAATGTGTGAAGCAAATGGATGGTAAAAGACAAGATGTTAACCACAGAAATGGCTGAGGCGAGACTAAAAGTAGCTCTGGACCAAAACTCTCGACAAAATCACTTTAGTTTCATATTATCAACATGCAGACTTAGACAGTCTAGTCCTAAAAATAGGTACTGGGAAATAAGTCTGAGTCAATCTGGTTTAAATTCTACTACAAGTTCCTAGGACTATAAACAATAGCCAATTAATTCTATTTGCCAGCATACCGAAACTGAGAGACAAACCTTTATATTTACACCACATACATATGTAAGGAGGATTCAGGAACACAGTTAGAGAAGGCAGTACCAGATTATAATGTCAGACTTCTGTGGTATAAACTGATGGAAGAAACAGGTCTCAAGATGGCATGAGAAAATGATTTTTTGTGTGAAAACTGACCAACATGTTTTGATCAAAATTCATCCTTACAGGCAAACAATTGTTACACTTTTTTGAGTGCTGCCTTTAAATGATGGAACCTGTTTTACTGAAGTGCTATTTGAGACTATTAAAAACTGAAATGGAGTACTTTCTCTTCACAATCTTTTCACTTTTATGAAAGACACCTGCTACATTAGAGGCTTGAGGACAGCTTGAGCAAAGATGAGAGCACCAGCTTTAGCTGGGATGAGGACAGTGTGGCCTGCAATCTTTGTGCAGCAGCACCTCCTGCTTATTTTGTGGCCCCTTAAACTCACCAGAAAACTCCTAAAGCATATCCAACTTCCAATTCTACGTGGGGCTGCTCTTGAAGATGACTCAGAAACTGCAGCCAAATCAAAATGCAGCAGCTAGACTGCTCACTGGAACGCCATACACATACCACCAGTTTTAAAGGAATTGTACTTGCTGCCAATATATTTCCAGTCTGAATTCAAGCTACTGGTGATTAGATTAAAAGCTCTAAAGGACCTGGGACTGTGATACTTGAGAGAGCTCCTTTTATATATATCCTTACTGAAGAATTAAAATCCATTGGAGGGGCCCTCCTCTGTGCCCTGCCAGTAGGAGAAATACAGCATGGGAAGATACAGGAGAAGGACTTCTCTTTGGTGGCACCCCAGTTATGGAATTCCCTTCCCCTGGTGGCCCAAAAGGTGCCATTTTGGCACCAAGTCAAAAATTGGCTTTTTATTAAAACCTTCAGACCTAACTGATCCAGGATGCATATGTCCTATCAGTGTCTTACTTAAAATTGTTCTAACCAGGAGTTCTGATCTTGGCAGATGGCACAGAGGATGTGATTTAGTGCTTGATGATCAAAATGAGCATGATCGCAAATCCTGGGGCATTGTAGTTGACAGAAGAGGATTCTCCTGTAAAGGAAAGGGTTCACAGATTTCCAAAGCAACATGACCAGGGCTCAGCAACAGCTGTTTGGGAACAGAACAGCGGCAGCTGGGTCCGTGACTGCAGGAGCCATTTGCAAAGCTTCGGAGGAGCCAGGAAGTGAGAGGCTTCTCACTTTCCTTTATGGAGAGCTTCACTGCTGCTACATCTCTTGTAATATCTGAATTTGACTTAAGCTGAATTACTGCTACAAACAAGGAGTCCCTGGACTGCAACAGTTGTAATTTTACCTATTAGATTTAGGATTCTTTCGCTTAATTTTAAAGGGAATTTTTTTATTTTGGTTTATCTGTCATTGGATCTACTTTGGGCATTCTAGTTTTTCATTGTACTTTTATTATAATAGATTTTTTAAAATAATTTTTATTCCAGTTTCTTGGAATTTGGTTGTGGATGCAGAGGACTTCGTTTTTGGACTCTGATTTGGCTCAGTTGCCTGGCTGCGATTTTTGAAGTTTTGCTCATTTGGACTGTGATTGAATTTTATTGCAACTTGGAGAAAAATAATATTTTATAAATGTTGGATGTTGCTTATATTAATATGAAGACTGTGATGGCTTCTTTCCTCTTTCTGTAGTGACTTTCCTTCCCCCTGCGGATAGTGTGTTGCTTGGGAAAGTTTCTACTGTTATGCTGTCTTATCTGCTGTTCTAGAAACACGGGATGTTGTTTAATCACTGAATAGAATATAACATGGCTTCAACTAAGGATCTTACTGCTCAAATTAAAAATGGTTTGGACAATCTAGAGGAAATACTGAAGTACTTTTTAAACTTGTGGGTTGAATTTAGACTGTCTGTATCAGTTACTAATCAAAAATTTGACAAAGACTGCAGAAAAGCTTTCATCATTGAAATTGGTGGAAGGAGATGACAGCCTGACAATTTAACAGCTTTCCAAAAGAATGGAGATGGAGAACTAGCTTAGAAGGCTTTTCTAGACTTGGATATGACAAGAAAGCAAGAAGATGCTAACCCTGACCAAATGCCACTGGAATTGGTCTCATCAGATTTGGATTGTTTGAAGAACAGAGGAGATGATCTCTCAATGTTTTCAACCTTCAAGCCCCATACTGCTTGAGTGATGACAGTGTCAGCAGAAACTGACAGCTTTAAGTTTAAGTTACAGGATGCTTTATGGGGAAAATATCTTTCAGGGACAAAAGAGAAAATTAAGTTCAGGATGGGTCTGTCATTGGATAGATTTCTTGTAGTGAAAGGGTTGCTATACAGGCTGATTTTTCAAATTTGGATTTTTAATTATAAGACCCCAAGGCATTGTTTAATGTTGATTTGGCTAGAGTGATTTTTTGAGCTTGTTTAAACAGAATTTTGCTATCATAAAATGAAATCAGAAGGGTTAATACATGTAACATGTGGCTTCTTAGATAAAATGTGCTTTCGACTGTTTATCCAGTTAGTTACTTCGTAATGTAATGACTTCTGATTATAGCTAATTACATCTAGGACACATGATTATATCAAATTATATCTAATTTGAAAGAAGATTTGCATGCTTAATTATTAAATGTAATAATTGTATAATGTCATCTACCAGACAAAAAGGTCTTTGATTTTGGGTTTAGATATATATTGTGTGGGTTAAAGGAAACATTTTAATTATAGGGAATATGATAAGTGATAAGAGATATAAGATATACAAAGTGACGTTCTTCTTATTTGTTTATTAATAGTTTTACTATTGCAAAACAAATTACTGTGAGTGTTAGAGTAGGTTTTATGGCTGTTTTGGGTTTTAGTCTTTAGTATGGAACTAAAAAAGTGTTTTTTTTATCATTAGGAGATCAGAATGTTATTAGAGTTTTAAAGCAATTAGTTTAAAGATGTATCAAGATATGAACTGAATATCTCAATGAATATAAATAATTTCTTAATAATTATTATAGAAATGACAACTAGATCTTAGGTATTACTAACAATCCAGTATCATTCATATCCCTACAATTTTAATTAATTTTAGATTAAACATCTAATGTTAAATTAGATATAATAATAGGATAAAAGGTTTAGGATTACTATCTGCTGTTTGCAACAAGAGTGAGAAGCTCTTTTTTAGTTAGGTGTTATCTGCTTTAATTGTATTTAGATTTTGTAGTTGTTTCACTGTATGCATTAGATATTGTATTTGATATGTTGTAAAGCTTAGTTGTTCTTTTTGTTTTGTTGCTGTTTCTGTTTATTGTTTGTTTTTTATTTTAATAAAAATAAAATTGTTCTAAGCAGTTTTATATAATCTAGTTTTAATTAATAAACTATTTAATATATTTTTTTAAACTACTGTTGCTATTTATTGTTCTAATTGATTTTATTGTAAGCTGCCTATCTTCAGACACAGGATGGAATATAAATATTTTAATCAATAAAATAAATAAATGGAGAAAATAAATGAGAGTGACTATAAAATATTCTGTAAGTGATAAAAATATGTGATAGAACAAAGAGAACCTAGATCTCCCTTGGAAACACTTTCGGAAGCTTGCTGCTATTGCACAAGTCAGTAGGGACTGAAAAAACAATACAAAATATTCAAATAATAATATAAATTATTCACAAATCAGAGTTGGGAACATTTTTCCAATTTGAGACCTATTCTGCATGAAAAATGTATGCTTTTTTTTTTGCACAGAAAATGACATCTCTGCACAGAAACATGTTGTGCAAAAAAAAAAAATCTGTGAAGAAAATGCCATTTTCTGTGCAACATGCCCACCTGCGTTATCTTGTACAGGATAATTCTTTAACAATGAAGAGTCTTCAAAAACTGCAGTTGTTGACAACTTTAGCAAGAAGGAAAACTGTGAAATTACTTGTTTTTGCCTGCGAGAATATAATTTACAAAGACTTCCCTAGAAGTCGGAAAGGAACTGATCAAGAGTAGTTTTTTTTTCTTTTCAGGGGGCTGGAGTATCAACTGCCTCTGAAGAGCTTCAGAATAATCTTAAGCCATAGCAAGGAACCTGCTTAGAATGGCAGAACAGTTTCAATCCTACCCCTGTGTAAGATGGGGGGCATGGCCACATTGTCTGATGTGAGTCATTGGTTCCTTGACCTAAGTGCTGGATGGAGCTTTCTCAGCCAGTGTTTCATCTGAGGAACTGGCTTTCTTCCCTGCTTATGTTCCCCCTGCAGGTAGGGCAAGTGGGAAACAAATCTGAGGAAGAACCAACCACCACTTCAAGAGCCAGCTGAGTCTCAAGGGTGGGATTAAGCCAGCCACCTGACTGGGGCACACACAGCTTGAGAATCAAAGATAACTAGGAAAATACTTACTTAATATGATGCTTATTTCCTTGCATGTGAGACTGGTACATCTCTATCGATGAAAGGCTGATGCTGCAAATGGGACATATGTAGTTGCCCACTCCAACTGCTAAAGGAACAGAAACTCATAGGTTAGACTTTGCAGTGGAATAATCCCCATCTTACCATAACTTTGTCTGGCCACTTTGTGCAGCCCCTTGGCCAAGAGAAAAAAAAAGCAAGCAAGCAAGCCCTCACACTATCTTATAGGTGTACAATAAAACACATGAAGAATAGCACACATATCAGTGCTGCTCAAAGTGGTGGTCTATGGACCTGTGTTGCTCTATAAGCCATCTACTGCTGGTCTACAGTAAGTTTCCAGGAAAGAAAGAAAGAGTTGTACAAAAGGGCTACAAATAGGGTACTGCTCTGTGGCACGTTAGAGAAAAAGTGCTTGCTCCCTACATCAGATAGCTTGAGAAGTACTGATGTGTATGACACATTTAACACTCATAGGAAGTAAAAATTATACTAATAACAATTAAGATCAGTATAATAGGGGAAAAATCCAATTTTTTCTTGAGAACGTAATACAACTGAGTGCTGAATACACCAAATGATGCATGTGTTAGTGGAAAGAGTAAAGAATACAATGTTTCAAGAGGCCCCAGATATCCACACACTCCAGTCCTTCTTTTTGACATGTTGATGTCTTATATGCAGGAGTTTCTTCTAAAAAGATAGAGAACCATGCAAGCCAAGCATATTTATCCCACCTGCAATCTGAAATGGTGAGAGCCGGCAATGTTATGGCAATCTATTCTGAATTGATATGAAGTGGAGCATGTGCCTCAATGCCGTTTGCTTACCGTTGGCCTTGGCTTCCACAGGGATGGCCCTGGTGCCCATCTCAACTAGTAGCTTCTTACGTGCTTCATTACGTGTGTGCTTCTTGCCCACATAGTGTTGATGGGCCATTAGGGGGTTGTTGAAGGAGGCTGAGCAGAGCTTGCAATACTTTTCTGGATCATTTGTATCCAAAGTAGTTGCACATGATGAAGATGCGTCTTCAGTGTCACCATTCTGTGAAATCTTTTCAAGAAGCAGTTCTGGTAGAGCTGGAGTTGCAGAAGGATCTGAGGGAAAGGGCAATGAAGAAAGGTCAACCTCCCCACTGAAACAGCCAAGGAGAAAAAGAAAGAAAGAAAGAAAGAAAGAAAGAAAGAAAGAAAAAGAAAGGAAGGAAGGAAGGAAGGAAGGAAGGAAGGAAGGAAGGAAGGAAGGAAGGAAGGAAGAAAGAGAATCATCAGGCCTGCAGTCCTCATGATACATTAAGAATGAATGCATATTTAGGAGCAGCTGTATTAGCTATGCAGCAAAATATAATAAAATACAAAATTCACAAAGGAGTGATACCTTTACCGGCCAACCAAAACACAAGAAATACATCATGCATGCTTTTGAAGCTTCATTGACTTCCTCATCAGGCAAACATGTTAAAAATCATACAAGGGAAGAAAAATGATGATGTTAGAGTCACACGCCAACATTTTTTCTCAGATGCCACTTCTGTTGTCAGTTAAGACAGTCTACAGTGATATCAATGCAGGTGGAAGGTTTCCAGGAGGAAGACAGCATTGCGCTAGTCATCCTCCTCATAGCTTCTGTGGGGACAGGATGCATTACATGGTGTTTCCAGTCTTGGCTGACAGAGGCCTGTGAAAATCACCCCCTGGACAAAGGAGGTGTGGAGGATCAACAAAGGAGTGCCCTGTGACCCTCTTCTTGGTCAATCTAAATCATCACATGTGGCAGTCAATCACAGGTGGAGGAGAGAGGTTCAGCATTTCCATCTTGATTATGCAGATAAACCCTTTAAACGTCTGCAAAACCACGTCTCTGCATGACCAAGGTTCTGTGACTAAACTGATTTAGATTTTAAAAAAATGCTTAATTATGTGAAAGTAGCCATAACACAGAACAAAAAGCAAAATCTGAGAGACTTTAAGAAATTACTGGAATTTGACAAAATAGAGAGTATGAAATATTGGAAAATGACGTTATAAAACAGAATACCTATAAGAATGGAATTTACCTTAGGGCTGAGATAACAGCAAGGTCTTTTTTATAGAATTAAAGTGAAAGCAAGCCACATTTCTATGTATGTTAATGCATGTTATAACCAATGTCTGCAGTGAGAAAGCTAAGCACCAACATCTGGTGGCAAAAGGAAACTGCTGCAACAGATTTCTTTTTCATTTTTCCTATGACTGCTTCTAAATTGTTCTTTTTTCCCCCTCAATAAGTCTGGGACTATAATGTCAGTGAGTTCTGGCACAAGTTCCAAAGTAAAAGGAACTGAAAGAAGAGGATCTGACTAAGTATACATTTAGGTGAAAAACAGAGATGGAAGAAGAGTTGGTTAAGGACCATATAATAAAATGGACACAAAATTTGGGTCATGATATACAGTTGCAACAATGGGAGCAAATGTGGTTGAAGGCAATCAAATTTATATTACGTTATGATATTAAAGAGAACTTCTGCAAGATGACGTATCATTGATACTTCAGAAAAACTGGCCAAAACACACGAAAAGGTTTCTAATACATGTTGGAAATGTGAGCAACGAGTGGGATTGTTTTACCATAAGTGGTGGACCTACGAAAGGGGGGGAAAGCCACATCTCAGAATCAAATACATTTTATAGGGAATAAAATTTTGAAAGTTATTGTTTAATTGTAGCCAAAATTATATTTGTTGGGACTAGCAGAAGATCAACTGGAAAAGAAATATGGCAATATACTATGATATATGAACATCACAGCAAGATTATTATACGCACAGAAGTGGACGAATACAGAAATTCCAGTGAAGGAGGATTGGCTGATAAAACTAACTGACATAGCTGATATGTATAAATTAATGATATTTATAGAAAATCAGTGGTGACTTTTTTTTTGGAAGTCTGGAACCTTTAACATACTTTTTGAAATTAAAATAGTACAATTTCTTGACTGTAATTTTTATAATTAGCATATTTAGAAAAGTAGCAGCTGAAGTATTTGAATAGTATTTAAAAGTAGAGAAGTTATTTTAAGGAATTATATATAATCTGTGTTAGGAAAGCTGCCAAACCAATTTATATTTCTTTCTTATTTCTCTTTATTCACTCTTAGCACTTATTCTTAGTATTTTTTTGTCTATTTTTAACTGTTTTTCTAATTTGTATTTTGTTATTTTTCTGTTTTGTCTGTATGTATTCTTAAAATTTCTAACAAAACTGACTTTATAAAAAATGCAGGCAAAGACCACTCCCCTTCTTGCCCATGTAGAGGTGACAAAAGGGTGATAAAAGACAAGTAATAAATTTCAACTCTATTAGCAACAAAAAAGTATCTTTCCTTGATATCCAGGCTGTGCGTGAGGCTAACTGCCCCATTCGTAGGCTGAGAACATTGAACTTCTCAATAAGTCTCTGTACTGTTATACCTGTAAAAACGTTTAGGTGCTGTATAGGTAAAACTTGCCAACTGTAGTCCAAATGAAAGAGTTCTACATTTGTTGAAGGTAAAAATTAATCAAAGAATTAAATCCCAGTCCAATGGTTTCTTTTGTTAAAATTTCTGCCGTTGTGGCAAAATTCAGTATCTTCAAATCTAGGAAACATATTCAGAGTAGCCATGTTGGCCATGCAGAAAAATACAACAAAATCCAAAATTTCTGCATTTTGGTTGGCCAATAAAGGTATCGCTCTTTTGTGGATTTTACATTAAGAGAGAATGTAATTCCTGTAGCCCTCCAGTTACAAAGAAATCCGTGAAATCAAATCTTTCAGCATCCAGTTCTCTCATTTGCACAGTCTTATTGGCAGGCAGCTGAATATGGCCCTCCAGAAGGGGCTGGCTAGCAAGCCAACTCACTGCTCCTTTTCTACACCTCTGCCCTGTAGAAAAGGATCAGGAATTGTAAGAAGAGGAGTGCAAAGGGAGCAACTTGTCCTGTTTCCTGGACGATGTTACTTCTTTGGTTAAACTGACTCATGCCTCACCATCTCACTCTGACAAATGGGGGATGTAAAAACAATACAGAACAGTGTTAAGTTTTCACCGGGTTCTGTTTGAGAGCTCTCGTTGGGCTGCTGGGACTGATCTGAGAGCAGCTTCAATTTTTTGGTGTGGATCTTTCCCACGTAGTGTGATTGGGCAACCACTGGAGATGTGAAGATCATGTTGCAAAGCCTACAGTAGGAATTCCTGTCAGTATTTGAATCCATCTGGAAATAAAGGACAAGGACAATGAATAACTTAAGTGTTCAAGGGATGGCCGTACTTTAATTTCTTCATTCTTTCTCTAAATGGGTTGATGGGGAAAAGTGGAGCTCAAAATTAACAGAAAATGAAATCAGTATATATGTTTGAAAAACTGAGGTTCAAGCTGGGGTTAAAAAGGTATGCTCCACATTAGAAAACAATGATCTCAAGTGTTTTCTTATGAAAGGCTATGACCCACAGGAAAAACCAAATGGAAGATGAAACTCATGTTGAACTGAGCAAGAGGCAAATGTGGGTGGGGCTTACAGCATAGGGCTTCCTTTTGCCACCCTACCCCTTCCCTATGTTTTAGGGCCCTATAACACTTTACAATTATAGTGCTATGATTCCACTTTTACTGTCACACTTCCATCCTATGGAATACTAGGGGCTGTAGTTTGGTGAGCCACAAGAGCTCTCTGACTTAAAATTCTAAGTATCTGTTCCTAAACTGCAGATCCTAGGATTCCATAGGATAGCACTATGGCAACTGAAGTGGAATCATGGGGCTATACTTGTGTCACGTGAAAAGTTCCTTAATCTACAAAACAGATGAGGCAGCAACTTCCAGGAAGAAGGAGCCAAAGGGTTAAGAATGGGGCTGCAGCATCTGTGCAACTAGATGACACTACTGTCTGCATGAAATTAGGCTTACGCCCACAGGTTTCCCAGCCCTGAGCTAAAGCATCACTAATGGCGCAGACAGAGCAACTTCACCTGGAGATTCTCCTGCTTGCTGGGCTCTAGACCTTTCTTTTGTTCACCATGTATTTGTAAATAAAGTCGGACTTTCTGTGCATGTCTTTTGCCCTGGAAAACAGAAGGATCAGCTTTACAACAGGATGCATTTTGAGAAAAAAAATCAGTAAAGTCAAACTATAAATTACCTCCAAAAATATTTATAAAGAAATGTGATTCAGCAGCGAGATTTCAAAAAAAACCCACTAGATATTGCAGGATCCTCTATATCAAGCATGATCATGGCAATCTGCTTAGTGAAGGCCCTCAGGCATATGCCTTAGTGACATCCGGATTGGACTACTGAAGTGTTCTTTATATGAGACTACTCTGAAGAAACTTGAACTGATCTAGAATGCAGCAGCAAGGGCCATGACAGTAAATGGCAGCTATTTTGCAGCACCATAAGGAGGACTGCTTGCCCATTAATTTTTTGGGTCATATTCAAAATGTTGGCAATTATCTTTCGAGTGGCTCAGGTCCAAGACATCTGAGACCCTTTCACCTCCTACCAGTCTGACAGCTCCCACAAATCTGCTGGGAAGTTTCTTCATGTGACGCTTTCAAGCGTGGTTGTTTAAGACTGAGGAGGTCCCTTCTGCAGCTGTGACTAAACAGTGGAACTCCTTGCTGCAGGTGGCCCATCTAGTCCCATCTTCTTTGATTTCTGCTGCCTGGCCATTGACTGTTCTGTTTTGATAAATCTGTGTGTGATCGGGGGGATAGAGGAAGATTTTATGGCTAACTCATTTGTTTGTTCTATCTGCTGTACTTATTACCTTTATGGCCACTAGATTGTTTTGCTAATTTTGTTAGACTTTATTGTTTCTAAACAGTTGCACAAATTGGAAGGATAGGGCTTGCTCGCCTATTTATTCATTTGTTTACTGGAAATAAATAACAAAACCTGTATTGCCAAATGTGAAATGAGAACAAAATAATACCAGTCACTGGAGAACATACAGCAAGCTTGCTTGGGTTTTTCCCATCAGTATTAGCCAAAATGTCTTATCTTATATATTTCAGTTTCAACACTGCAAACCAATGCGAGAGAAGGAAAGCGCCAAAGGATGTGGGCTTGGAGGACACCTAGCAAAAGGTCTGGATTTCATGCTTACAATGTTCTGATGCCACTGACTACAACAATGGAATTAAAAGCAAAGCCAGAAAATTTGTTGCCTTGGCTTGGTGTGTATCCATTTCAAGAAGCCTTCACTATAACCACATATCAAAAGGTGGAGAAACATCTTGCACTGAATGATACTGCAATGAGAATGGCCTACCTCTAGCCTTTTGCTTATCTACAAGTATAGTTTTTCAACAGACACTGATGGTTAAGCTGATGCGTGATTCCTATCAAGATTGAGAAAACATCTCAGTCTGAATGTCTGCTTGAAACTGGAATGAGGACAGCAGAGACAAAAACCCAGTGCTGTGGAGCTGACTTTGATGAGACAGATCTAAAACTGTATTATTTGGTTTCAGAGAATGGGAGCTATTTCAAAATAAACCTGGCAGGAAAAAAGAACCCTCCAGTATTTATACTAGACCTTGAATGTGAATGTGTCTAGTAGCTGCCAGAAGTCCAATGGGCTGTTTTGGCACCCGAAGAGCCAGCTGCATACTTCTGGGCCCAGTAGTGATTGCCTTAGCTTTGGGGAGCACTAAGTTACACCCAACCCGTAGAGAGATAAAGGACAAAGGAAAGCCTACCATTGTGCAAGGAGATATCTAGTATCTCCTTGTGCAAGGCTGGAAAAGCTCCAACCACTCTCACGACTGGGAACTGCATGAGTGTGATTTTCAACTGGACCCTAACACTTAGTGCTTAACTCCTCAAAGGTGTGTATTAGCAAATAAGCAGACATATTGTAAGTATCTATGATTCACTCCCTACCAAGGAAACTGAGACTGTACTGGCAACCACTGGGATTTTCCTGCTTATGAACAGGGGACCATGAAACACCACTGACATGTTCAATCTCAAATCTTACCTCATAGTGTGCTACCCTTTGTGATTCAAACTGCAGCACAGCCCCACAAACTTTACAGAAAGTGTCTGTACAAAGTTCTTTTCTTGTCACTTCATCCAAAGTATCATCTAAAGTGAATGGTTAAGGTTATAACGTCAGTTACCAGAAAAGAGAGCCTTTATTTATGGGAGTCATACAGGAAAACTTAAATGCATGATAATATAAGAGAGCTTGTCCCACCCACAACATAGCACATCTATTTCCGATACCTGCCCTGGGTCTTTCAAGCTACATAAACCATCTGGTGCATCCTGGGCATTGTTTCCTTCTAGTAGGAGAAAAAAAATCTCTGAAATTTCCAGCTCCTAAGTCAATCTACAGCTTCTACCCTTATGTTTTAAAGGTAAGAGCATGAAGCTTGTACTCTAGCTTGGGGGCTATGCCAAACAATTATAAATGTAGCAACATTAATTTTATATTGTACTTCTATTTTGAGAAATAACCATGGCTAAAGAGCAGGGTAAAATCATAAATAAATTGTCATTTGTAAAGTCGAAGGCTTTAACGGCCAGAATCCATAGGTTGTTGTGGGCTTTCTGGGTTTTGAGGCCGTGTTCTATTAGTATTTTCTCCTGACATTTCGCCTGCATCTGTGGCTGGCATCTTCAGAGAATATGATCTTTTGATATGATTCTCTGAAAATGCCAGCCACGGATGCAGGAGAAACATCAGGAGAAAATACTAATAGAACACGGCCTCAAAACCTGGAAACCCACAACAAGCTATCATTTATTTTCCAATCTCAAACCAAATGTATATGCCGTGGTGCTGTCCAATGGCTATACTGTATAAAATTACACCAGTGTATTTATGTTGGAGTTACATTGGATGGCACTGTTGTAAAAAAAGAAAAACAAAAAACCCTGGCAGGCACTTGCAGGGCTGTGTGTAGTTCCAGGCTGTTTCAATTATGTGATGCTCTGCAGATTTAAAACAGATGGACAGATATCTGCAAAGAATATTCACTTGAATGAAGTGAATAAGCCAGATTAATCTAGATAAAAACAAACACTATAAATAGGGAAAATTCTTAATCTAGGATCTTTGATCTGACTTTGAACTTTATTTAGTGATCTGGAGGTTTGAGTCCAATTCTGAGTGTGGGCACACTGCCCCTAAAATATAGGTGGCATCAGTTGGCAGGCGTACTTTTACAAGTGAGGTTGGCTTGACAGCTGCGGTCTTACAGAAAGATGAAATAGACATACTGATGTACAGGGATGCAATTCTTTGTTGATTTTATTTTTGAAAGAAACAAGGAGCAATTTTAACAATTCCCCCCCCCCAGTTTCTTACAAATTTTTTGAAGGGTTACTCACAGTTAAGACTTATTCTGTGCAAAATTTGCAGGTGGTTTGTCTGTGCAGAAAATATTTTAGTATTTTCAGCACAGCTGCTTCCACAATGGTGAGGCCAGCATAATTCCACTTCATACTTTCTCTGCAGAAAACATTATTTGTAGCACAGAAAATGCTTCTTTTCTGCACCATGCACATACCACACACACACACACACACACAGGGATTTTTTTTTTTTTTTTACAAAATAAGTCTTGAACTCAAAGACTCATCGCTCCAGGATTCTCTTTATCAGGGTTTCCCAACACCTGAGAAAATATTTTTCAATAATTTCCCCCAAATACTTGAATATACTTTCTGTCCCTAATGACAGATGCTTTATCTGCATCAAGGTAAGATTCCTGTAATGCACTCTACCTTTGGTTCTTGAAGATAGTTTGCAAACTACTGTATTTTATGTTGTAATTGTAGTTTCATGTGTTTTAGAGTGTAGTAGGCTGCCTTGTGAGTGCACTGCAATCTGAAAGGCAGGTTAAAAGCCTATCAGGTGTTCAGAGCTCACTGATGTATTAATTTATGGTAAAACAATATATCTAATCTTCCCCCTTTTATTTAACTCTGAGGCATTAATCCAACTGCATCACAACTAAAAATACACAAAAATAGAACAGACCCATTGTACCAATGAAGCTTGCATAAATGTTGTGTTGGAAAAAGCACAAGGTTGTAAGTTTAACTAAGTACTGGAAGATAGTTATTAATGTCATATTTTTCCTTCTTCTGTATATTTCCAGATAAGCAAGAAAATCTGAGATGATTTAACAATTTTTGGGGATGAGAAATATACATCTTAACATATTTTTGTTAAACCTGTATATTTTATTAGAACCTAAAGATTCTTTATGTAATCAAGTTATAACCAAATTATCTGCAGATGATTGAAATGCTTCATTACAATGAATTACAATGCTTCACTACTGATAATATAGGTCTAAAGGACATGCAAAACAAATTCCATAGAATATTAGATATATAGTCATACTAATGCTGAGTTAATAGATACACAGTGAGAATGCTCCCCTAAAAGAAACCTACTGAACAAAATTACCACATACACCTAAGATTGAGTAAACTGTGTTTTAACTGTAAATCCTGAAATTATTAAAATTTGATAACTTAAGGACTTTATAAAACTGAAACTCACTCAGAAATTGATTATCTCTGGATTTTTCATGTATAAAAATAAAGCTAAAAAAAAAAGAAATTGAGAATGTTTGAACAACAACTAAATTATTGGTAGCCTCACTTCAATGAAGTGTATTAACTGAAGATTGTTAACACAATTTTTGGTCAAAAATGACTTCATACGACATAGTGAAAACTAAATTAAAGAATGACTTCTCAGACCTGGAGAGCAGAGATGTCACCAGTCACCCCGTTGTACGGAAAAAGCCACGAGCTGCAGACCTTCTGCCTGCTTGAGATGCCCTGCCCTCTAGAGGCAAAACACCAGGAACTGCCTAGCTGCCAAGTAAGATGTTTTTGGGTATCTCTCTGTCATGACCACTATAGATTTGGCAAATCACCTTTGATTTGCCTTGCCTAAGAAAACCCTATGAAACTGCCATAATTCCATATGAAGTTGTCACAATTTGACAGGCAGCTTGCAGGCAGATACACACACACACTCATCCTTCAACACACATGGAACAAACACACCAGCAACTTCTAAGATTGGGGAAAGGACTTTTTATATCACCAGCCTGACACAGCTGTCATTGCTGAATGCTGCCTTAAAATGTTTTAGTACCAAAGAGCATGGGAGGAGGGGATTGATGTGTAGAAAAGTCAGGCTGCCGGAAAAGTTTGGAGGCTTGAAAAGTGGGGTTCAGGGACCATGTGTGGCCCATAGGTTGCACCTTCCCCACCTAACTTTCAAATATAAGTATGCATAGCCTGCTCAGCACAGGTATTTGATTTTTACTACAGATATACTGCTCTAGTCTGATAATTCTGAAGCCATGCTTATGCCTATTTTTGTTTTTTTGAGGATGAGAGGTAAAGAGATTAAAGCAGAAAGGAACGTCTCCTTTGAAAGAAGATACATTATCCAAACGATACAGCATGCTGGTTCCCATACCTACTCTCACAGCAAGAGTCTCTGGGAATATTTTTTACAAGCAAAAGTATTTTACAAGCAAAAAATATTTTAAAGCATACCAAATAAATACAGTGCAACCAAGATGAAAGGACAAGTTGTTAAAATGAAACAACTTTGAGAATAATACTCTATTGAGTTGTAATTAGCATGGGTTAGTAGACAGAACTGTACCATCACCGGGAAATACATGAAAAAGTATCAGTGGGAAAGATGACTTAAACCAACAGCAGAAAGACCAAGCACACACAGGTGACTCTGTGTTCCTGTGTGATGTCCTTCAACTATTTGAGCTCTACAGTGTGCTCAATTCTCATTAGAAATGTGTATGACCGCTCACCACAGAACATAGACCTTTTCCATTTTCTGAAGAAAATAACTAGCATCCACTGCTTCCAGAAACTTTTAGATATTTACAGCCTAGTTTTATACATCCATCCATCCATACACACACTCAGAAGGAAGTGCAACTTTATTCAAAGAGACTTGCCTTCAAAGCTTGTACAGACTATAGATTTGGGGGCCAAACCAGACATGATGTCAAACTAGAGATATAATTCTCTGTTAATTGCATACTTGAAGGAAGCAAAAAGTAATTTTAGCAATTTCCTTCCAATGCAAGGAAGTCTCTAAAAACAGTGCAGATGCAGAAAATGCTGTAGTTCAGGACTTAATCTATGCAAATTTCACATTTTTTGTTTTTGCACAGAAAGCACAATTTCTGTGCAGAAAACAGTATTTTGCATTTTGCTGTTTTCTGCACAAAATAAAAGGGAATGCAACAAAATGCTATTCCACGCACAGAAAATGTTTTCTGCATCAATTCTGCACAGAACCCATTCCAAACTATGAAGATTCTCATTAGCTCAGGATGCTTCTCATTAGGTCTTCACAACACTCAAGAAACATGTTTTTCAGCCATTGTTTTTGAATATTTTCCTGTATTCTTTCAAAACCTGTGTGAAACTCACACCTAGTGTTTGCATGCTTGATTTGTAATAATATAACGTATGTCAATGCGGAGGAGAGATCTGAATTAGGACTGTGGCATGGGAATAAGGAGATTTAAACCCTCTACTGTAGTTCTGATCTGGATGCCACTGCCACTGGTGGTATTTGCCCAGGAGGAAAATTGCCAGCGGCATTAAATTTTTGTTTTGTTTTTGTTTTGGCATGTGCCTGAGAGTTAAGAATACATATGCATGTGAGAAATATGGTTTGCCTCCTAACACTTATCATGACCAGGGCAAAGCTGGTGCTCAGTCAAAATGCATGTGATACATCCCCAATGTATCAATCTTTATGAACATGAAGTAACTGTTTTGTGGTTTGAGCAGTAACTGAGGGATACAGTTGACAGTGACAGGGTGTACCAAACAATTCCCTTCAAAAGGATGACATGTTGTCAGGTAATATTGCATTAATAGGTGGTTCTTCTTGGAGGTCTTCAATACTAACAAGAATGGCAGTTTCTGAGCATTGTTTTTGAGGAGTTACTGAATACAGGACCATTTGTTGATCACTAAATTCACAGATATGCACAATATGTCAGGCATCTTCCCCTCTTACTCTGAAACACGGCATCTCAGAAACAGTGGGGTAGTGAGAGCATGGGAAGTGTCAGTAAACTGTTTTATAGAGAGCTGGGCAATGAGGCCAGAGGCTCTGGTACAGTAGAGGTGGTGGAGCCAATGAAGAAGCCACAATTTTCAGGCTTCGTTTCAAGGCAAACAGCCAATTTTGTATTATTTTCTGATCCTAAACTCTAACAAACCACCAAGAAGCACTAGTTGTGCCTATCTGCCACAATACATATGAATCACATACCATACATGTCTATGTGAAATGAAAACAATCTTGCTTCAGACCTGAAGATATAGCTCAAATTTTTGCTGCATGTCAGAAAGTCTAAAGAAAACAGTGCCCCATTTTTTTCTAAATCCATTTAAACTGTAAATTCCTGAGCATTCCTAAACATTTCAATGACTTTTGCTGACCATATTCTAGTGTATCGAATTCAGTTTCCCTGAATAACTATTGCAAGATAAAACCTATTCAAATACAATAACATGTAGATTTTTTTTTTATTGCATTAAAAGACCAAGGCAACTCGTTGGAAAAAGCAGCAACATCACCAAGATGGCTGCAAAGGTAATCTAGTTGCAACACAAAGTATTTTGTCAAGAACAACCAACTCAATTTAATTCAAGACTGGTACTGAACAGTATCAACATCAAAAAACATCAAGTTGTGTCAAACCCACTGTTATGTTAAACTGTGTTCTCATCAGCTTAATCACTTCTAAACAAATAGGCCAAGAAAAGGACTTCTGTGGCCAGCCAATGCATAATTCAAATCCTGGTTCAGTTATAAATGAATTTAATTCCTTTTCAAAGAGTTTTGCAGGGGCTGGTGAGCATTCTGCTCTGATAAATTATACCATCACCTTCACAGATTCTAGTATGACTTCAGTTTGGAGACCATACTGGGGTTCTTTTTGTCACCTGAACCACTTTCTGTAACAAAATATTTTTTGGGAAGCACTGTGGCTTACTAGCTTTCTAAGGCCATTTCCGCACTAGACTGTTATAGTGCTATTATTCCACTTTCAACCTCCTATGGAATCCTGGGGTTTGCAGTTTAGGGAGGGCCCACCTGGCCCCTCCCTAAATTGCAAACCCCAGGACTCCATAGGAGGTTGAAAGTGGAATAATAGCGCTGTAACAGTCTAGTGCAGAAATGGCCTAAGACACAATTTCTTATAAACTTGAAGGAATTCTTCTAGTCAGCAATCCTATTCTGAAACTACAAAGAGCAAAGTGAATATTCTCTCCTGAATTACTTACTGGAAAATTTATTACTTACAGCGAACAAACCCAATTTTGTATCTCCAAGAGGATATTCCATATTTACAAATACATATAGTCCCTAGTTTGGGTGACAGTTTGGAGGAGTAATTTATACACACAGAGCAGGGTGAGAAACAGCAGCCTATGAGCTGCCAGAGGAATTGTTGATCTAGAGGACAAATGAGGTCTTTCAATCTGATGAAATTGTACTTTTCTTACATGTATCAGATTGTTATATAGAATTTCTTAATTCTAAACATTGCCTCTCTGTGTTTCAACAACATTTAAGAGTTCTCACAACCTGTTAGAACTTGGTTAGAGAGGCTCTTTCTTTTATCATCGTTACATAGAATTTCTTATTACAAGGAGAGAAAAGCCACTATACCTAGGGCTATCATGTCTTCACCTGGCAATGTCTTGAAAGGCAGCAATCCAGCAGCTGTATTTGTGCTATCTTCCTCATTACTCCTGTTTGCTGTGGCATGCAAGACTTCTTTTTGTTACCACAGAGCAACTGAAGGACAAGGGTGGTCATAGTAATTTGTGGAAGAAGAGCGTGCTGTATGAACATTGTAACTGCATATACTGTTTCCAAGGCATTTTTCTGTCTCTTTCACATCAGGCAGGACACAGAAGTAGACTGGATAGGGCCAACTGGCAGAATCTGGTTGGTGGGTAGTTTGTTCACAGTTAGCATTCAGCCTCCTGTTCTAGATGACAGGAGGCTAATGTTTGAATGAATCTTTTCAAATGGACACCCTCCAAGTTTTGGCCAACAACTTTCATCATTTCCCTTCACTGGTCATGCTAACTGGGGTTGATGAACACTGTAGACCAAAACTTCTGGAGCTCATCAGTTTGGAGAAAGGTGGGCTCAAGGATAACGTTCACAGTTTGGGGGTGCTCATAGATACAGCTTTGTCAGGAGACATCAGTGGCATGGAGCATCTTGTGCCACCTGAGATAGGTTTTGGGGCCAAAATTATGGATTTTGATGACCCTTTGATAAGTTGGAGGCCATTCCAAAGAAAGGGGAAAGCGTCAGCACTGCCTTGGGGGGCCAGCTGCTTTGACTGCCATTTTTGCATCCAGGCATTCAAAAAAGCCTTTTGCCACTCTGTTCATATTACAGTATTAACTCTTAAAGGAACCATCCCTGTCAGTGTGAGATCAGTCTGTTCTGGGAGAACCTAAAAGCAGCACTGACCCCCCCCCTTGGTGTTCCAATGAAGAGAAGAAAAAAAATTTGATGCCATCACCATTTTTCTGCCTGGGCATTCAAAAAAAAAAAGAAAAAAAAGAGCCAGAAGTGGTGCTGCAGTGGAGATTGCAGAGGGGGTTAGTGCTTCTTTTAGGTTTTCCCTAGACAGACTAAGCTCTCACCTTTCACTCCTCTGCTCAGACAAGGGGAAGTTTTCTTTTTTGATAAGACTTAAGGTACAATACTTACATTGACCCATGGATAAATTAACCCAGTTTTGGGGGTTTGAGTCTTTGACTAAAATTTCTAGATTTACACATGAGTATATACAGTTGGTGTGTTGGGGGGATGGTAGGGTTGGTGAGTGGGGAGGGTGGGCTACATTTTGATATTTTAATATTTATATGTTTTGTAATGCCGCCTCGATCCATTTGGGACAGGCGGGATAGAAATAAATTTTATTATTATTATTATTATTACAGTAGATCTGGCTATGGTTTTCCAAGTCGGCCTATGACAATGCAACGTACACTGGGTGCCTCAGAAGAAGGTCAATAAGCTTAAGCTACAGTTCAAAATACAGCTGTTATGATGTTGTGACTAGTCTTTGCAACATATCTGACCCTTGCTTAAAGAGCACCAATGGCTACTGATTTATTTCCAAGTCCATTCAAAGTGCTGCTTAAAGTTCTACATAACACAAGAGTCATTTATTTGAAGAAATATCTGCTTGTACTGCACCAGCTCATGCTTCAGAGGTGCTTCAGTGGGTCTCAACTGCATCTAATGTGAGGTAGGTGGACAGGTGGGTAGTAACTGGGAAAAAGACTTCCTTGGTGGTGCTCCATTTCTGAATTTCCATCTCCAGAGAGGCTTGACAGGTTTTCACTCTAAAGAACTAAACATAAACTTTTCCCACCCTCAGGAACATCTGGTTCTTCTGCTGCTTATTCTATTATTTTACTTATTTCTATGTACAGTCATCCCATCACATTCGCTAGGGTTAGAGGCACAGGACACCCGTGAAAGTAAATAAAACGTGAATAACTCTACACCTTCCTAAACCATATTTAACACAAAAAAAAGTATGATCACAATGTTTAACCCACTGTGGATTCCTTTGAGGCATCAAGGTTCCTCCATAAGGCAGAAGTAGGTGGCTGGTGGGGCTTACTGCCACCTCCACTGCTGCCCCACACCATTTGCAATAGAGACTTGAAGCCTCGTTTACAGTTTCTCAGTCTCACAAGGCTTTGCTGTCTCTATTAAAAATGCCACAGAGGCAGCATCAGAGCTGACAGTAAATAATCCATAATCCAATCGCAAATGTGAAGGGCTGACTGTACTAGTTTTCTACTTTTCTTCATCTTATACACCATCCTGAAATTATGTACTGAAAGTCACTGTACAAAGCTACAAAAATAAGCAAATAAATTTAAAGGGACAGGCAAGAAGCTGGAAGTGAAACATAACCCAACCCATAGTGCACATTTCTCATCCCAAACAATTAAGTTCCTTCCCCTGTTGCAGTGTGTATGACCCCAAACAGCAAACAGGTTGGTTAATGCAATCCTATACTTGTCTCCTCAGAATTCAGTCCTGCTGAGTTGAGTGGAACATTCTCTTACTTTGATGTGTACAGGATTGTATCCTCAAACCCTATTTCTGCTGTTACATGTATATTACCAAGCACACAGGGAAAATGCTGAATGGAACTTACACATAATGATCTACTGATGCAACTGGCAAGGCATCAGCTGATTCACAAAATAACAATATTCAGTTCAGTCAATTAGAATTTGTGATCAGGAAAAAGCTGATTCTATTTAGGCAGCACATATTCCAAAAATGCATTAAAGAAGCACCAGTTCTCCTCCACCCTCAACACAACAGGAAATGCCCTTTTCAAGATGATGCCTGCAGGGAAGTATATGTATAATTTAGAGATCAAAGGGGATTTATTTTAGAAGTACTGCATTATTCCTGTGCAAATATATGCAGATTTTCCGTAATTATACAATTAACTATAATTTCTTTAATTGGTAAATAGCCAGTTGTACTTAAAAAAAAGGATGAGGAGGGCCAATTCATGTCTTTAGAATGCATGCAGCCCTGAACTTCTGGGCCGGGCAGCACTTGTGCTATTTTTGTAAACAGCTGTCACCATGCAAATACAATGTGAGCAAACTCAGAAGTAGAGGCAGCACTTTTCAGAACTACTGCAAGGACTGAAGCTTTTATGTGTACAATAATAATTGGAGACTGGTTTACACAAAGAGCACAGCCAAACTACAAAATCATTAGCTTTTTGTGCTCTTGAAGCAAGAGTATGGGGCAGCTGTTGTATGAAACTGACCTGAGTCCAATGTATAATATACTTCTATACTCACATACTAGACACCTATGACTGAGATGTATTAGTTATCAATACTCATGATTACTCCAGTGTACTATGTGCACACACATACTGATGATCTGCTTCATAAAACAGTACTTACACTGAATAGACTTAAGCCTGAGGTGGGCAAACCAGACCAAGTTTGCCTTGGATTAACTCAGGCCTTTTCTGCACTACACTCTTATAGCACAATGATTCCACTTTCAACATCCTATGGAATCCTGGGGTTTGCGGTTTTGGGAGGGGCCAGCCGGTCCCCCCCCGAAACTGTAAACCCCAGAATTCCATAGGATGTTGAAAGTGGAATCATCGCGCTATAAGAGTGTAGTGCGGAAAAGGCCTCAGAAACAGTCTCAACTTCTTCAAGAAAAGATGCAAGATAGCAGATGATTCTTCCCTTAGTTCAAAGCCTTGGCAAAATGCTGCTGCATCCCCAGCAGCAATCTACAAATTATTCAGGGGAGCACAATGCGTCCTTCTTTCATGCTGGGCAGAGAGAGAAAGGCAAGATGCGACTGACCAACTGGACCTCTCTCTCCTCCCCAATGTAGACTTCCTTGGATACTGCCTTATGAATAATATATTGAAATCAGTGAAAACATTATGGAAAGAAGTAAATTATTTAAACATTTATGTCTTTGAGCTGTTTCTGTAACAGCATAAAATACTGTGTATCCAAGTAGCCTTGTGTATTTGACCAGTGTAAAGATGGAGAGGAAAACTTGCTTGTGATAGCTCTTTTCTCAACAGGAAAATCAGTTCTTCTTGCTCAAAGAAGAGGGGCTACACTTTAGCACAGAGATTCTCAACCTTTGATGCTCTAGCTCTTTTGTACTTCAACTCCCAGAAGCTCCACCAGCCTGGCCAATGATAAGAGATTGTGGGAGCTGAAGTCCAAAACTTCTCAAAGATAAAAGGTTGAGGATCATTGCTTTAGCAGCAGAGGAAACATTTTGCACAAATGAGGTTTCAGGTTCAACCTCTGGCCTTTCCAGTTAACTAATTTCAGATACTGTGTTTGGAACTCCCTTCAGACTCTGGAAAGACATGGTCTTTCTAAGTAGACAGTACTGGGCCAAATGAACCAGTAATTTGGTTATTCAGGCAGATTCATATGTAAGAAAATATTTTAAAAAACCCTCTTCCAATGTGAAATGTATGAGCCTGAAAGCTTAGCAAAGGAACAAACTTTCAATCCAAACCTTTTCTTTTGATTGACATGTGACACCAAGCACATATTAGAAGAAAATTATGCACTTAGTCTGAACTGAAGATTGTTCCATTCAGATATATAACATTGTTGGAATAAAACTTTATTCCATGATTGGAATAAAACTCTCCCCCATTCTCACTTTCATTGTCTCTTACAGCTGTGTTGAAGATTTCACAGCACATAATTCAGCATTACAGCCTAAATAAAATGTTGCAAGAATACTTCTGTCACAACCCCATTCACTTGAGGCCCAATAAACATGTATCATTTGCTCGCACATGAATCTTTAAAATACATTGAAAAGGAGAGGTAGCCTGTTCTGGTGACAGTGAGCCCAATTATACCCATCCAAACTACCATATGGAAAAAGAGGTCCCACACCAGAAATAGCTGAGGTGAATTTTCCCTGGAACTACGGTGCATTTATGAAAAGTTCACCACCTCCCGGAAGGGTAACAATACTACAGCCCTGCTATTTAATGTACTGCAAGGAATTGTGCAGTTGCATGTGGTACGTTTGAGTTGTTTAATTTGGCCCTCAGTGTCTTCATTCCTTTAAAATGGTTGAACATCTCTGCTTAGAGATATATTAGTACCTATTCGTGGTTTGACATTCACAAATTTGATCATTCATGAGTGTGCATGCTTCCCTCACAATTCTCCTCCTTCTCTTCCCATGCATTTTGCCCCAGTGCAGAGATCTTGCTCTGACACAAAACGAATGGGAATGGACTGGGGGCTCCAAACAGCCTTCTTTTCCTCCTCTGGAGTTTCTCTCCTCCCCTTCCCAGGCATTTTGCCCCAGCATGGAGATCTCACTCTGAGGAAAAACAGAAGTGAATGAGGTGGGGGGAAGATTCCCAAGAGCCTTCCTTTCCTCTTCCAGAGTCCCGCCCCCATCCATCTTCTCCATGCTGAGTTAAAATGCATGGGAAGCAGGGGGACTCCTGAGAACAAAAGGAAAGCTCTTGGGAACCTCCCCTACCCATCCGTTTTGCACAGTAACGGGAAGGGAGGGAACCCCAGTAGGGAATGAGAGGGGTACCAGATGGGGTAGTTATTCATGATTTTTTCACTTTCATGCGGGTTCAGTGCCTTGAACCTTTGCAAATGTGGAGAGAGGTCTCTAATAGACAACACAGAAAGCAATGTTTTGCTACAGAATGCAAATGTATAAAAAGAGGGCTATTACAGTGGATGTAAGGCATATTTTTGACACATAAAAAAGTCTACATATATTGGAAAACCACACCTGAAATATCTTCAGTTTGTTTATCCTCACAACAGGTTTGTGGTATGTGTAGAACAAGCCAGCTTAAGTGTGGCTGAGGATCAAACTATGGCTAAGATTCTGTTGGCTCTGCTGACATAGTTACATTGCTCCCAAAAGGCAAAAGTAGGATTAAGACTCATGTGCCCAGGGGCACAGGGCAGGAAGGAAAGGAGGGAGAAGTCAGTTATACAGTCAATGGGAGAAGAATGCTGCTGATTCTGAGCTCAGTTTTTCACCAATGCCTGGTTTCCAGTGTAGAGGATACTGGTGGTCAAGCTGTTCCACAGAAAGTGCTTAAGACAATTTCCTGTCCTCTGACACAAGCAATTAATCAAGCTACCTATCTCACAACAACCTGGCAGTGAAGACACCCTACCTCGACTGCTGGGAAGGCATGTACTGATCAAAATGGGTGACTTGGAGCTAGTACCCTTCTTTCCCTGCTGCTGCCTCTTCCTTCTTCTCCTTCAACAAGCCAGAAGAAAGTGCAACTGCTCACAGAATGGAGTGTTACATGTGCAACAGAAACCAACAGGATTCTGGTCTCCAAGTTTAAGAAGAAGAAAAATATCATAGTTTCAAGCAGAAAAAGTCTTGACAAGAGTCACTGGTGCTCTTTGTAAGGAGCAAATAAAACTTTAAGACTAACATGAAGCCATGGCTAGATGTGCACTACATCTTACTGCATTGCTAAATATGATATAAAAATGGCACTAGATCCAGGTCAACTCCTTAACAGAAGAGGTGAACTGTATTTTCAAAGTGGCAAATGAAGGATCTGTAAGACAGAAATAGTTGGCTGAATATGACCATTCCTTGGTTATTTGTGGGGTCTCCATAAACACAAATGAGGAAAATTAAAGGCAGTGCAAGAGTTAAGCCTATTCCAGCTCTCCTTTTAAGAGAGATATCTTGATCTGCCATAACAATGAATAATAATATACTATTTTGAGGATTCTCCTATAAACTCAGAGTAATAGAACACCAAAAAAAACAGGTAACCAACCCAACTGCCTATATATGATGCCCCCACAAAGTCTACAAAAGAAATTGTTCCACAGACCATTTGTAACGGAATACTTGGTAGGTTCTTCCAGTTGTCAATCTAAGCTAGAACAAACCCAGTAAATCAATGGGACTTACACATACATTCACTTACCAAGTGCCACTCATCAAATGAGCCTACTCTAATTGGGACTAACAACTGGATTTATTTGATGGGTAGAAACAGTGATGCTTTCCAGATGTTATTGGATATTCCTCATCATTGCCTGGCTGGTTAGGGCTGCCGCGAGTTGCAGTCCAACACCATTTCAGAGAGGGTACCCCACACTTAGTGTCTTGGTTGTAGGATCCCAGTTACGAAATGTCTGTAAGAAATCCACTAAATCTTAACCATCTCTCAGGATGCAAGTGGACATTTACCTACGGTAGGTGTTCAGGAAGTAATTTTACTATTTTATGATAGGCAAGCACTATACTCCAGTTTTGTTTCTTTGTTTTACTTGTATTACTGCCTGCTTTGTTTTCTAACTTGAAGTGTCTTTCAGGATGAAAGGCAATGAAAATACTGATCAGTGAATAACAAAAGCACTTTCCTGTTATCTCTAGTGGTCCTTCTGTTGTGGTCCCAAGATCACACTCCTAGGTGTTTACTGGTAATCTGCATGTCATCACCAGTGCCTTAGTCATCTCAGTTAACATCATTTTTCACACATTCATGTAAAGACTTTTCTGCCATTGTCTTGTTAGTTGATCTAGTTTAGAATGAAAGCTTTTTCTAAAAAAATTAATAGAGATCTTTACACACTACACAATTATAGCACCATGATTCCATTTTAAATGCCATGGAAACAACCCATGGAACCTTTTAATTTACAGCTCAGGAAAGGATATTTAGAATTCTGAACTAGAGACTCCTCTAGAGCCTCAGTAAACTACAAACCCCAAGATTCTATGGGATGTAGCAATGGCAGTTAAAGTGGAATCATAGCACTATAATTGTGTGGTGTGAGAAGGCCTTGGGTCTGGGATTTCGCCAATCAAAATAATTTGGGTTCATCCAGAAATTTGGCTGCTCCAAAGAGGAGTTCATTCTCAACTCTACTGATGTTAAATATCAGTCCCACAACAGATTTTAAGGACCAGCACTTTATCCACTAAAATATAAGAACTGGCCATTTACTATTTGCCTCTTGTTTTTAACCAGCTAATTATCTTAACTCAACATTAACAAGTTTCCTTTGGCAAAAGAGAGACCTTATCAAAACTTTTGAAAATGTAAGTAGATATTACAATAGCAGTTTAAAAAGATTTCAAGACAAGATTCCACAAATTACAGATGGTCCTACTAGCCAACCACACCATACCATCAATAACCAGTTGTGAAGTACTATCACGATACTGCAATAATATTTTCAAAACTGCTGTTTAATTGGACAATTAAATGATGCATTCATCACTCAAGCTTTATGAAGTGTTTATATCTGCAGATGCTGTCGGACCACAACTCTGATCAGTTCTAGTCAGCACAGCCAAAGGTAAGGGATGATGGACACTGAAGCCTGAAAATAATTAGAGGGCTATGTGTGCTTCACACTGTTCTGTTAATACACACATGGTACACCTTTTCAAGACTTCTGAGCTGCAATACATTTGCCTGGAAGAAAATTCACTGGTACTTATTTCTGAACAGATGTGGATAGGCTTACTAACCTGTAATCTATTTCATGGTTATTCTTTTTTTAAACTAAATTTTAAAGATGATTTTTCATTTTCTTCCTTCCTATTTATATATATGTGTGTATGTATGTATGTATTATAACTATTACTACTGTTTTATGGAAAAGTATGGAATTTATCTTCTGAGTAAACACTATAGGATCTGATTGTAAAAAATATTTCAGCAATGAATGAAAAAGTCCTCATACCAGCTATCAAGTGACATTTTGTCTGTCTAATGACTTATTAAATGAATTTGCAAAGAACTGTTAACGTTTTCAAAATGTGTGGTTTTAGCCTTCTAAAGTTTAAAACTCCTGAATTAGAAATCCTATCAAAGAAAAAAAGATATGCTCTGCTATGTGTGCTTCACTTCCCCTTATTATAGGTATCTTCATTTAGTCTGCAAATAGTTCTGGCTAACAGTTGAAACAGAAAGATGTGATTTTTTTCGTTCACATTTGATTGTGATATAAAAGATGTTAAAAAAGAAGGAAAATAAGCATGTCTGAAATTAACGGTCCCCCTTGTTTTGACTCAGGAATCCCTGCTAGTTCCATGTTGCAGATTAGGCCTAGTTTATTCTCAAACTGTCCTCTGACTGAGCTGTCTTTGAGTGATTTGCCCAACTTCAGAATCTGTATTAATTACTCAAACAGACATAAAAGCCTGCCTGAATCACTTGTTACCATCTCATTTGCTTTAATGAGGGGATGAGTGAAATTCGCTTCAGCATCCACGCAGTTTCCATGGCAACCTTGGTGAATGCTGCATGAGTTGCTGAGTATTAGAAAACATTACCTATGCCGGGCAGCACAAAAATCAGGCTAAACAGATCTACACTGCTCTTTATGACAAGCCCAGGAACTACCAACTTTGGTCACAAGCTGGGACCTAAAGACATAGATTTTAAGTTTCAGGACAGGGTGTTTCTGCACATATTTGAGCATAGTAACGTGTTTCCAGAGTAGGAATGGAACTTGGGTTACCATCCCTTCATACAGATGTCCTCTCCAAGATTTCTTCATTTCAGCAGACTAACTAAATGGAAACATCTATTTTGCTAATTTAGTTTCTTCTCACATCTCACATATACAGTTACCATTTTGTGAAACCTTGTGCTTGCCAAATTTCTCTACAAGTAAAATTTAATTTATGCCTTCTTTTAATAGCTTACACTAAAAGAGAAGTTCTTCCCAGACAAGAAAACGCATTTACAAATTAAGGAAGGATCATGGTACAGAGCAAAGTGCTTCATCAGTGTATAAACACTAACTACACTATAATGGTCCCTCCACTTTCACGAGGGTTCGGGTGCATAATCCTCTTGGAAGTGGAAAAGCCACGACTAACCCCCTCCGTCCTCATGATCCATCTCCCATTCCCTTGCCTTTTGTGTGCTGGGGCCAGAGGCAAGGAAAAGGAGCAGGGAACTCAAGGGGGAGAAGGCATGTGCATGCTTTTGCCTCTGCACGACTTCTCGGTACTTGAGCCGGAGGCAAGGGAATGGCAGGGGGAGTTCCAGAAGGGAGAAAGAAGTGCACGTGTGCCTCCCCTACCATTCCCTTACCTTTTGCCTGAGTACTTGCATTCCTCCTATGTGCCTGGCAAAATGAAAGGGAACAGGAGGAGGAGAATGGGGATGGGAGGCACACGCATGCCTCACAAATAATCCAATTTGTGAAGGCCAAATCCACGAATGTGGAGGGAGGACCGCAGGGGTAGGCAAATGTGGGCCCTAGGGTAATTTATTTTGGCTCCCCAGTTCCTTTCACAAATGTTTGTTTTGCTTCAGAATACTCTCAAGTGCACACTAGGGGATGTGGAGGGCATTTCCAGAATGTTTCAGTTCCTTCCTTTGAAATATAGCCTACAGCACATGGTATTTGTTGGTGGTCTCCCATCTAAGTACTAACCAGGGCTGACCCTGCTTAGCTCCAACATTAGACAGGATCTGGTGCCTTTAAGTTATTTAGGCCCTCTCTAGAAGTGTTTCCATCTTTTTTTCCAGGAGCAGGTGCAGCCTTCTATGCGGCACCCTAGCCTTCCACAGTTGCCCACCTCTGGTCTACAGACATAAAGTTTATAAGCTGATATACAACAAATATGAAGTTTAGAACTTAGTTAATAGAATGCTAGTGAAAAAAGGGTCACCATGAAGTCAGTTGAGGCTTCCCAGGTGGCTGTTCACTTTGCCTATATCTTATTCATGAGATTATAATCAAAATGAGCAACAGCTAAGTGATGAGCTACTATTGAGCAAAAAACCCCTCTACGATATCCAAAATTTTAATTTATTACTTACATATTGATTATTTGCTGCTTCTTTGGATAGTAATTTTAATATTATGAACCTGTACTGTAACATAGACTTGGATCTTTTAAATGCTTATGCACTGAATATAGTGAGCCCTCCACATTTGCCAGAGTTAGGGCGTAGGATTCCCCACAAAAGTGAAAAAATTGCAAACATTGACATGTATGTGTGTATCTGCGTGAAGGGGACAGAGGCATGGTGGGGAGAATGGACATCCAGGGTCAAAACCAGGTCAGGAAAAGTGGTGGGTAGCCATGGTGGCCCTATAGTTCCTTTCTTTCACCCGTCTCCTTCCTTGGGTTGGGGGGGCACCAAGAGCAGGTTTGTGTTGCTGAAAAATTGCACTGTGACCCATCCTTAGCTGGCCTGGCAGCTTCTAGTGGAGTAGGCGGAGGACCAGAGGTAGGTTTTTAAAGATCTGCATGGCGTTACCGGAGCAACTAAAAGAGGAAGTTTCCTTGGGAAAGAAGTGTCTTGCGGAGAGAGGGGTTGAAGAAACTCACAGATAATTAAATCTATGAAAGTCCAACCCACTAATGGGGAAGGCCAACTGTTCATTCTTTGCCATACAGGTTCAAGCCTCCAGAAAACAAGAATCTATTCTGACTTTCAATCAGGTTGTTTATATTGAAAGGAAAATAGGGTTTATTTGGGTAAAAAAAGCTTATATATATGGGCTTATTTTAATCTGAATTCTTTTATTAATAACTTTTTTTACTAGGCTACAGACATATTACCAGGCATTTTTACAAGTGTAGTAGGTTGGGGGACAAATCCTCTGAGTGACAAAACAATGATACAGTCAGTGGAAGAGACTATGCAGTGGTAAAAAGCCACAAAAATGAAAAGCACCAAGAGCTATATATTAGACGAGATTCTTTCCTAAAGCACACTAGCTCTATAATCAGACTTCCCCAACCTAATGCTGCTAGATGCTGAACAACTCTCCGAACCTCCAGCCAGCATAGCTAGTTCAAGGATTCTGGGAGTTGTAGTCCAACCCATCTTAAAGGCAACAGAAGATTTCCCTAGACTTAAGAATTACTGTAATTGGAATGGGATGGGTTTACTGTAGTTAAATTTGGGGCAAGGATGAAATTGATGTAAATCTCTAGATACTGAACTACAACTGCCAGCATTTCTCACCATTGGTTATACTGGCTAGCACCGATGGAATGTGCAATCCAACATCTAAAGAGAGTTATAATCTTTATTCTTGATTTAGGCCACAGATTTATTTTTTTAGAACACACAAATGACATTTTAGTGATATAAGCATACCCAATTCTATCAAGTGGGGGAATTCTACTTAAGTTGCAAGCTGAAATTGCTTGGACTTGGTTAAATAAATGTTCCCTTTTCTGTTTCTCAATATATCACAATGGATTCATGACATAGTTTTGCGTATGTATGGAGTTATTCCCTTCCCAGGAAGGACCATGTAATCCTTGTCAACTATATGAGATGTGATTTGACTTGTATTCGGGGAACACTTGATTTGTTGTATGCTTTGTGTTCCATTCTGAGAATCTGAAATAAAATTTCGATCTCCCTCTCAGTGTAGTTTATTGGCTAGTGCACTGGGCATGAACCCTGCCCAGAGATCCTACTCCGGGAGAAATCCAGGTGACATCATTGTTAAGTGTCCCCACCACCTGAAGGATTCAGTGAATATTCCACCTAAACGCCACTGATTGTTTCATACTTTACTCTAGAAACTATGGAGTTCTTCTCAATACCACCACAAAGTTATTCTCTTGGACAAGCTGGTGCACATACAGTCATAAAAACAATAAAACAGAGACCCTGCTATAATCTAGAAGCCTGCACAGAGAACTGTTAAGTCCCCAGTTGAAATTTTACCTTTGATATAAGTGATGGATGGGAATACACTGCATTCTGGAGGGTTAAACTGAGCCATTTCAAGCATCTCTGGAGGGCTGCAATGCCCCCTCATGTTGCCATTTTAGGTTAATGGAAGTAATGTATTGACACTCAAAGTTGCCTTCTGGGCACCTCCCTGCTTTTGGGAATAATGTCTCTCAAACAGCATTATTTGATCTAACTTCTTTAACCCATATATATTGTTCCAGCCCATTTTGGGGAATTATAGTGGGGCTCCAAAGTGCTGCGACCCACAGACCACATGATTCTTACCCCTGCTATAAATTTACTATACAGCATTAGTACTCAGTCCTTCCCCTCAATATTCATATCCCCCAGTGAAGATATGGATATTTACAGTATTGTAAACTTTACAAGCCTGTAACAAGAACTGATTTGAACTCTCTCTCAAAAAAGTTCACAGATCCTCTTACCTTACAGGTTTTAACCTTTCTAAGCTGCCCTGAGTTTCAAATTGGGAAGAAGATGGAATAGAAACATAAAAATAATAATTTGTGGTAACATACCCACAAATAAGGAACAAGTTGTCTATATATTAACTTGCATTTGCTTTGTTTGCACAGCATAAGCATTTTGTTTCTTAAACAAAGGACCCGTTGGTGCATGGCAAACAACCAAAAAACTCAAAACAAAACCCAACCTGAGAGGGGAATCTCAAAGCCAATTTCTGAATCTGTAAGCGAATGTGTACATATGAATTTAAAGGGGCAGATACCTCTGAGCAAAACCTTTTGTCTACCTAATCTTGTCTAGCCTCTACCCATGCAGTTAATTACCTTTGTAAGAGAACTATATTCCTTTAAAAACAAAGGAATTTGCAGTGCAATCCCACGCATGTCTATTCCAAAGTCCCATTTATTTCAATGGGACCTACTCTCAGGTAATGTATCTAGGATTTCAGCTTTTTAACATGTTGTGTTTAGGAATACTGAGTTCAACTGAAGCTAGGCTGGGAAAAAGAATGAACTTTTATTATGGGGACAGAATTACTTTGTCTTGACTCTGCATTTTCATAATATTAAATGAGAGCAGATATTGCAGACAACAGAAACATTAAAGAAATTTCTATGCAGATATCCTTCTGAGTTTTGCTGGGATGTGAATAAGAGTTTTTGTCAATTCACATGCAGTGACACTTTGAGTGAGATTGTAAAAGTCTCACTGCATCCCTTCTCCCTCCAACTTCTCAAAAACAAAACAAAAGTTTAAACCATATGCTAAATTATATTACTTGAATTTGCACTCAAACCACCTTGCAGAACTTGTACATAATTTTCTGTAAGATATGCATCTTTTGAGATAAAAAATGAGGTCTGTTTCTCTAAGACCAAATGAAACTTAAAAGATGCAGATCAGCTGTCAAAGTGGGGAGGTCATAGTGCTGAGGCAGAGTACACGCTTTGCATGCAAGAGATCCAGGTTCAATTTGTGGTATCTTTAGTTCAGGGGCAATTTAGTAATAGGGCTGGAAAACAACTTGGAGAGATGTTGTTAATCAGATCAGTGGCTCTCCAAATTCTGCTGAACTGCAAGTCCCACAACCTTCCCCACTGGCTATGTTGGTGAAGGCTGACAGGAATCAATTATATCAGGAGGGCCACACCTGGCTTAGATGAAGCAATGGTCCACACATTATCAAGCTATTTTATATAAGGAAACATCTTGCTATTCAAAGGGCTGGATTTTAGGGTGTTTTTCTGTGTTTTGTTTGCTGAAGGGGCTTGTTTGCATGCATTGAGATTTAAAAGTCCACTCACTGTTCCCGGATTTTCCACCAAAACTCTCATAAGTTGAAAGGCCTTGAAATCTCCTACCACCTAATTTTAGGTAGTGCTCAGTTTTGGTTTTCTGTAGCTCCACTCCTGGACAATGAATTTCTTTACAATGTGTTCTGACTGCAGTAGACACCATGTAGTAGGAATCAAGCTGTGTTGGGCTGCACAATGGAGCCTAGCATACTGTGCTTTCTGCAGTCAACACTCACTGGAAATGCTACCTTTCCCCAACTTGTCCAATGAGTATTGTCTGAGCAGCTCACTGCACCACTGGATCCCTTCACACAACCTAACTCTACTCAGTTCCTACCACATGGCAATGATTGCTTAATTTCAAACTTATGGCTTTGTGCACTTTATTATACTTTTGAATGTAGCACTTTGAGGGCTTGTCAGAAATGTGGAAGCCAAACTTCAGAACAAATAACTCCAACACATGTTAAGAAAAAAGAAACAGACTGTTCACCCACACTTGTAATATTTCAGAGTGATGATAAAGCTCCTCCAGAACCTGAGCTAAATGCAATGCTAGTTCCAACTAGAACTGGCCCACTGAAATCAACGCAACCTTTACTACTTTTGAAATGGGCAGAAATCCAGCACCTCTCCAGATGTTGTTGGACTGTAGCTCCCAACACTCCTCACCAATGACTGCATTAACTACGGCTGCTGGGACTTGCAGTGCAACAACAAGCAGACGACCAGACGATTCTCACTCCCTACTTCTGAAACCAAATTCATTTCAGTGGGTCAGCAAAAGCTGGCACCAACAGTGGATTTAGCCCCTTATTCCCCCGGGCCCACCTGAACCTAGAGTGGACTTTGGGCGAGAACAGCACAATGTCGGAGTACCAGCCGTACCCGAGGAGGCCACGCTCAACACGATGTTCACCGGAAGGGGCCGCCACGCCCTCCTTCGAAAGCAGCCCCTCTCACGTTAACTACGCTCGCAAGAGCGGAGCACTCAAGGGAGGCGCCCCGCTCTCACCCCTGATTCACCCCGGGTCTAAAGCAGTCCCCGCGGTGGCTGTTTCCCTTTCCCTAAGGCCTATACACACTATTCTCATTTCCTGAGCACCCCCCCAACCCCTGGTGAGCCCTGCTTGTCAGTGGCAAGTGCGTCACTTCCTCCTCTTCTTCTTCTCCCCGCACCCGAGCTCTCCCCGCCTGCCTGCCTGCCACTCACTCCTTCTCTCACTCACCTGCTCTCTGACCGCGGGGGGGTGGCGGCATTGGGGGAGGGGGCGTCCCCTCCCCCCTCTGCCCTCTCCCGCCCCGCAGCCACAGCAGCAGCAGGTGCCGCCGCCATGGCTGGGGGAACGGAACGGAGCAGGCCCCGCCCAGTCTCAGCGGTCAAGAATTCACGAGGGGCAGACGACGCAGTAACCCGGAAGTAGAAATGCGGAAGTTGGGAGTCTCTCTCGTAGGCGGCTTCTTTGGCTCGAACTATGGGTCTTATTTCAAACAGTCTCCTCCCCGCCAAGGATTCTCCCCGCTATTCTCTTTGGTGTCTAGGTTCCATCAGTCACTGAGCCACATCCAATCAGCTGTGGCTCTACGTTCTCCTTGCTCCCGCCCCCTGAGTGAGGCTGAGGCTCACGTTCAATTTGCGATTATGAGGCGGTGGCGTGCGTTTGTTGGGGGGGGTGCTATGGGGGACGTCTGAATAAATGTTTAGGACGGCACGGTTAAGTGAATTTACTTTTGTTGTTATGAGGGTAGACAGATGTGCTGCAATGCAGTTCCAATGTATGTTTCGCTTTATCGTTTTAAAGCAGTTTAAGTGGACCCGGGCCGTTTCCACACTAGCCTGTTATAGCGCTATTATTCCACTTGCAACATCCTATGGAACCCTGAGGTTTGCAGTTTCGGGAGGGGCCGCTCGGCCCCTCCCGAAACTGCAAACCCCAGGGTTCCATAGGATGTTGCAAGTGGAATAATAGCGCTATAACAGGCCAGTGCGGAAATGGCCCTAAACGCAGTACAAAAGAATTTCTATAAAGGTGTAGGCATACAACATGGATTATATTGACGGGCTTCTCTTAAATCTCTTGCATCCAGGACCCTCCATCTGCCAACAAAAAGAAAGTGCAGCTCAAGGACAATAAGGGGGAATTGTGATAATGCTATTTAAGGAAATTAAGAACATGCATATTTTTAATCAGAACAAGAACGACAACAGCAACAACAAAAAACAGTTAAAATGAGTTTTTCCACTAATTAAGATATGTTGACATTACCTACATTACCAGATTGTTATGCTGACCCCACAGATGGCTTGTGTATATTAAAATTGCAAAACAAACAAAACCCCAAAACAAAACCACAGCTGAGAAAATCATCTTGAGACTTTTGCACCAAGCAGAGTGAATTGGGAGTATGATAACTTAACATATGCTCATGTATTAGGATGGCTGAATGTAGAAGGTAGATTTCCAAATGCTTTGAACATGAAGTTCCGTAATCAGCTATTTTGACAGGCTGATGATGGGTGAAATCCAAACAACTGGATATCAGTTCTGCCCATCCTGCTTTAGGATGTTGTCCTCACAGTGCCCTAAACACATCTACACACTAAGGGCCTTTCCACACTACAGTGTTATAATGCTCTTACTCCACTTGCAATATCCTATGGAATCCTGGGGTTTGCAGTTTAGGGAGGGGCATTTAGCATTTTCAGCCAGAGCTCTTTGGCCTCAGTAAACTACAACCCCCAGAATTCCACAGGATGTTGAAAGTAGAATAATAGCACTATTACAGTGTAGTGCAGAAATGGCTGAACGTAACATTGGGGATTTGGAATGATAATATAGTTCAGAAGTTCAGAAAAGCAACAGAAAAAAAGTGTTATGGAGACAGTCTGCAATAGGTAAATTTGTAAGGCTTGTTTGAAGACTTGCAATGCAGGGAGTCATCTGTAGTTCAGTTGGAAGGGATGTAGAGTCGTCATTAATAAGGCTTTAACTTGTACATGCACCAGCCTAATTGACCCCAAAGGGGACGTATAAGCAGCACTAGCTCTAAAGCTTCTCTCAAGCATCATATGGGTGAAGGCAGTCTGTTAGATAATCTGGCAGCAAACTGTTTAGTGCTTTAAAATTTAATACTCACTCTTTGAGCTTGGATATACCTAGTAGTGCAAGTGAAGCAGCATCCATGCTCTGTATCCTAATTTTTTTTCCGCACCAACAAACATCTAGACTGCTGCATGTTGAACTAACTAAAGTTTCTGAACTATCTTTGAGGGCAGCCCCTTATAAAATACATTGCAATGATCAAACATGGATATAACTGATGGATGTGTAGCTACAGGTAAGCACAGCCACTTTTTTTTTTTAAATAAGCCATCCTGATTTACTTAATAATCATGGGCTCCGAATCACATTCAGAACCTTTGGGTTTGTGTGCTGCTGACATATAGCACTTTTCTGCACAATGATGCTCTCCCAAGTCATCCCATAACAATCTCAGCAGTGCCTCTGCTGGGAGGGAGCATGTTCCCAATGCTCCTCTCTGCGTGCGACTGACTGCTTGTAGAAGGGAGCGCAAGGACATGCTCCATCCTTCTGGACTGCAGCTGGCCTTCTTCTCATGCTGCAATAGGGGAGGAAGTGCATAGACTGCACTTCTGGCCTTTCTGCATGGTCGGCTGCAACGGAAGGCTCACACGATCAGGGGTCATTGACAGTGTTTCTCTGTCAATGATATAGCCATGATCACGTCAGCTAGTGACATGAGAACAGTGGGACTGTGACAACATAGCGCGGAAGTGTTGTTGTGGTCCTGCTGCTCTCGCGTTCCCATGCTGGGATGCCATCATCATGTGGAAAGAGCCATAGAGTCTTAAATAGTTTAATGTCTTTGGTTTCTGAGGCTTCTCATGGCTTTTCTGAATGCTACATTACCCACACTAGCTTGCTGTTTGAGATGTGGGAAAGCAAAGTATCCAAGGAAGATTCAGCTGGCATCCCAGCCAGCTTCTAGGGCTGTCATCTTGCCCTTCTCCTCAGACAGTAACAAATCTTGGTGTTACCTTGTTTACTGGGGTTCCCGTGAGGGACACCTGAATGTGCTCAACTATAGGTGGGGAAAATTAGCTCAGAGCACTGCTTTAGCGTTACGAGAGGCAGGGTGACTTAGCAGGATCTTTAACCCAATGTCTACGGGGTCAGGCCCAGTCAAGAAGCAAACCGGTTTGAAAGCAATGAATGATCTTTATTAAATACAGGCACACAATGTAAGCAACACGCGCACACAGATAACTAAGGAAAATAAAGGTGTGAGTAAGATAGCGGGATTTTCAGAGGGTTAGTTGATTCGGGTGATACGAAACCTGTTCCTGAAGCCTGGAAGAAGATAGAGAGCGATGCTGGGGTTCGATGAGGCTCAGCACGTGGAGCTGAGGGGAAGCTCGCCAAGCAAAGTGGCAGCAAGGTGGTCTGGAACTCGGGAGCGATCCGAGGAAGGTCTCGGAATCAGGGGTTTTTATAGGGAGAAGTGTGACTGCAGGCTATGCTTACTCAGGGACAACAATGAGTTTGGGTGTGACACAATGTCTCCGAAAGGTCACAATTTAGCATGATGGAATCAGAGCCAAATTAACAATAGTGTGGCCAGTATGTAAATGCGCAACACTTTATAGTGGATGTGCAGTTTCGGGTTAGCCCAGATGACCTCTGGGTGTGAGGGAAAAGCAGTTGAGAAAAGCAGTTAATTTTCCCTGCAATTGAAGTGACTCTGTGTTTGAAGGAAGAACGATAGGACACTGTGAAATAGAATGTTAGGGAGGATGAAATGTGCCTCGCTATGGCCTCGCTATGCTTCGCAACATTAATAAAGTTACGCAGAAGAATGATGAGAACTATTGTTTGTGTCAATTTCCTTTCTTGGACACGTGATGAATTTGCACTGGAGATGTATAAATTGCTTTGAATGTAAAGAGGCGAGGCTCAGACTTCTGAGAATGATCTCACTGAGACATTGTGCACAATAAATCTTTTTTCTAAACCGTGGGTCTCTATCTCAGTTCCACTACAACTTGACAGTGGATGGTTCAGCCTTTGTCAAGTTGCCTGCTCGGGGCAGAGAGCCCTTTGTAGGTAGCGCGCATACATAATATGGTGTTTGCCAGGGAGGTCCCTGAAGCTGCGATCTGGCTATTTCTGGCTTGCCTGTATTGTTTGAGAATATTCCAGCAGTTAAGTGCCGACCCTAGTTTTGTGATTTTCTGGGGGCCTCACAAACACGTGGAGAAGGGTGGTATGGTAAGGCTGAATTATGATATCAAAGTCATATTGGGTGCTATCGTCAAATAGGCCTAAACTGCAGTAACATTGGCCGAACCGTAATCTACATCTACTCATCTGGTAGATCTGCTCAACAAGTGGCCACAATTCCCATTAATTTCATTTGGAATCATGGCTACTGTTCAGCAGCTTAGAAATCTAGACCAGATGTTAAAGTCTGGATTTGAATAATGGAAGTTCATAAAGCTCACTGAGTGAGTCATGTTTCTCAGCCTAAATTCTCAGCTTGTTGTGAGGATAAAATTTGAGTGAAAGAAAAAAAACCCTCTATGTACTGGTGGTCCATGGCCTATATTTATTTAAGACTTCTAATCTAAGAGCCCATGCTCACTGTAGAGAGGTGTTTATCCATAATTAAGCATTACTAAGTGGATCTATGTCTCTGTTGAATTCAACAAAATATTGCTATGAGCTTTTATGAGCAACATAAAATATTGCTATGAGCCTTTTCCTTTTGGTTTTGTTTTGGCCTACAGAATGCACTCAGATCATCAATGCTGGAGATGTGGGTTCCTGGGAATCATTCTTACTTTTTTTCTTAACTGTTATGAACTGGACGTGGGGCTCTTTCATACTGGCAGTTGTAATATTATGATTCCGTTTTAACTGGCATGGTTCCATCCTGTAGAATCCTGGGATAGGGAGGATAGGAAGGGGATCTTAGCCAGCGCACTCTAGCATCTCACCACACTATAAACCCCAGGAGCCCACAGGATTTAGCCATGATAGTTAAAATGGATTCATAGCATTCTGTTTATTACTTTTTTATTTGAAATATTTCTGTATTGCTTCCTAGCGCACAACGGCTCCCAAGTCAGTAAGCAAATAAAAAACTATTAAAACAATACCAAGCATTTATAAACATTTAAAAAATACATTAAAATACTCTTTAGAAACTCTAAAAACCAGTTAAAAACTATGCTATAATCCAGTTTTAAAACAGTGCAAAAAGGGCCCCACAAAACTGAATAATGCCTACTATTGACAGAACTGAAAAGGGAAAAAAGTCTTTCTCAGGTGGTTCTGAAATAGTTTCTAAGTAGTTTAAGCCATTTTTTTCTTTGCATATTGATTGTAACTGCACCAAATGGGTTAAAGGTTTCCTCTTAAACTGAGCAAGAGATTTGAATGTCAAGTTTTACCACAAGATGGTACTACAAGCTAGAGTGTACACTGATAATCCTAGCAGTCATCATCAAGGTGTGGGATAAGTCTGATACTGAAAACAGAGTCATAGAATCATCGCTTGGAAGAGATTCCAGGCACCTAACAGTACAGGAATCAACATCTAAAGATCTTTGAGAGGTGGGCAGCCAGCTTCTGCTCAAAATTTAAAAAATGAAGGAGGACACCACTCCCTAAGGCAGTCTGTTCCACTGTTGAACAGCTTTTAACTATCACAGAGTGTGTCAAAATATTGTCAGAATCTTCTTCTTGTAATTTGAATCCATTGCTCTGGGTCATATTATCACAAATTCTCTTATAGTTATACAGCAGGGTCTTTTACAAGGACACAGGATCCAAGTAGTTCTCAAAGAATTCCATGGATACCAACTTATTTTTGTATAATGGTTTATTTGAGCTCATATCATAGCACAACACATTCACTCTCGCATGCACACTTATATTCCCCACTATTATCCTTCACTCTGCCTCTCTTTTCAGGTTGTTTGATAAGACAATTTCTCTTATCAAAACTAAATGCTTCTTTTCCAGATTCCAGACATTACCACTAAACAATTCTTTTCTTCTTGATTGGAGCCCTGGTGGTGCAGTGGTTAAATGCCAGTACTGCAACCACAAAGTTGTGAGTTCGATCCTGCCAGGCTCCAAGGTTGATTCAGTCTTCCATCCTTTTGTAGGTCGGTAAAATGAGTACCCAGCTTGTTGGGGGCAATTAGCTAAAAATGCATTGTAAACCGCTTAGATAACACTTAGTTGATAGGCGGTATAGAAATAAATGCTATTGCTATTGCTTAATTTGTAGTGTTCCCAGGCAACTCTTGGTAACTTTTGGTAACTGTTTCATCTTCATGTGCCCCATATTCCAGCCAAACTTCTTGTTCATGCTATTTTGTGACCATAACTCTATTAAACCTTCTCAAAATGAAGTCCATTTACAAAATGGTTCCTCTCTAGCCAAGTTTTTTACACTATCCTCAGGGACAGCAGAAAGCAAAGTTTCTGCTGGGAAGCAGCAGCAAGCAAGCTTCTTCTATTTTCTACCTGATGATCTTTCCAGTGTTTAAAGATGCCTATCATATAACCACTCAGTCTTCTCAAGGTTAAACACACCCAACTGCCTGAGCTGTTCCTTACAGGGTTTGTTTTCCTGACCAGTTACCATCTTTGATACTTTCCTCTGAGCCCACTTTAACTTATTGATATTCTTAAACCTTGGTGCTCAGAACTGGATACTATACTCCCGGTGAGTTCTATAGTACTCCCAGAGAGCTTATCAAATGGATGGAAACATGGGTTCCACATGATACTCACAATTGCTTCTGATACAATATCTGAGGGATTGTGGAGATCTCAACACTAATTTACTGTAATTGAGCGTTAGTAAAAGACCTTCCTTTGTTCCCAATGCATGAGTCTCAAAAGGTAGTGGGACACATAGAAAGACCTTTCGGCAACACTTGTACATTTAGCGGCATAGTGAAGAAAACTTATGATACTGACTGGGAGATTTTGGAAGCCGTAGTCCAAAAAACCTAAATTTCCCAAGCTCTTTTTTTAAAATTCCCTTTCCTCCTTTGCTCCCATTTGCTCTAGTTATCCTAACAGTTTTAATATTTTGTTTCGGTCAAGTAAAGAAAAATATTAGTTACCTCCCTCTCACTTGGCAGAAAGTCAAACATTTTGCGTGGCAGTCTTTCAGTCACACCTCAGAACCCCAGCTTCACCAACTGTACAGAGAAAGACTGTGGTGCAAAGTTTCAGGTCAAGTTTAGAGTTATATTTATTATTTGAAGCCATTAGATTGCCCGAGAAACTCAGTTGTATCCATCTTTAATTTTCATTAAGTTCCACTTATCCAGCCAGACTTATTGCCAGGTAAGGTTTTCAGCTGCAAGATTGTCATTCACCCATAGAGTGCTATTCACCCTAGAGACTATTCATATTTTGGGAGTTGTACCCATATGTGGATAGAATTTATCCATTTTTTTTCGTTTTTGAGTTTTTCCTTTTAGCAAACCAGCCCCTAATGTAAACTTTTGAATACTTAATCTCAGATGATTTTACTTGCTGCTTTGATAGAGTAATAATGCAATATACATTTATTTCGTATCCACCTCACTAAATTCACTTCTTCCAAGTGGGATTGTAGAGGAGTACAGCTTAAACCAGCTGTCTATCAGTACTACAACCTATGCCATCTTATCTTCTATCAATGAGGATGCAGTGAAGTCAGAATGAAAATTTTACATGAGAAATCTGAGCCTAAATTTGTACAAATGAGAGAGGCGAAAAGGGAGATTTTTTTATATATATATACATACGATTCACTGGGAAATGTGAGGGACATATTTCTCAGAGGTTGGGCACATCTGACCCTCTGGATATTTTGGGCTTCAATTTGCAGAAGCCCCAGTCATCCCTGCCTATGATGAGGGATTATAGGAGTTTGTAAGATGACTGCACTCCTGCTGCTTATTGTCATCTTGACTGATCAGCAGCAGTCTTCCTTCCCGCTGCTTCCAGCAGCACCATGGGGGCCAGGCAAGGCAGAAGAACAATGGCTCCCCACTTGGCATCTCTTGATTGGCCAGAAAAAGAACTTTGCTGGTATTTGGTTTCAATTTTTCCCCTAGTCTTGTCATGTTTTTGTGCATGGCTTATCACAAATTGGTCAATTAAGTCAACTTTTTCACTCTCAGTTTGAACTTGGATTATACTGAAAGTGACCAGAGTGTTTCAGAAACCATGATCCCTGGCTTATGCACAAGTGAAGCTGGATGTCTGCAAACTCCTGTTCCCAGCTACACAGGAGTAGGTTGGGGGAGATGAAGACAAGACTTTGCTTAGGTTCCTCCTGGCTTGTCTATGTAGTGCTAAACTGTGGATTAATGCATGTGACGCAGCCTGTGTGTCAATATTGCAATTTGGTTTAAGCATTTGTCAGGGGAGGAGAGCAGGTTCTGGAGCAAGTACAGTTGTGGGTTTTATTTTTGTATGTCAGTGTTACCCTGTGAATTGGGGGTCCTGTGAGGGGCACCCAAATAACCACAACAAACACAACAAGATGGGGAAAATTAGCTGGAGCACTCTCTTGGCTAACGAGAGGCAGGGTAACGCAGCAGGATCTTTTACCCTATGTCTACAGCGTCTGGTCAGTGAGCGGGCAAATGGTTCAAACAGCAATTAAGATTTATTAAACAGTTATTAAAGAAAAGCACAAACACACTCCTAATTAGAAAAGGAAAATAGAGTTCAAGGGGAATGGGTGATACGCCACCTGTCCTGCAGTCATGGAGAAGCCTGATTGAAGAAGAGGAAACCTGGCGTGGCGGCCGAGGGGAATCTGCTGAACCAAGTGGCAGCAAGGCAGAACGAAGTCCAGAGCGATCTGGCGAGAGTTCTGAAGAGCTCTCAGAGCGGGGGATATTTATTGGGGAAAGAACAACCGCAGGCTAGTCTGGTCTCGGGTGAAAACAATAAGTTTTGGGTTGGAACAAAGCCTCCGAAAGGTTAGAATTTGCATGATTGAGTTAAAGTCCGAATTGACAATAGTATGGCCGGTATCTAGATGCGGCTAGCTCGGTAGTTAAGTACCTAGCTCACCAGGGTGTCCTCTAAGGGCAGAGGATCTCTTTGTGGTAGTGTGCATTCGTAATGAAGGTGTTTGTTTCGGGAGGTCCCCTAAAGCAGATCTGGCAATATCTGGCTTGGTTTGGTGTGAGCAGCAAGTATTAGCCATGCCTAGCTTTGCGCTTGTTCGGCGGGCCTCACAAACACTTGGCTGGTGGCAGAGTAGGGCCGAATTGTGATATCAAAATGATATCTTTGGTTCACTAAAGGCCAGGCCAGTACACAGTGGTAACATCAGTACTATTCACCCCCTTGCTGCAGTAAGAACTCTGTTGGGGTTTGCCTTGTACCCTGGTGGATTGGATTTGTTCTATTTTATATTTGCCTAAATGTCTTATATTTGCATAACTGGTCCTTCTGCTTTTAAGCCCTTTGAATTCTGCATCAGACAAGCAGAAGACTACCACTGTCAATCTTAGATCTGCATACTGTGGTTCTACAATTTCACTGGGCTTTCTTTTACAATTGCAAGTTGCTCTGTTTGCTGGCTTCCTTTCCCGCTCTGTTACTCACTCTACCTTATGCACAAAGAAAGGCACAGACAGTACCCCAACGAGCAAGGCCTTCCATATGATTCTTTCCTCCTCCCTAGTGGTGCAGTGATAAATTTGAAGTACAGCTCTTCATCCTGACACACCCAAGGACTGTCCAAATACGCAAGCAACTGAATTAAGCTTTCTGTCTAGCTAAACATTTCTAGCAGTTTTCATCTCCATCAGAACCAGGTCTCTTGTAAAATTAATGAGTCTTGCCTGCTAAAGAAGACCACCCCACTCCAAAATGCTTTGAGTTAACAGCAGGAATAGTTTATAACAGCACACTGTTGCTTGGGAAATCTATTTCTTCTTCAGTTACTATGATCTTTGTTGCTAAACCCAGAGGAAACAGCGATTCCAAGGATGCTGACATATGATATAATCATCTCCACTGATCAAAAAATCTTGGAAAATTTGACCCCACAAATCCTGGGTCCACTCCACTACTGCTCCTTCTACTACTATCTAGGCCACATCCTTGTAATGACTAACATGAGAAATGCCTAATTATTGTGGAAAGGAAACAATCAGGATGTTTCTGTGTTCTTTTGAAAGATAAGCATATTATTGCGTAAAGTATTACACATATTAATGCGTACAGTAAACAATTACAAGTCAGGCATTATTTTCTAATGTGTTAATTCTGAACTCTCGTTGCAGCTCAACATATCTGCAGGACAAAAGGTTCCTATCCCTATCATACATTATGCCTTTTTTTAAAGGAGTACGTCTAAGGTCTCTTTTTATAGCATCCCCCTGAAAAATGTAAAATGTGAGGAATAAAAACTTTTGTCTGGAAAATAGCTATAATAGAAGTATACTAATCAGAACATAGAAATTACCTTTGGTCCCTATTGAGTTAAACTAGAAGTGGGCAACCTGAGACCATAGGTTGAAATTTACAAGTTCTCTGCAAGTAATCAGTTCAGTTTTCTGCAACAGGGATATTTTCTCTTCCCCTGGAAAGGGATGGAGCGGTTTAGGAAAAAGGTGGCAGTGAGAGATAAGGAAATGTGATAAGAGAAAGAAAAAAGGGTACCTTGTATTTTTTTCCCCTAGTTCTAGTTCCACCTGCCCTGTGGACTTCAACATATTGCTCTCAAAGCAATGTAGCTCTCCACTGAGACAATGTCTCCCACTTTTCTATTGATCAGTTGTTCACAACCTTAGATTTGCTTTCATGCAATGCATGCAACTACCTACTTTTTCTCAGGAACATTTAAAGGAAGAAGTCTGGCAATATCTAATACAGTCAACCCCAGTGGCAGAGTTTGGAGTGTGTGGAGGGGGATGGAGGGGGCAGGGCTACGGTGCAGGGGGCATGGCCACTGTACCACTGGGCATGGCTACGATGAGTGGGGGTATGGCCAGGGCATACAGAGACGTGACTAGGAGCCTGGACACCCCAAAAACATTGCCACCTGGGGCAAACAGCCTCCCCATCCCTACGCGACTGATCAGCCCTCCACATTTGCAAGTTTCACTTTTGCAGATTTGATTTTTCATGGATTATTTGCTGTCAGCTCTCCTTCTGCCCTATGTCATTTTTAATAGGGACTGCAAGCCTCGTGAGACCGAGAAACTGCAAAGGAGGCTTGTAGGTTACCCTCTTAAAAATGGTGTGGGGCAGCAGTGGAGGTGGCAGTAAACCCCACCAGCCACCCACTTCTGCCTTGTGAAGGAACCCTGACGCCTCAAAGGAATCCACGGTGGGTTGAATATGGTGATCATACTTTTTTTTGTGTTAAATATGGTTTGTGAGGGCCTAGAGTTATTCACATTTTTTCCACTTTCATGGATGTCCTGTGCCTCTAACACTAGCAAATGTGGAGGAATGACTGTATAATTAAAATGACAGGCTTTGATACCAAAAATTATAAAACTGTACTGTCTCAGTGAATGGAGTGCAAGAGAGTCCGCATGTTTTGGTCTGCTAATATAAATTGATAGATTTTCCATAATACATGGAGTTAAAAGCTAACAGGAAGATCAAAGAAAACAGCAATAAGAATATTGTATGAATGGTATATCATGGAAGCTATATAGCATTTATAACATTAACTGCGAAACTTTCTTTCCTGGATGAGAAAATTCACCTCTTGTGGTGATACTCTAAATTATTTTAGAGTACTCTAACACTTGGGTGGAAATATTGTACAGTCCTACACACAGGGTGAGAAATGTGTGACCTGCAAATAGCATATAGTCACGAGGGCAATCTTTGCAGCTCCTGGAACACCAACCCATGGGATAATTATACTTCCAGGCTGTGTAATTGTCCTCTGAAACAAGGTGTAACCCTGCCCTTTTTAAAAAATTAAAAAAATCAAATTAACTCTCCAACTGGAAATGACTTTTTGGGCCCTTCTAGTTTTTCTTGGAGAGGAAGATAGGGTCCCATTAGGGTCTTGGGGCCCCAAAATGCCCCCAAATTCCCTGAGCTTGCCCACCCCCCTGAAATATACACTTCCTTAAGAAAAGGTCCATTGGTCTCAATAGGATGGACTTTGTCTAAGTAGGCATGTATAGGATAGAACAGCAGGCCAGCTAAATTCTGGGGAATAACTGTTGCATCAGCCTGTATAGGTTTTCATATTACATTTTCATCAGCCTAGTGCCCTCCTTGTGTTTTGTAGTAGTCCTCAAAATTCCTGACCTATAGGTGTATTGGTAGGCATTCATGGGAGTTGAAATTCAAAGCATTTAGAGAATACTAAGTTAAGAGAAGTCTGGTTTAGATCATTAAGGATTTTTTTTTAATTACAACACTCTGCACTGAAAAGAACTCATGAAATAAATTCTTTTGTTCACTCCAACCATTCCATATTTATTTGGAAATGTTTAATAAGCTTCTTCTCACATCAGTGTGCACAAAATTCCCAGAGACATCTGAATGATTACTGTTAGAAATGAGCAATCACCTTGATCCCGGATAAGATCAAAGAAGATTATTCTTATGTTATAATGCATATTTAGGACTAGATTTATTCATTTCTTTGCAGAATATTGGAGAAAGAAAAAAAGAATATTGGAAAAAGAAAAAACTCCAAATAAAGCTGATAGTTAAAATACTGAACTAAACTAATTAACTATATGCTTGCATAGTTAAAATATATTAACTTGGAAATTACAAATATAAAACAAATTCCAGCTATCTGGAAAACTGGTTGCAGATGTTTAGGGCTTTACCACACCAGCCTGTCATCTTGCAGCAACTGCATTATTTAATGAAATGAAAACATACTGCTATAGAGACAATCACTATCACATTGTCTCTGCAATAATTCTATGTTACCAATTTGGTGGTGTTACCCTGTGACTTGGGGGTCCTGGGAGGGGCACCCAAACGACCAAACCGAACCAAACAAGGATGGGGAAATTAGCTGGAGCACTCTCTTAGCTAATGAGAGGCTGGGTAACTTAGCGGGGATCTTTTACCCAATGTATACAGCGTTGGGTCAGTGAGCAGACAAACAGTTAAAATAGCAATAAGAATATTTATTAGCAAGCAGGCAAGTTAATAAGAAAACACAACCTCACCACTAAATAAGAAATAGGAAATGAGAGTTTTGGGGGAATGGGTGATACGTCTCCTTTCTCGCAGTCCTGTAGAAGCCAATTGGAGAGAAGGAAACTCAGCATGGCGGTCAAGGGGAATTTGCAGAAGAAACGGCAGCAAGGTGGGATGGAAGTCCAGCGAAGTCTGAGGAACTCTCAGAACTGGGGATTTTTATAGGAGAAGGAATGACCGTGGGCTAGTCTGGTCTTGGGCGAAAACAATGAATTTTGAGCTGGAGACAATATCTCTGAAAGGTCAGAATTTACATGATTGAGTTATGGCCCGAATTGACAATAGTATGGCCAGTATGTAGATGCGGCTAGCTTGGCGGTTTAAGCACTCAGCTCACCAGGGTGCCCTCTCAGGGCAGAGGTCTCTTTGTGTTAATACGCATCTATAATGAAAGTGTTTGTTTTCGGGAGGTCCCTTAAAGCAGATCTGGCAGTTTCTGGCTTGCCTTGGTATAAACAAATATGACTCAGCAGATAATAGCCATGCCTAGCTTCGCGCTTGTTCGGTGGCCTCACAAACACTTGGCTGGTGGCAGAGCAGGGCCGAATTATGATATCAAAATGATATCTAAGATTACCAAAGGTCAGGCCAGTTCACGGTGGTAACAGTGGTGCATGTTCCCGCAATCGGCCTTCCACACCCCCTGACCCCACCTCTCTGCTCTTGTCTGCACTATCTAGTGCATGTGCTATATTATTTTTTCTCTGCACAATTTCAGCATGTTGGGAGACTTCTTCCCTGCATTTTAGCATTGTGTTTTCCTGTTGTGCCACCATTTTGCTCTTTCAGAGTCCTGATTGGCTGTTTTGCTGTAATGGGGTAATTGCAGTGTGCTGCCAACAACCAGGGCAGCACAAATGCACAATTACACCCCCCAATGCGCTAGGAATGAAGTAAAAGCAACATTGTTCACTTGCACAATGATGCCCTCTTTGTCCAGAAACTGGAAGGGCAGTGAGCTCACTCTGCTTGGGGAGAGGGAGGGGAAAGGGGAAAACAGTGCCCACTGATACCACATGACTGCCACAATACTGGAACTGCAGTGCAATGGCACCATTGCACCAATAACAATAGCTGAAATGCAGCATTATTGTGGCCATTCACAGGTATTTCCCGTGAATGAAAAGAGACAACCCAATAACAATGGGAATGCAATTCAACAACAGTTCTCCCATAGAGCTGCCTGTGAAGCGTCTCCTAAAAGCATGTATTAGCTTGTAATGTAATGCATTAGTCACTGCTGAGAGTGCTCGTGCATGAATCCGAGTGCTGTATGTCAGAACAGATTCCTTGTGGTTGACATTTTCACTTTTTAGATTTTCATATAGGAAACTGCTTTTGGATAATGCTGTGATAGCCAATATGAGGCTTTGGGAAAAATATAGAATTATACCAGTGTTGGAGAATGAGTGTAGACTGGGTCCCAGCAGAATTTAAAGTGTTGATGATAACCTATAAAAACCACATACAGTTCAGGTCCAGGTTATTTGAAAGAGCATGTTCTCTTGTATGAAACTTCCTGTATTTTGAGATCTTCTGGGGAGCCCTTCTCTCTGTCCTGCCACCTTCACACACACATTTGGTGGGTACATGGGAAAGGGCCTTCTCTATGGCTGCTCCTGGGCTTTGGAACTCCCTTCCTAGAAAAGCTAGACTGTTACCATCCTTACTATCTTTTTGCAAGCAGGTAAAACTCTTTTTATTCTGAACAGGCCTTATATAATGTGCTGGAATTTTATTTTTCATTGTTGTTGTTACTGTTCTTGTTTTTAATTTGTTTTACCTAGTTTCAAATTTGATGATGGTTTAACTGCTTTTTAACTTTTGTATGCTAATTAAACAATATTTAAATATTTAAATTTTTTAACTGCTGTAAGTTGCCTTGGGTCAAAAACTGGGGAAATGTGGGCTGCTAATAATAATAATAATAATAATAATAATAATAATAATAATAATAAATCAGCAACAATGCACACAGTGACCCCTTTTTGAAGAAATATAAACAAAAATGAATTGAGCCATAAGGTAAACAACTGGTTCCTTCTGTTCCAAGGAGAATTGATCCATGAGAGCAGCAGCTTAGCTAGGTTTTATGCCGATCGCAAAGCTAGCCCCTTGTCCACATACCCCCCAAACAGATTAAAATATACCGAAAAACCATGCTTTAGTGGGGAAATGCTGAATAAATGCAATAAGTAAATCTGCTAGATGTGTGGATAATAAGCAAAATAGGAAACGCAAAACTTTGGCATGGTGTTGGAGCAAAAATCTGTGCTGGATATGGTATGTGGGCAGGTTGGGTGGATGAGAGGAGAACCATACCAGAGAAAACCTACACCTGCACCCATGGAGAAATATGTCTGTATTGGGCCTACGCTGTCTGCATTCTTGCATAATTGATAGGAGTAATTTTGTGGCATACAGGAAGTCTTCCCCCCACCCCAGTGAGAACAACCTGATACCTGATTAAAGGTTTGTCCCAATCGTATGCTGTTCTACCAAACAGCAAAAGAATTCCCAGGAGGCCCATGGCATCATTTCAAAACATTACATCATTATTATACTTGGAGACCTCATATCTTTGCAGGAAAAAATGAGCCAGAGTGGTATGGCCTTTATTGCCTTTTAAGCTATACTTTGTTGAGGATACTTTGGAGCACCCATATGTTATTTTCTACTTTTCTAAATCTTTCCTAGAGTTAGCAACAGAATTGACAAGGTCTTTGGCAAGGGCTGGTGTGAGCCCGCCTGCAAGACAAAATAACTAGGGGTGGCGAAGGAGGCAGCAGTGTTTTTTTGGAAATGACTGTGGGAACAGATGGCAGTAAGTAACCTGGCATTGGAATGAGAAACTTTCCAGATGTGTAAAAAAGAAAAATAACAAAAATAAAGCAGTGACTGGTGTCAGCAGCAATAACCCCCTGCTATTCACCCCACTCACCAAATGGATAGATTTGTGAAGATGAATAAAAGCTGCTGGTGAAATGGGGTATCCACCCTCCACTTCACCAGCAGCTGTTACTCATCTTCACAGATGACCCACTTCTAATTACTTTGCTTTAACAAAGGGGTAAGGAATCTTGGATCCTCTATATATTTTGTACTTCCACTCACATAATCCTTCTCCAGCATGGCCTATACTAGGAGAAGTGCAGTACAAAATGTCTGGAGACTAGAGCAAAAGGTTTACACCATCTCTGCTCTAACATGATGTGTCTACGTGTCTTTACTCTAATTAAAACTGCATTGTTGCGTAGTGGAAGAGTGCTGCAGAGGGACTTGAGAGGACCAGATTCAAGTCTCCACTGATGTGAAAGTCCCTGAGCCAGTCCCTGACTCTCAGTATGACTGACTACACATGGCTGTTGTGAGGATGGGTGATGGTAGTCGTGAGCTGGGTATGCCATCTTGAGCTCAGTGGGGGAAAGGCACATTGCAAATGTGATTAATCAAGCAATGAATTATTCAACCAATTAACTCTCCCTGTTTCCTGTAAGAATTTCTCCCTAGGGCACACACCTGTAGATCAATTGTAGCTGTGTAAAGATTTTGTATATTAGTGCTTTGTTCATTTTGTTCTGTAAAACAGGCCACATGTTAACAACAGTGGCTATCCGATTTTTATTCTTTCTGTCAAATTAATTTTGTTGTTCAGTTTATGTTCATGCATATGGTGAACATTATAGATTAAACTGAGACTGTCATACTTTGGACACATCATTGGATTACTTGGCTCATTGGAAAAGATGATAATGTTTGGTAGAATGAAAGGCAGTAGGAAAAGAGGGAGACAGGACTATTGGCAGATTGACTCAATCAAGGAAGCCATGGCCCTGAGTTGACATGACATGAACAGGGTAGTTGACGACTGGGAGGCTTAGAGGTCTCATTAAGAGGGTTGGCATAAATTGAAGGCAAATAACAACAAAATATGCTTATTCCAGTAACAGTAAACTATGTGTAGCTTACTGCTATAATGTTTGATTATGTGGACCATTTTACTTCCTAAACTGCAAACCTCAGGATTTCATAGGACATTGAAAGTGGAATGATAGCACTGTAACAGCCTAGTGTGGAAATGGCCTTAGTTTAGGCCTGAGAACATTATATCCCTGCTGTCCTTCTGCCAGCAGACAAAGACCTTTTCATTTAGGCAGGTATTTGGTTTGTAACTTTTTGAGGCAGATGGAGCTTTTAATGGGCGGTTGTTGCGCTCTTAATTTGGTATGTTTTAAATGTATTTTTAAAATTGTTTTTAACTTTGCATTTTTAAAACAAAATAATTGTGGTTCAATTGCGTTTTAACTTTTGTATTAACAGTTTTTTTTAGTTGTCCTGTGTTTTTAAATGGTTGTAAGCAGCCTTGAATCTGGGAGAAAGATGGGATAAAAATCAAATAAATAAATACCCAAAATAGATGGACAAGTTACTAACAGGAAAACTGGCATCCAAATACCAACTTCCTTTTCTTTTTTCTCCCAGTGCACAAAGAAGGTGTCATTGCAAAATCAGCATTATTGTTAATTATCCTACAGCTTCATGGCATGGGCCTTGATCCAAACCACAAGTCTGTAAAGAAGTGTAAACTTAAACACTGACAGGAAGGAAGTAACTTGGAGCCTGTGAGGGCTGATTCATCTTTAGTTCAAGTAATTTCCTAACAAAGTTTGTCTTTATACCAACTATCAGGTTTTTAGTACCTTTACCCATTCACTTTGGGGCCAAAGCCCCAGGCTGTACATTCAAGGAACCCCCAAATGCTGACCTGGAGAACAGCATATGGTAGAAACAGAAGCAAACCACCTCAGCACCTGGACCCGTTCACACTGAACAGTTATAGTATTACAGTTCCACTTTCAATGCTGTGACAATATCCTATGGAATCCTGGGATTTACAGTTTGGGAAAGGGCATTTAGAATTCCCAGCCAGAGGGCTGTATTGCCTCACTAGACTACAAACCACAGGATGGATCCACTGCAGTTAAAGCAATCATAGTACTGTAATTGTGGGATGTGAAATGGACCTTGTCATGCCCAGGCCCAACAAGGCTGCTGATAATCACTGTAGTAGCCCTTCTCTCTCTTTATTTTAAAATATGTTCTATAGACAGGAACTAGCTGGTTGAGCATGGAATGGTTGGTTACAGAGGTTTATTTCATTATTTTTCTAGTAAACTACATTAACCTTTTCTTAGGAGTGGACCTAGTGTTTGGCAGATAAGGTACCATCCTACCTAACTTCAAACAGTCTTCCCAACCGGCAGAAGGCTACAAGGGTTTACTTAGACTTTGGAAGGGAGGAGCCTGGGTAGCAAACTAGAAATAGTCAGCTCTATCTCTGATGTCCCCTTGGCACTGCTTGTTGTGACCCCTACTCTCTGCCGCATCAGCCCCAGCTTCAGACACCACTGACTATTCTACAACAAAATGGCGCTGCTTCTCAAGTCACATGCTTACAACCAGAGAAGTTTCTTTTGATTCTGCAGCCATAATGGTGCTTTGATTTAAGTCATTTCAAAATGCAAAATGTTCACATGCTCAGGACTTTTTTGCGGGGAGGGGTGCCAACATTTTCCCCTTTCCTCGAACCTGTCATAAAAACAGATGTAAATTATGAAAAGGGCAGTGGAAACAGGAGAAGATAACTGATAGTATATATGTGAAGTTATGAACTGGGCAAGCATGAGGATAACTAGCCAGTCACTGCTCATGGAATGTTGTGAGAGGAGGCCCGCAGGGGAAAAGGCTGTGTTAGGGGAGTCAGAGGCCATTTCCACACTAGACTTTCCAGACTAGACTGTTATAGCGCTATTATTCCACTTTCAACATCCTATGGAATCCTGGGGTTTGCAGTTTAGGGAAGGGCCTTTGAGGATTCCGTAGGATGTTGAAAGTGGGATAAAAGCACTATAACAGTCTAGTGCAGAAATGGCCAGAGAGATAGGGAAGACCAGTTAGGAAGAGAGGAACTGATAAGATCTGAACAAGGGTTTTGGAGCTGGGACTATAGAAGGAGTTCAGGGAGTTTATGTTTACTTAATAGCCATATAATAAATCTTTACTGGTTTTATTTGCTATAACTGTGTTTTCATTTTAGAAATGAGAGGGAGAACTGGTCACACTTAACACATTGGACCAACTGATCAACACAGCCACTGGTCCTGTTGAGGCCTGAGTATCAGATGTAGATCCTGAGCGTAAAAGGGCAGAAAGAAATGATAGAAGCCTGACGGCTGGAACTGCAGGGCCAGCCTGGATAGGGGTACCCATTGTAGTGTCCTTCACAACTTAAGTATAATGCATGATAATCTAAAGCACCCCTTGCTACCCTCATAAGACCATTAAATTCAGAGTCTAAAATTATCTAGCTGCACCGCTGACAACCTTACATTTGGAAAAATGAAGTCCATTGTTTTGAAACTGGGTCTACTCATTCTGTTCCATATTAGGAACAGTTGGTGGCTTCAGTGTCAGTGGGAGAGTGAATCTACTCTTCATTTATTTCATACTTTAAAGGGACTATTGAAGATATTGAATCCTATCCCACTAGTTCAGTTCAGCACCTTGGATAGCTTGTTTGAAGCTTTTTGTTTTTTTTAAAGCCAGATCAGATTCACAACAGTCTTGATATGGAAGCTCTAGCTGCCCCTATTACAGATAGAGGTTTCTTTCTTCAGATTTACCTTTCCCATGCAGTATTGTGTCACTTAACTGGCTGTATGGATTGTTTTATATTGTGGGCTCTTCCTTCCTTCCTTCCTTCCTCCCCTCCTTTCTTCCTTCTCTTTCATTCTACTTACAGAGACATAATCTGAAATCCATTAATCCATTTTTTAAATTTTTCTTGAGACAAAATATTACATTGTGCCAAAACAGAAACAAAAAACAGAGAAGGAAAGAAAAAGGCCAACTAAAGCCTAAGAAATGTGATTACAATTTTCAAGAAACAAAGCAGAAATTAGAGATGGTAGAAAGAAGGATGTGAGTCATATATTGCAAGCAGACCAGATAAGAAAGGTGAGACTTAAAGTGCAGACATATATCTAAATGACTGATTTAAAGCTAAGTAAGTAAGTAAATAGGGTGTATTTGGAAGACTAATTAAATTAGATGTAAAAGACTGCATGTAGTGGTGGGTAGCATGGTGGCATATGAGCATAGAACAACCTTATGGTCCACTTTTGCACACCTTGGAAAAATGATCTTTTACAACTTGCACAACCCCCAAGATTTATGTGGGCTGTAATCTAAAGAAGTAACTTTTCAAGCTCTACATTTTGCCAGCTCTAGGACAACAGCATTCTAATATATTCCTGGTGCTGGGTGATCCTGAAGATACAGCAGCATTGCAGGCTTGGGTTGTCAGTTTTTCCTTATTCTGGCTGGTAAGAAAGAAGAGTTTCAAACATCTCCTGGTGGATAAGATCACAAGAGGCTTTTTTACTTATGTTTGGATTTTATTTTATTTTAATATTTTGCATTTTAGGACTGTTTTTTTTTTTTGGCAGGCAATGCCAAGGACAAAAAGGACAAAGGACAAAAAACACTGCTGCGTGACCACTTCCTTGTGCTCTGTCTATATGACGCACATTACCAGCTAAATCTGTGGTCTTTTGTCATGCCACACCATTCTGTCTTCCTGTTATGTAGTCTTAGAGCTTACAAGGGAGGACTTAGGTGATGGGAGCTTTGTTGAATTTATATATGTATTATGTATGTATTTATGTACAACATTTCTTACCTGCCTTTCAACACTGTAGTCTTCCCAAGGTGACCTACCAAAAAAATAAAACCCTAAATACAAGTCAATCTCCTAAGCATCTTTTCATTAATTTTAAAGCAATCTCATTAGAATAAAATGGAAATTTAAATATCTAATAGCAGCAAATACCGTAAAAAGAATTCAGTTAGAGAGAAAATAGAAACTGTGGAGACAGCTCTGTATTTCTCTGTAGGAAATTCCACATAGCAGAGGCAACTACAGAGAAGGCTCTATATTTATTAGTGCTCAACAGCTTTATTTTTCTTACAGGCAGGCCAATGAGTAGGGCTTCTGACAATGACCTTAAAGCATGGATAGGGGTTTAGGTGGTTGTTCAAATAACCTAGACCCAAGCCATTTAGGACTTTAAAGCCTAAATAATGAACACTTTCCATTGGTGCAACAGAGAACATTTTTTTACAAACAGGCTTGTCCAGTGGTTCCCAAACTCTGGCCCTCCAGGTCCTGTGAACTTCACTTCCCAGAATCCCTTACCATTGACCTGGGTGGCTGAAGTCTAAACCACTCAAGAAGACTAGTCTGGGAACCACTGGTCTTGCCTAGAAGAGTACAAAGAGCATATTGTTAACACTTCTCTCTCAGATTCTTGGAAGCAGCTTGCTTTAGCATTCCAGACACAACCATCCAACAGAAGTTCTAACTTGACTTTTCCAACTGGTGATGTAATAAGAATAAAACACACCTCAGACAGGGAAAATGAGGGGAATTCCATGTTTCAGTTTCAAAGTATGATTGTTGCAAATACTTTTCATACTTTGCCTACCTCTGCCATATGCACAGAAAACTGTATATTGGCCAAGCAGTCCTTACTTCTTCAGTCCTAGAGGTGTTATTCTTTGCTAATGCTTGTCTTGAACAAAACAATGAGTAATTATTCATTGAAAGCAATGAAGAAGCATGCACTGTTCCATCATGCGTAGGCCGAGAAACAGATGAAAGGTCTCCCCTCCATCCCAACTGCCATTGCTTTGGCTTTGGTGGGAGAGAAGAAGAAGTAGGCACAGTACCGTCATGCCTAGTCTCAGAAGCAGATGATAGGCCCTCCCTCCATCCCAACTGCCACTGTCCTGGATATGGAGGGAGTAAAGAACCAGTAGTGTCTGCTGGACTTAACCTCCTCCCCCACTGCTATTCCCTTTTCTTTATATGTTGTGTCTTACATGTCAATTAACAGTTTGTAAACTGCTCCGAGCCTTTGTGGCTGAAGAGTGTGGTATAAAAAGAATAGCTAACTACGTAAATAAATACAGCAATGTTTTTTTTCCTAGTTGTAGTGCAAGACTTCTTCTACATAAAATTTTGCACAGAAAACAGAAAATTTTTTTGCATGAAAAATAGCATTTCCTATACAAGAGACAGCTATTACTTTCTGCATAAATAATGCTGTTTTCCTGTACAAAGCAAACAAGTGCAAATTTAGTGTAGGATGAGTCACAGACTGTGAATATTATTATTGGTCCAGATGTCACCCCAAAATGTGGGTGACTCAGGGGTCAACCTGTAATGCCAGTACCTCCATGTCACAATGGGGAATTAACCAGCTCAAATTAGGAAGCCTGTGAGGAGGGCAACTTAACAAGTTCTTTCCACCAATGTTTATGGGATCCTAGCAGGGAAGAACCAGCTGGAGATTCCAAAATGAGCTAATGTGTTTTATTGAAGAAATCAGTCATGCACACAAAAGGTCTAAGCACTCATACACTCGCAAAAGAGCTAACCGAAGGATGAAGGGAGGAAAGTTGTTGATAGAGGAGTTTTAGGGAATGAGTGACAATTACCGATCTGGAAAGCAGCAAAGAAGGCAGTGATGTGGCTTAGACTTGTGCCTAAGGACAGTACTCGGTTGGGAATCAAAGTGACAGTGCGGCATTCAGCAAGAAGATAGTACATTGAACTACTCAAAATGGAGGGTTTTTATATCCAAAATCTACCTGGAGGGCATGGGTGTGAATGGCTCTCTGGACGAGCAAACAATGGAGGTTGCCACATGGACAATGACATCTGGTTGAATGGTCTTAGGTGACAAAGAGTAAATGGCTATCGTAATAGCTCTATAATTGTGGATGCATAAGGGAACAATGCAGGAAAATGTCTAGGTGCGAAGAAGAAGGGCTGAAAATCAGCGTTTTGGTGGGAATTTCCCTTTGCTATTGTGTGAGATCAAAGATGTTACAGCCTCAGCTTAAGCCTATTATCTGTGGAGTTGCTTAGTAATCTGTCTGACAGACATTAGCTACGCCTACAGGGGATCTTCTGACCTACTTTGCAATTACACGTGTTCAGTCAGTAATTTTCCTCTGCCCAACTTGACCTTCCAGTCGCATCAGGCTCCAATTTATATCAACGCCAATGAGTCCATTTTCCCAATTAAATTATATTTCGCCAATTAAACCATATCAAACCTGAGAGGGTGTGCGGTCGGTAACACGGTATTCTTCTCATCAGGTTTCTTAACACTCAAGAAATATGTTCTTTAGCCATTTTTTTAATATTGTCCAATATTCTTCTGACTCCTACTCAAGAGGAACAAGCAGTGTCTCTCACATGCATGAAAACAAGGTAAATATGCACTGTACAGAAGGTTGACCATGAACTCCAAAAGCAAGCACACTTCCGTCATACTCCAATGAAGGAAATGGCTGCATAGACATCTCTATGGTGAACATCGAAGTCCCTGCTCCCAGCACTGTTGTTTCTGGCCAAGCACTCATGACCACTTCTGCTTTGAGGCATTAGAATCTAGCCACATAGAGCAGCAGAAACAGTAACCATACATATGGATAGTCCCACTGCCTATTGGGGAGAGGATAAAGATTATTTACATCATAGGTAGGCAAAATGTGGCATGCAGCTTCTCAAGCTGGACTTGTGTCCCTTGACCCTTATCGACTCTCCAAACTGCCCGTTTTCTAGTGAAAGAAGGTCTTCCCAAGAAGCAACTCACTATTTAAATAGTTTGCTTCCTTTCTACAGTTTATCATTTAAAAAAATAACAATTTTCCAAAACCAGAAGTAAACTTTTGGCCGCTTGGGGGTTTGGAGCATTTTTGACAGCCTGTGTGTAGCTTGCAGAGGGACCCGGGACAGAAAATTACCTCTCTCAGACTTGCCACAAGTTCCCACTGCTCTACAGTCTCTGTCCTAACAGATGCTTCTAAATGTGCACAAAATGGATCTCATTAATGGCAGAAGGAGGCAGGAAGATCCCAAGAACTGTCAAATGCAGTATGCTCTTTTTCTCAGTCACTCTCATTCACTGCCACCTCTTGATCTGAACATCTATGAATCATCACACATTTTACTGTCCCCGGGTCACATTTCGCTCTACTGTGAGTACAGAACCAAGAATGTTCCTAATCAGACCGGCCATTGCAAATTCACTTGCTCCTTGTAGAGCTTGGAGAAGTTAGCAGTAATCATGCTGGTTGGGGGATTCTGGGAGTTGTAGTCCAATAAGTAATTTTCCTGAAATGAGGCCTATTTGATGAATTCTAGTCCACACTGAAATGTCTGGGCAAATCTGTATTAACAAAATCATAAGATTGCAATCACTGGATTCACACCTAGGTCAGTTCTGCTCCTGATGCACAAGGTATACTAGGTATAGAGGTGGGTCCATTCTAGGAACTCCTATGTAAAACAAAAAATGTGAAGCATTGCATCCCATTATAGTCAGTGGATGCAACATGTGCATGCCTGCCCGCTGCATCCATTGATTATAATGGGACGCAATGCTTTCCATTACCTCACATTTGTGTGTGCGTGCGGAGGTTGTGGTAAGGGGACAGGCCACTATACTGGTTCTAAAGGCTATTAAAGCTTTTTAAGGTAAGCATTGAGGCTTTGGCGAGAGTGGAAAAAGTCGGATTTCTCTGCCGAAGTGGATCACATGAAAAACGCTTCAATATTTCATCAACAAGACCAGCTCCAGGTTTGAAGGCAAAATACCTTCTGATGGATGAGTCACAATTTATTCTTCTATATTTTATATATTACTATATTTATAACACTGTCCTATGACAGAATTATTCAAGGTGGCTTGTAAAAAATCCCCACAATGCCCCTGAGGGAACATCACTATGTAAAGAATTGTACGTGTTTTAAGATGGCAGCTTGAAGACCCAGCTGCCCAGCATGAAGGCCTAACATAGGCCCTGGTTGGACCAGTTGAGTTCTGGAACTCCAGCAGTGGGACAAAGAGGGTGTTGACATTGGCACTGCCTGTGTGCTTTGCCAATGGCACTCTCCCTACAAACTGGGTGACAGCGAGAATAATAGCTGTGGATGTTATGTGGCAAAGCAAACAAGAGAAGTTGCCAATTTGGCTAACAGTAACACTTCCTGTGACTGCTGGGGATTTGTCTGTCTTATCTCATTATCAGTATACGCGGGCAGTTAAATTATTTACACAAGAAAACAATTCCTTTGTAGTCCTCATTAGCCTCTGCATGAAGTTCATGTAATGACCAAGCCATAAATATATCTGTATAAAAAAAATAAGTAAAAGCAAGTTATCTTTAAAGAAGTATGAAAAGAGATACCTTGGTGTGCTTGGGATGCCTCCTGTTTCAATATGGACAATTATATTTTAATCTGTGTAAGGAGGAAAGGGAGCTTACTTCAGCTCTGGTTTGAAATACCTGGGCTCAGAATGTGTTCAAGGTACCCTTTAATTTTTTTTTAAAAAATTAAATGTATGCCCTTTCCACAGTTTTTTTGGGTGGGTGGGTGGGTGGGGGAGGGTCATCATATTAGCCTGTGACACAAAGACATTAGTCTTCTGGCATCTGATTTGGCATAAGATTTTATCATATGGAGTGGGAGTCCAAGAAAGCTCATAGCAAATGAAATTAGTTACGGTGCCACAAGGTTCTTTGCTATCCTCTTCACTTCTGGTGTGTTGATTTAAAGGCTGTGGGTGTAAAACAAGCCCGACAAGCTTGATGTCTGCTCATCAAGGGCTGCCTTTGTTGCTTCAAGTCAACTCTGACTTATGTTGACCCTATCATAGAGTTTTCTTGGCAAGATTGGCTCAGAGAAAGTTTACTTTTGCTTTCCTCTTAGGTTGAGAGAATGTGACTTACCCAAGATCACCCAGTGGGTTTCCATGGCTGAGCAGTGTTTCAAACCTGCTTTCCCAGAATCCTAGTTCAACACGCACATTGATATACCATATTGGCTCTAGGGTTAACTTTTACAGATCAACTGTTATAACCTTTACCCTTCTTGACTGAAGATGGCCACTTTATTGTAAGAAGCAACCAAGAAAACAACCTGCTTTGCAACTATGGCAACCAGAACATCCTGGAAAATAGTGTCCCTGAAGCCAAGCTGGGGCTTCTTGCATCACTGCTGCTCAACTTTGTATCTGGTTAATGCTTACAAGCGCATGGGCCACATTCCTCCCCGAAGCACCTTTCTGGCATCTGGAGAGGGCTGGTCACAACAGGTTCCTCCCCAGTCATAAAGCTGGAGTCATGTGTCAAGGAAATTTAGTGGGTGACTAAGCACTTATGAATGTGCTTGCATGGGAATAGTACTGATAGATAAGAGAGTCATATCCTTATGCATGCTGCACTTTGCACATATTTTTTCTGAAATCAATGATCAAAAGACCTTTATTACACAGATTTTATTTCAATAAAGTTTCCTGTCTGCAAGTTTTGGCAAAGGTAGGTGACTTCCAGATGCTTTTGGTCTGTAACTCCCAGCAGCCCTAGCCAACAGAGCCAATGGTGAGGGATTATGGGAATTGCTTTCCAAAATAACCCAGAAGGCTACAGTTTCCTCTGTCTACCCTACAGTTGCTGGAGAAGCTTCCTGTTAGGCTGGAGTGGCTGGGCAGCAGGAGGGGAATGTATGGTCCAAAGAAAGCAAGATCAAATTCATAGGGCCAAAAGGTGAGCGTAAGCAGAACTTGGTAGAAAAATGTTGAGTGCAAGTTCTTGCTTGAGAATTTTCAGCTGGGGGCAGGATTTGGCTCCCCTAGAACTGGGGAGGGAGTTCTTTTGTGTGTTGGTACTGGCTGGTGGATTTTATATCAGTTGGGTAGTAAATCTGCTCTGGGTTTTAGTCCAAAGCTTAAAACAGTGGTTCTCAACCTGTGGGTCCCCAGATGTTTGTGGACTTCAGCTCCCAGAAGCCCCACCCACTATGGTCAATGCTCAGGGCTTCTGGAAGCTGAAGTCCATGAACATCTGGGGACCCACAGGTTGAGAACCACTGGCTTAAAAGAACAATTCACTTTGGTAGTAGGGTTCAGCACTTTGGACTGCTACATTAAAACCTGAAGTAGATTCACTAGCTTGTTGACATGGAACTCCCAGCAGCCACCACTGGTATGTGGGTAGGCAGCATCAAAGCTCCTTTGTCTTTTCTATTCAAATCATTTTAATGGTGACTGCCATGAATGAATGCCAATGTAGTGTAGAGTTTTGAGTGCTGGACTATGCTCTGGAGACCAGAGTTTGAATCCTTGCCCAGCCATGGAAACCTAGTGGTAAAGAAGGGCCAAACTGAATCTCCCCAGACACATGCATTTCTAAAATGGGTACTTTGCAGATGTGTTGGAAACCACATAGGATGTCAGGAGGAGAAAGCAGGAGAGGATCTCTGTCACAGACAAAGACTGAGACACACTGAAATGATGCCAAGCCTCACCCAGCATGCCACCCACAATCCTAAGTGCTTTAACATGGTTGTGCTTTTGTCTGCTACAAGTTACCAATAGATGGCAGCATACATTACTAAACCTGGAATGAGACATCATGTTGGCTGAAGAAAGGGAACACAACAACCCACTTTTCATAGTCCAGTGCCTCTCAAGTTATTGGAAACTAGCGTATTTACCCGGCGTTGCTTGGGATTTTATTTTTTCATAGGTAATACTTGTTAGAAAGTTTTGAGGTCCTGTGTCTCTAATTCACCAAACAGTCTCGTCCAGTACCTGTAACTTTTCCCCATATTCCCCAGTCCAATCTGTATTCAGAGTTATTAACCTACAGAGGTTAGGTTCCTGAGGGAATATACTGTCCTCCTCCTTGCTGCTAGGTCTCATCTCCATAGCAACTGGCCAGACCCAAGAGCTCTCTGGCTGAGAATTCTAAAGGCCCCTCCCTAAACTGCAAACCCCAGGATTCCATATAATCTTTTTAGGCAGTCAATCATATAAGAGCTTCACCTGACAGACAAACTTTGACTTTCATATATGAGATGCAGGACTGATAACTTCCCCCTTCCCATGTGCCAGGGGCCAGTACGATATCTATGTACACTGGTTACAATTGCTTCTTTCTTTTTTGGAAACTCACAAGAGATCCTCAGCAATGTCTTACTGAACACATAAGGAGTACAAATTCCATCCAATGATGATTGCTTAAGGAGCAGAGGGACACCAAATTATTTCTTCCTGCCAGTGTGGTTGTAGGGATGGGTGGGTAAAGGTAAGACTGGACCCAGAGACAGTGTGCCAAGGACAGGTTAACCAAATATTTACCCCATGACTGTTTTGGAAGAAAAGAGCCCGAGGGCTCAACTACACACTATGTTGAATATGTAACATGCGGTTTAAGTTTACTTCCATTTTTACACTTGAATGTCCAGCCAGGGACAAGACTGTGGCCACTGTATGGGGATGACAGAGGTTTACGTCTCCCTTCCTTGCCACTCTTAATTTCTTAATTTGCCAGTTGCCATTATCCATCCACCACCTGTACCAGGGCTTAAAAAACAAGAACAACCCAAACCTCCTTTGGTGCCAAGTATGACTAAGGGTGGGAGACCGAGACAAACCAAGATAAAGTATTCCTTCTGGCCAGCAAAGCTTACTGGGGCCTCACCTTTCTTCTCTTTGGACGAGAACACAAATGGTCTAAATCAGGTGTGGGCAACTGTCAAAGGTGTAAGGGCTCTCAGGGGACCTTGGGGAGTCACATATCCCTCATAAACCCTGAAAGATTTTAGAACATTTTTGCCCTCAAATGCCCCTGAATGTCCCCTAGGATACATAGGGAGACAATTTCTCCATGTTTTTGTTCCTCTCTGAGCCATCTCAGGCCAGGAAGAAGCCACTTTTTCCCAACAGGTAGTCATCTGGAAGTCAACTTTGGAGTTACTTCCTGTTGGGAAAAAAGGCCCCTTGTGGTCCTAAAATAGCCTGAGGGAGGAAATTGTCCCCCACCACATAGGAAATATCTGGGGGCATTTGAGTGCAAACTAGAGGTCACAAAAATAGCTCTGCACACTGTATGCCACTCATAAGCGACACTTTCTCCATCCTTGGTCTCAGTCTTATTGCTAGACTTGAGTAGAATAGAGCCACAGAATCAATAAGATTTCTTATGCGTTCACTCACCATTCAGCAATTCACTGAACAGACCTAGTTGGAAGTGTTAAACAGGATTCCAGCTGAATAACAAAATGGCTTACTGGCCTACCTAACATGCTGTATGTTTTGTTGTGAAAGAATATAATTGATTCTTGGCAGGCTGAACAATTAAAATTAATTTATTTCCATAAAAATAAAAAAGAAGACATCTTACAAAAGTTTGGGCAATTTCCTTTTTGTGATTAATCAATGGCCTTGTAACCTAAATAATTTTCCTTGACCCAAGATCTTTTTGCTTTATTTCAGATGTGGGCAATGATGAAATTATCATCACATGCTGTGTCTGACATAATTCTTGAGCTGCCCATAGTTAACGGGTATCTTCTCTTGAGCTGTTTAGTCAATTGACAGCTCTGTGCAATCCTAATAGCTCTGCCAGTTTCAGTCTTTGGCCAACAGTGAATGGGACTGATCAGTGTCCTGCTTTGCATCACTTAAATCAATAGTCATATGAGACACTGTCATGTTACCTCCTTGGTAGTAATTTTCCAGCTCTGTTCGTAAGGTCTGGAACTAGGGGTAAGGCTGGTGTGACCTATCCTGAAGCTCTTGTTTCCTAATGTGGGAAACATAATCAGAAGTGAACATGTTGCATTAGCATTCGACACCTATGACAAGTGCAGATAACAAATATGATTCTGCTATGAAATAATTTTAATAGCGATAAATTAACACATAGTTACAATCCACCTACATTGGGATTCTTCATTGCGACGGGCACACCCTCAGACTTCTGCTGCCACACAGATGCAGGAAGGTAGAAACATATTTGATTACTATCATAACAGTTACAATGGCTTAAGGTATGACAGCTAGGTTATTAGTTAGGGAAACTTTCATGATCAGAAACAGTAGATCTATGATTACCAGATATTGAAGGCAAATAACAGGCACTAGCTAATACCTTGATGACCTACTGAGAAGTTGTCAGGGGTAGTTGGCTATGGAAAACAGAATGCTCAACTGATGTTTTCCTTCTGTCAGTTTCTGAGGTTCTTGCAGGATATTGGTCACCTAACTTTTAATGACATGGGACCAGCATAACATCTGAATAATCATCTGAGTGTGTTCCCTCATCCAGTAATAAGGGCAGTGTGCTGTTGTACACCTGTTGCTAGAGAACAGAACTTGCATTGCACTCATATCCTTTTTATGGGTTTCTCTTGAGCTTCTAATTAGGTTACTGAGGTAACAGAATGCTGGGCTAGATTGGTCTTGGGTCTGACACAGCATGGCTCTTATGTTCTTACCCCTACCATATTATGAATACCTGCAAAGGCCTAGTATGGAAAAGAAGAAAACTCAAGGAGATGTCTATCTACTTATAGCCATCCTGCCCCATTTCAGATTACTTGCTATAGCAGACATCACAAAAGTGGGGATTAGGCTCATCTAGTGCAGTTTTCTATAGCACCCAGTGAGGAAGGTTGAAGGAGCAGGCAAACGTGCTGGCTCCTCCTCTGTTAGGCCATTTCCGCCCTACATTGTTATAGTGCTATTATTCCACTTTCAACATCCTGTGGAATTCTGGGATTTGTAGTTTACTGAGGCCAAAGAGCTCTCTGGCTGAGAATTATAAATGTCCCCCTAAACGACAAATCCCAGGATTCCATAGGATGTTGAAAATGGAATAATAGCACTATAATAGTGTAGTGTGGAAATGGCCTGAGTGTCTCAGCAAACAATAAGTCCAATGACAGGCCATTTCCACACTACACTGTTATAGTGCTATTATTGCACTTTCAACATCCTATGGAATCCTGGGATTTGTTTGGGGGGACATTTTGAATTCTCAGCCAGAGAATGGTGGAAAATGGTGGAAATGGCCATCGTCTTGGGAGTTAAAATGACATCAATCTACTATTACTGTGCAATGTAGCCATGCCTAGAGAGGGAGTAGCAACTGCTTCTTGCAGGCAGAGCCATTGCCTTTACATACCTACTCACCCTGTGCCTTCCCACTTGTCTTCCCTCTTACTGTGTAGAGTGGATGAAAGAGAGCAAGTGGTCAAGAAATGGAATGGGTGAACAAAAATCCGATGCTTTTCCTCCACCTCTGCCTGCTTACTTTTTCTCATCAGATGGTGTGAAGGACTTTTGCCATCATGTCTGTGGCATTTTGATTGTCCCCTATAAAGATACTGCAAAACTGGAGTTTGGTTTTCTCCCCCCATTGTGCTTTCCATTTCTGTTCTAATGATTTTAGTTCTCTTTGGGGAATTACTGTAGTTGTGAAGTCACTGGTAGAAATTTCTTCCCAGTTATTAATGTACTAGGCGGTTTTAGCAAGCAGCTTTCATTTTCAGGCTCTCATTTCTTGTACTAGGATAAAGCTAACCTACTTTATAGGGTTGTTGTGCACCAGTGTGGTTAAAGGAAAAAAAGCCAATAGGAAAGCAAAAGGGTCCTTAATTATGGCCCTTTTCGCATGGCATTTGCCATGCGAAAGGGCGCCTGGAGCGTCGCGTGATTGTGAGGAGAGATCTGCATGACACACAATCGCACGATACTTCAGGGTCTGGCAGGCGCTGCTCGCTCACTTTCTAATTTTTGGCTTTGAGCCAAAAATGGTGCATGATTGTGCATTGCTCCAGGGCCCCACGTGCACTTGCCATGTGTGTGGAGCCTCCGAAGCCACAGTGGTCACGCTTCCTGCCCCAGCACAGCCTGGGAAGCTCCCAGGCTATGCTGCGAAACAAAGAGGTGGGGCTCTCGCGCTGTCTGCTCAGGACCAGGCAGCTTGTGCGGAGCTGAAGCAGCGGGGATGTGAGAGCCTCTCGCTGAAGGCTGCTCGCACGATCCCCGCACCCCAGCACTGAAAAAAGATAAGGTGTGGAAAGGCCTATGTTTTCATACTTGGTAAGCCAGTGTGGTATTGTGGTTTGATTCCCTGCTTGGCCATGGAAACCCACTGGCTGACCTTGGGTACATCACACACTTAGCCCCAGAAAACCTCATGATAGGTTCGTTTCAGAGTTCTCATAAGTTAGAAAGAACTTGAAGGCACACAACAACAAGCCCACAAAAATCTTGAGCTATCCTTTTAGGTTGACAGACATTTTTGTACTCATCCTCCAGATTCCATTCCATTATAAAGCTCAGGTACTATTGTATCACTTTTTCTTTTTTAAAAAAAATCCAAATTTATTTTTTTTAAAAATGAATAATCATATCTTGGTGTGAAAGTATGACAGAAACTTGGGCTTTCGAGAGTGGAGTGTGCACAATGAATGTTCTTTTAACTGTCCTGATACTTGTTTAAAAGAGTGTAATCCCCAGACTGTTTATGTTTCGCCTTCCTTTCACAGTCACTGAATGCCACCATCAATGCTCCTCAATCCTGCCAAACGGCTAGGCTCTTGCATTATGTAATATGGGAAACTTAGCATGACAGTGGAACCTCAGCATGGCTGTCCACCTCCACACAACATGATGCAAAGAATGCTTAGTCACCACTGAATAGCAAGATTGATTCTCCCACCCTGTTGAATATGATGTACAGCAGTGCTACTCAACGTGGTGGTCCCTGGACTTGGACTGGTCCTCAGGCTATCAGCTGCCAATCCACAAAGAGTTTCCAGGAAAGGGAAAAAAAAGTTGTAGCCAATGGGCACAAATGTGGTACTAGCCCCTGAAACGTAAGGGGGAAAAGATCCTGCTGGGCTCCACATTGAAATTCTCCTTTCTATTTTGCCCCGAAACAGAAAAATAAAGAAAGAAAAAAAATAGAGACATCAGGAAAGCACAGGTGATCCTGTTCTTCATCTTTCTTGCTACTCCTATCTCTCAGAAGAAAAAGGGGAAAAAAACATTGCAGAAGGAATAAGGCTTATTTTGACCCAGGAAAGGTCTTAGCTTTGCTGAAAATGGGGTGTGAGTGGTCACTTCTGGTTATGGATTTAGGGATTTCCTCTTAGGGTTCATGAAGCTTGTATTAGAAAATGACACATTTCATAGTCATTGTCAGGAAATGCTCCCTGCAGGATTTACAGCTATTGAGGAGCTTTGCAAGGTCAGTCTTGTAAGCCCTCCACTACTGGTTTCCACACCCCTCTCATACCGTCCAACTGTTCCAGTTTGGCGGGGACAGCCCAGTTAATCCTCTGCCATTCCACTTTCTCAGCTACTTTTAAAATCTCTCTCTCTCTTTCTCTCTCTTTTCTTTCTTCTTTCAACTTTTCCCCTTTGTTCTTGGCTTATTTCACTTTCTTCTTAGGCCATTTCAGCAGGATGGCACCCTCTTAGAATGGGGATGCGAGAGGAGTGGGACTGCGACAACACTTTTGCATGATGTTATCATGGTCCCACCCTTCTCACGTCCCCAGTCGGTGTGATTGTGCGGTATATCATTAACAGAAAAGCTCCGTCAATGGCCCGCAATTGTGTGAGATTTCTGTCGCCACCAGACATGCAGAAGAGCTGGAAATGTGATCACACACTTCCTTCCCCACTGTGGCACGGAAGAAGGGCAGCTGCAGTGTGGAAGGAAGGAGCATGTCCCTTGTGCTCCCTTCCACAGGCAGCTGGCCAGGTGCGGAGGGGAGCGTTGTGGACACACTCCCATCCTGGCAGAGTGCTGCCAAGATTGTGATGGGATGACATGGGAGAGTGTCCTCATGTGAAAATGGCCTGAGTTTAGATAGCAAAAGTAGTTTACTTTATCTTCACTGAGCAGGAAGGAAAGGAGAGGAGGGAAAGTTTTGTCTGGTATAGAAGGCTCAGACAAACTGTTACAGCCTCTACTAACTTTAGAACAGAACCCTGTGCTGTGTGATTCCAAACTACTTCTTGAGGATAGCAAAAGGAATAACATGTGGTAAAGAGCAGAAGGAGATAGCCCTGCCAGTTAAGAGGGTCTTTACTTGAGGAGATTCCCCTTTGAATTGGGGCATGCCCAGAACTGTGTGCCAGGTGCAAGAAGGAATGAGGCTAGATGGCATTGGGGAGGAACTAAGACAAGGAAAATTTAAAGCTTAGAGTAATGTTTAGAGCTTTGGAAATGTTACTTTTTTGGTTTACGTGGCTGTTGCTGTAGGCCAAAAAAGTAACATTTCCGGGTTCTGGATTTAACCTTAGTCGGACAGGTGGCAGAAAGCTGGGTTCTTTGGCACTACCCAATTACAGCACTGTGATCCAGCATTAACTGCCATGGCTACATGTATGGAATCCTGGGGTTTCTAGAGTGGGGAGGAACTGGAACTGCCTGGCTGAGAACACAAAATGCCCTTCCCTAAACTGGAAATCCCTGGATTCTGTAGGATGTTGCCGTGGCAGTTAAAGTGGAATCATAATGCTATAATTGTTTAGTGCAAAAGGGGCCTTGGAAAGAGTATGAAGTAAATCAATAAAATTCTGAGCTGAAGCTAACAACAGAAACCTGCTAGACAAGCAGAGGCCTTAAAACATCATTTCTTGGCACCTCTATTTGACTAAATTCTTTAATCCTTTTCCTACAAAGTAACAACAGACACAAAGAATGAATTGAGAGTTTCTGCAGTCTCAGCATCTTTCTTTCCATGCTGTTCTCATCCAGTTGTCCAATTATCTCTTTGCTACTCTGAAAGCTTACAGGGTTACATATCTACAGGCTAGTCTTGTTTGTTCAGAACTTGCAGTCTGGTCTCATTTTGTCTAGAGACTCAGCATGTCCAGAATATCCCCTGATGCCCAGTGAACCTATAGTGGCCCCTCCTCTTTCATGAGGGTTCAGGGTGCAGAACCCTTGTGAAAGTGGAAAACTGCAAATAACGCCCCTTCCATTCCCTTCCTGGGCCTCTTCCCTGCTCTGTTGCCTTTTGCCTTGGCATGCATTCTCTGTACTGTGGCCAAATGCACAGGAATGATAGAGGGCAGCTCTAGAGGGGAGAAGGAAGGTCTGCACATGCCTTCTCCCCTCCCCATTTTCTTGTCTTTTGCCTGGGTGCTCTTGCCTTCCTTCTGCACACCCAGCAAAACACAAGAGAAGGGGAAGAGGAATAATCTAATAATCAATTTGTAAAGGTCAAACTTGCAAATGTGGAGGGAGGCCTGTAAACTTTTTCTCCATACATCTATATCTCATGCATGCATTGAGATGCTCAGAATCCTCACCTATCCCATCTCTCAAATCAAACCAAGGTTTGGGTGAAGCGAATAAAGTTTCTAGAATTTTCATGTGGGTGGGCTTACTTTTCAAATGTAAGGCAATCACAAGTATTATTTGAATTTAACTTAGGTGGCAGCTGTGTTCTGCAAAGCAACCATACCATTTAGTGGGTCAGATTGCCCACATGGGAAGAACACTTATATAGTGTTATTCTCAAAGGCATTCTCCATAATGTTGCAGACTGCCAGCCAAACCACCAGAGGGTGCACATGCACCTTTTTTCTGCCTGCCATGTGTCCCTATGCCATGCTTCACACAGGGTTACTGAAAATGCTGGTATGTGGCTATATCTAGACTTAGAACTTAGAGTGGGAAGAGCTGCCAGTTCTTTATTGAGACTGAGGAATATTTTGAATGGTCACAGGGCCTCATCCTGGAATCATAGGCTAGTACTCATATTCTATGCTGGAGTTTTGTGTCCGTGCATGAGGAGAGCATCTTTCTCCAGGCAGTGTTCTGGAAGACCACTGGTGTATATTATATCACAGGTCTATCCTTTTCAGGGGTGGAAAAGCTGACACCAACTATTAGTTTACAAAACATGTGGATTCAGATGTAGTCATTCCAGCACTGCAGGCAAAACTCACAGAAAATACACCAGCATATGAGATTGGTAGCAGCAGTCTGCCCATAGAACTTTCTTTTGCTAGACAGCCATTTATTCTCACACTCTTACCTTTCAATGCCAATTAAGATGGTATCTATTTGTAAATATTTTGGGGATAAGCATATATTTGATATTTTACTCTGTTTATTTGACCTAGTGGCTAGCAGCTTCCATGTGTGTAGGCTAGAGGATCCACTCTAGATTTTAGTCTGAACATTAAAGGAGCCATCTAAGACACTGAACTCTATTCCCAACAATATCCAGTGGCTAAGTTCAGCACCTTGGAAAGGTTCTTTAATGTTCAAACTAAATCCCAGAGTGAATTCACTGTGTCTCTGATCGGGAAGCCACAACCGCCATTGTGTTTGTATTGTTTCAGGCCATTTCTGCACTTGACTGTTATAGTGTTATTCTACCACTTTCGACATCCTATGGAATCCTGGGGTTTGCAATTTAGAGAGGGGTCTCTCTTGTAGGAATATAAGAGAACTAGTTCTTATTAATCCATCTTCTCCCCTTCTCCCCGATATGAAGATGTATCCAAGTAACAATACAATGGTAACTTAATGGGGAATAATTTCTCTCCAGTTTTAGTTAACTCCAGGGCTGTGTCCCACTAAATGATGAATGTGAAGTGTTAGCTTGTGTTATTCCCCATGGTGCTGTCTTGTGCCTTGTGGGAGAATGTTGATAGGCTCACAAGATGAAGGGAGAACAATGTATTTTGTGTCACAGGTCAGTGGTAAAATTCAGATTTCCCCCCCTCACAACAAATAGTTAACAATGTTGTTACTTTCTCAAAATGGCAAAGCAAATTGTTACTTTTCAGAAAATGACATTCAAATATCAACAAATTACTTCCCAGGCATGGGAATTATAGCTGTGTCAAATTAATTTTCAAAAATAACTTTTCAAAGTCTGGTTTCATACAACAGAAATCTGTTAGTTTTCAGTCTGCTCCCTTTGTTGGTATGGACCTTAAGTCAACTTTAATTTCATTATAGCAACGCTGTCATAGCATTTCTTGGCAGGATTTATTCAGAAGCAGTTTGCTATTACCTTTCTCTAAAGCCAAGAAGATACGACATGCCCAAGATCATCCAGTAGGTTTCCAAGGCTGAGTGGAGATTCATACCCTGGTCTTCCAGAGTCCTAGTGCAACATGCTAACCATGACACCAAGCTGGCTGTCGCCTTGCTGGCAGAGAAAATCTACTGCCCTTTGTGGAAGTGGACACCTCACTTGGCCTCTTGGCTGAGCGTTCTACAAGGACAGATGGAACTCTTGGAGTCATTTTGTTCTTCTGTTTCAGGATTGTCCCAATACTACATTTAAGGACTTGACTGGAAGATAATTCAAGGAGGTTTCTTTTAGCAATTCGCTTTGGGGTCTTTACATTGACCTATTTTATCTGTTCAAAAAGCAAAAACAAATCCAGCAATTTATTTCCTAATTTACCATTTTATTTGATTGACTTTTAATAGAACTGGGACAAGTCTCCATCAAAAGAGAAACTTAAATAGGCTTGCTGCCCTTTTGCCTTGAACTGTCAAGGCAGTTCAACAACAGGTGGAAAATCAATAAAAAAGAAAAACCAGCGGATAAAAACGATATCCAGTTGCTTAAAAACCAAAATACAATAGCGGAATAATTTCCACAATCATTGAGCCAAGTCAAGCAGGACTGAAATAACTTTCAGAGGTGTTCTTTTTTTAAAAAAAGATCTAGCACATTAAAAAACATTAAAAACCATGGCAAAAGTGTAGATAAATCAGACTCATGAAATGCCTTCAGATACATGACATTTCATTGCCAAAACCACACCCACTCTTTCTAAGTTCTGCCTCTTTGCACACTTCAAGTCTTCATGTTAGAATGAAGGAAAGCAGCAGAGCTGTAGAAGGAGGAAAGGAGAGAGTGAGGTGTTGTCTCATGTCTATTGTCTGTGCATGCAACTTTATAAATAAATCTCACCACAGCCAAGTTTTTAATTAGGAGTATCACCATTTATTAAGCTGCTCTCCACATGGTACAGCTCAAAAGACATATTCAGGTCAGAACTACTTGGCTGCAAAGGAGAAAAGGCTAGGTTGAATTTCATAGTTGTTCACCAGACATTTCTTATAGTTCTCTTAAAGCAGGGGTTACCTGGGATCACAGACCACTGCAAGACCATTTTCGTGGTTTCCTTGTGCCCCAGAATCTCACAAACTCTATTTTGAAAAACAAATATGAATTGTCTCTCCTGGAAGCCCCCAGGAGCGGCAGCTTACCTCTTAAATAGCTTGCAGGGCTACACTTATTAAAAAAAACAAGCAAATCATTTTTTTCAAAACTAGAGGAAGACTTCTGCAGGGAGCAATCGGTGCAGGTCCCAGAGGGTTGAGAAGCCGAAAATTGGTTCCTGGCCTTCCAAAATTGCCCACATTTGTCTTTAAAAAAGAGTAGTGCCAAGGTGGAAAGGATGTCTTTCCACTAGCTTAATGAAAAAACAGGCTCACTTTCCATGCTTTTCTTAGGAGAGAAGAAAAGCCAGACATGGTGCCTGTCTGCACTATACTGTTATAGTGCTATTATTCCACTTTCAACATCCTTTGGAATTCTGGGGTTTGTAGTTTAGCCAAAGAGTTTTCTGGCTGAGAATTCTAAATACCCCTCCCAAACTGCAAATCCCAGGATTCCACAGGATGTAGAAAGTGGAATAATAGCACTATAACAGTGTAGTGTAGTGTGGAAGGGCCCATGAGATTGAGAGATGAGGCAGAAGTAGAAGTCCTGGGATACAGTGGGTGGGTGGGTGGAGGAATAATCAGTCTGTGTCCAGGGCATTATGGCCAACCATGTTTTCATATTGGGAGGGGAGAGCAGATTACGTGCCTCTGTACTGGTCCTCTGTACTTCTATATGAAAGGGGCCAGCTCTTTTGCTACCACAGCTGGAATCACGTACGGCTCCATGTAATGCAGTAGTTCCATATGCAGAACTATGCTGCAGGTGGCCATTCACCATCCCCTGGACTTAATCTTAGGGCCACTGCAGCTCCCCTCGGTATTCCTTGCATAGGGGAGAGTGTATGTGGGGATGCTGGAGAAGTTACTGGCTATGCTCTTTTAACCAGACTTAAAATGCTTAAAACATCTGCTGATTTGAAGTCTGCTGGGGTCCTGGTGTGGGGGCTGTCTTAGCAGGGGATGCAGCATCCCAGAGGGACGTAGGTGGATCCTTCTCTGATCCCTCTGCAACTCTGTCAGGCACAGAATAACCTATGTGTGTTTTTGTGTGTGTGGGGTATTTGGAGTGGTTCTATGGCAAGTCCAGTGAGGGGCCTTGGTCATTGTGGAGGGAGGAAGAGAATGCCTACCTCAACATCATTAACCATAGGCACAGGGCTGACTTAACACCTGTGTATGCCTCTAATATGTTGCCGGCTATAGTCTCCTGCCTATGACATACCCAAGCATATCGGTGATCAATAGGACAGCCCATAAAAATATTGCTGGGCTTTGAGTAACAGAGAGAGAGAGAGACAACAATGGGATGAAGTCACACCACTGAGTGTCAGACAGCAACAGCATGAACTCCAGTTCCCCTTTGGTGACTTTCCATTGTCTGCTCCCATTCAATGGAGGGAACACAGCCAATGGATGGCTCACCATATCAGAGAACACAATCTGACCCTCCCATGCTAATGACTACCTTTGCCTCTGAGTAGGAGGTTGTTTCAACCACAAAATCTAATCAGTTCTTCATGGAACTTAAAATAAATGAATTTAAACCTTCAAATCCCATGTTTTAATATGACTGTAATCCGTCCGTGCTTTTTGCAGTTGTCTTGATGTTGCATGTTATTTATTTTCCATACATGGGGCTTCCAAGGATGCTTCCCTTCTGCCCAGTTTTGGTTTATATATCAACTGTACTCCAAGCAGCAAACCATACAGCCTGACTGAGCATGGGCTAGAGACCGTCTCAAGGTCTACTTCATGGCAGTGCTGTTGCCATTGCCTCTGTATAGACTCATCCAATAAACTGTTTTGGCAAGTCAAAGGTCTATTATGCTCTGGGGCCATTAACAGGGAATACAGAAAGAACTACTGTGTAATGACAGTTTCCATGGCTACCACCACTCTGTTTCCATGGACAATTATGTATATAATTATGCATATATGTATAACTCCTTATGACCCATAAACCCTCATGTGATTTGTGAACGATATTCTCCCATACAAGCCTGCCTGGACCTTAAGCAAAGACATTTTTATTCAGACAGTCTTTTGGCAATGGGCTGGCAGCTGAGGATGGCCTTGTTACTAGTTGGGTGCTGCAGTTTTCTTAATGATGTGCTTTTAAATTATGTTTTAAAAGGTTTAAGACTGTGCTTTTAATTCAATTCTGTTTTAATATATACTTGACTTTTTTATGTGCTTTAACTGTATTCTTGATCTAATATTACTTTGAGCCACCTTGAGCCTAATATTTTAGAAGAGAAACAGTCAATAAATGAACAAATGGTACAGAAACGTGGCACTCTCTGATCTTTCCTGTGGGTCGACAGCTTGCAAATCCTGTCATATTAAGAGAGTGTGCTTCTTCCCAGTCGTACTTTGGTATGTTTGTAACCTGTGACCTGATTACTGCACCTACTACAACTGATTGCTCTATTTATTTTAAAGGTGTGGGCCAGTAACCACAGACTAACATTTAACATCCACCAGGAAAAAGTCTTTTCCTCACTTATTCAAACAAGAAGGGATGCAATATTTGCCAACACCTAGTGAGAATTGAACCTTCTTTCATCTCTGGAATGTGCCTGATTTCAACATGACAACTTGAACTAGTATGAACTTGTGTGGAAAGGAAACACATTGTTCCCTCCCCCTTGCCGGTACTTTGGTGATATCTATCTAAAACACCAACATGATATTTGCTGAAGTTTATATCATTATTTCAGTGTGCTTAACTCCCCCCCGCCTTTTGAGCTGCATGTCATATTCTTTTATTTCCTCAGCTACCCGTGATAACAATCACATCTTCCATTATCTTGAAAGATGTATTAAGAAACAAAGATTTGGTGCCAGTTTCATATGTAGGGCCCTTTCACCCTGAACACTTATAGTGCTGTGATTCCACTTTAACTGTCATGGAAACATCCTATGGAATCTTGGGACTGGGAGGTGATGAAGCCTACTTAGAATTCTCAGCCACAGAATGGTAGCCCATTTCTGCACTACACTCTTATAGTGCAATTATTCCACTTCCAACATCCTATAGAATCCTGGGGTTTGCAGTTTCGGGAGGGGCCAACTGGCCCCTCCCAAAACTGCAAACCCCAGGATTCCATAGGATGTTGAAAGTGGAATAATCATGCTATAAGAATGTAGTGCGGAAATGGCCATAGTGTCTCACCAAACTACAAGCTCCAGGATTCCCTAGGATAAAGCCATGACAGTTAAATTGTGTTTTTAGTGTTATCATTGCATAGTGTGAAAGCGTCCATAGATGCCCTACCAAAAATTAATAACCAAAACATGGCAGTTTGACAATAAATACCTAACATGGAAGCACTTGAGGAAGGAACTATAGCTCAGTGACAGAGTGTATGTTTTGCATATAGAAGGCCTGTGGTCGAATTCTTGGCATCTCTAGGTAGGGCAGGAAAAGCTTCTGCCTGAAATCTTGGAGAACTGGTGCCAGTCAGTGTTGACAGTACTGGTTTAGACACATCAAAGATTTGACTCCATATGAGGCAGCTTCCTAAACTACTACCTCAAGTCAGGACTTTTTACTGCTGCTGTAGAATACTTTCATATTCTCTCTGATACCCTGCGATGTCTGTTTCCAAGGCAAAGGGAGGGGGATACATTCACTTTGGAAGCCTGTCAATTAATTGACATGTTTTCCTTATAGTGAGTTTCCTTATGCTTTAGTAAACATATTTTTAAACACATTTTAAACTGCAATAGAGGACTGGAAGAAGTGTCATCTAAAAATGTACCTGTGTCTTATCCTCCTCCAATATCACTCCACTTTTTAAAGGTCCAGAAGGGAGAAGAAAACAGAGGTGAGCTGCTCTAGCCTTGGGTTAATTTTCAAAAGCCATTGTTCTGTTGCCTCCAAGCTTCAGTGCGAATTATGAAGATTCTCTCCATCCCCATCTTCAGACTATTGTCTGACTTCCCTGCAGCCTGGAGTTTTGACAGCAGACAAAGATGGTGCTTCTCCATAAAAATTGACAGAAGAAAGCCTCATCCTTTACGCTGAGCTTTAGCAAGCATTGGGAAGCTATATATAACTCCTTGATTTCCAAAGATTCACAACTTCACATAAAACAAGAGAGGAGGAAATATATTTCAGTTGTATTTTTGGTTGTATTGAGACCAATGCAGTGAAAGAATCTATCTGTAATCAATTATGGAGACCAGGGTTTGATTCCCACTTGGCCGTGAAACCAGCTGGGTGAGTCTGGACGTGTAACACACACTCTCAGCCCCCAGAAAACTCCATGATAAAGTCACTTTAGGGTCATCATAAGTTGGAAGCAACTTGAAGGCACACAACAACAAGAATAAGTTATCAGTTAAAGTAGAAATATTCTACCATAGAGGGGAAACTTAAATTAATTTTTTTGAAACTTAATTGATTGACAGAAGCTACAATTAATTTAGTTCCAGGATTGAGCTATTAAATCAGGCTGGAATTCAGCATGAGACTTATGTGCATGGGAAATAGAATTGAATAGGTTTGCAGTGTTCATGTTCACCTAAGGACTGCCATGACGTTAGAATGCACAGGCATCCATTGTTCAATGGTAGCCAGTGGAGCTATTGATGAGCCACACTCCAGTGTGTAATGGGCACTAATTGCACCATCTGTACATTCGTTAGGAAGTACCAGAGCACAACAGGAGTGCCTGATGTACATTTAAGTACGTGATGTGCATCAGAATGCCACAAGTGCCCAATGAAAATGAGAAGTGCCTTACGCCCATTAGGAGTTCCCAATGTGCATTGGAAGTATCCAGTGTGCATAGGAACACCCTTGCCAGTACTTAAATGCCAGCTGCACAATTCACTAACAGGGTTTCATTGCACTTCTGCAAAGTGATTATGGATTCATAAAGTTACAAATGTAGATCTTGAATCTTGGCCATAGTTATTATTTAGTTAAATGATGAACCATGCTAAAGAACCAATAAACGTCCCATTTCCCACCTGATTATTTACTGCTTCTTACTTTTTTGTTAGTGCATCAGTTTTTTTTGTACAGATTAGTACAATAGATAATTATGATTTTTAGGGCACAACTTGTAAACCACTGCAAAAACAAATGTCTATGGGAATTTTTGTTTAATTTTGTTCACATTTAGAGTATGATAGATTAGTTAATTCCAAATTTTAAAAGTTTTATACCAACAAGTAGAAAGGGCAGCTTAGAAGGAGGGTTTTTCTTTGCATTGAGTTGTCCCTTCAGTTTTATGCACTGAACACCTCATAGAGCCACCTAGCCTGTTCCAGTAAACTGAATTTTGAAGTTCTTAATCTTGAAATTTTTGCTGGGATCCACATGGAAATCAATAAGTGTGGTAGATCCCTTATTCAGAATGACTCTGCAGTTTCAGTCCTCAGGCTTCTATCACTCACCTTGCCCTTTTACCCTTAAGCTCCCTCCTTGGATTAGGTATTCAGGCCTCAAGGTGACCGCTATACTGTAAAAGTGGATGTCTTGAACAGTGGATTCAGTGTGATACAGTGTGGTTGGTCTTGCTTGTTAACTTTTGAGTTAAACTATTTAGACAGAGTTGTAGGACATAAGAAAAGTAAATATTTATTGTATAACAAATAAATTAAGCATCTAGCATTATGCAGGGTGCAGACATAGTACACTGTAAGTTCTGAGTTTCAAATGTTTCTCTCTAAACTCTGTCCATGCTCTCAGCTCCCAAAAACACTATTTGGATTTTCTCCATTCCCTTCTTCCTAACTGGCCTTGTCCCATTTAATTCTTTTCCATCTGCTCCAGTTCCCATCCCTATTTCTAACTGGCCCGAACTCTATTTCTAACTGGACCTATCTAACCCTTCTACAGACAGGTGCCTGTTTTTCATATTTATTTCCCTCATAGTCCCCAACAGCACTCCACAAGCTGTGATTAGATGGCTCTATCCAGGCTTGCCCAATGTCTTGCTTCACACGCCTAGAGATGCCTACTCTTTCCTGGAAAATTGAATTTTGAAGGTCTTAATCACGAAAACTTTGTAGGGATGCACATGCGAATTGGTAAGCTAAAGAAAGTGGGTGAGAGGTGGTTGAGGAAATGAGATTGTAAGAGATTGCAGCAGGGAAAACAAGAAAAGAAATTTTGATGGATGAATGTGAAACTGAGTTTTTGAAAAATTTTTGCAGCTGTTTCCTTCTCCCCCGAAGTCCAAAACAAGGGAAAAGGAAGTTGAGAACAAATCACAGAAGGGATTTTTCAGCTTCATTCTGCAATGGTTCTAGTACAGGCTTTTAACTTAAATTACAATTTACAATAAATGTAAAGGTAGCAAAAAAGGGGCTTTCTTAGCTAACGCTATACAGAACCATTCAGTAGAGCTGTTTTGAGTGGTCAAGGATCTGTTACAACCTGACTCTAAGGAGACTGTAAGCCACTCAACAGCCCACTGTGAAGAATTTGTCCACCATTTCACAGAAAAATAGCTTGGATTCACTCTGGGCCTTTCCGCACTACACAGTTATAGTGATCTTAGTCCACTTTCAACTTCCTATGGATTCTGGGGTTTGCAGTTTAAGGAAGGGCATTTGGAATTCTCAACCAGAGAGCTCTTTCACCTCAGGAAACTACAAACCCCAGAATTCTACAGGAGGTTGAAAGTGGAATGATAGCACTATAATAGTGTAGTGCGGAAAGGCTTCTGTCTTAGATGCCAGAGTTGATACAGTTCTTGTGGATGTAACCTTGGTCCCTGCTTGTCCAGTGGTGATGAATACTTTTCAATTTGTGCAGCCTAAGGATGTGATCAGGATCTTTGGAGAAGTGAGAGCCTCCACATGTGTGCGAGAAGACCCTTGCCCTTCCTGGCTAATGAAACAGGCCAGAGGGGGACTGGCCAAGTGGGTAAGAAAAGTGATTAATGCCTCTCTACACAAAGGCAGGGTCCCAGCATGCCTGAAGAAGACTGGCATAAGACCTCTTCTGAAAAAACCTTCCCTGGATCCTACTATACTAGATATAGGCCAGCCTCTAACCTTCCATTTTTGGGCAAGATACTGGAGCTTGTGGTGGCTTCTCAACTCCAAGAGTTCCTGGGTGAGGCTGATTATCTAGATCCATGTGAAGAGCCAATGTCCCACATCCCTGAACTATTCATGAGTCATTAAGGAATTGGGAATACAGTCCTTTGGTATTACTGTTACTATTACTAGAACAATTTTTTCCTGGTCAAGGACTCAAGGCATCTTACAAAGCTTTAAACAGATTATTGTTGTATTGTTGTGTGCTTTCAAGTCATTTCCAACTTATGGCAACCCTAAGGTGAGCCTATCTTGGGGTTTCCCGGGGCTGAGAGTGTGTGATGCATCCGAGGTCACTTAGTGGGTTTCCATGTCCAAGCAAAGAATCGAACTGTGATCTCCAGGTTCGTAGTCCAATGCTCAAATCTCAACACCATGCTGGCTGGCTGTTAAAAGAGGAACAGCTTTAGAATTTATATCATACAACAGTTAAAAATATAATTTGTATAACTTTAGTTATAAAAAATATAACTGTCAGCCAAATTAAGTTACAATATTATATTATATTATATTATATTATATTATATTATATTATATTATATATATTTTCTATTAGAAGAGAGTTCCAGAGCTTAGCAGCAGCCACTGTACCTATGCTGTGGTCCCACCAGATGTATCTGTGGAGTAGTGGAGTAGTGAGGCACAAAAAAGGACCTCCTCAGATCTCAACATATGGGTAGACTCTTATGGGTGAATATAGTTGTGCAAATAACCTGGACCTGAGTCACACAGAGCTTTATAGGTCGTAACCAACACTTTGAATTGTGCCTGGAAATTGACTGGCAGCCTATGGAGCTGTGGCAACAAGGTAGCTAGCCACATTAAACAATTTTCTACGTGTGTTTTAAGTCTCTTAAAATACCAATTAGTCACTATATTCTAGCTGATCTTTTCTGCTGCTGACAGACTTTATACATTGGAGTATTACTAGGAATATGAAAACATTAAATTATGCCAATAATTTAACCCCACCACTGGCACAGAACTGCAAAAATGATACAAGAGAAACCTGGAATTTAGCCAGAATTTTGTTCTTCCTCAGACCCCACTCCTATCTCCAAAGAAGGCACAAGGCTAAACTGGGGAAAGTTAAGTGATGTGATGATGTTAAGTGCAAACACTCACAGTATACTCAATCCATCAAGAGCAAGTGTGATAGACAAGATAACAGCCATCAAGCTGGGCATGGCTTCTGAGAACAGGTTGCTACAAAAATTGGATGCCTTAACCATTGTTCCACTTCTGTTTTACGGTTTGCAAGTTTGATATTTTTTTTAAAAAGGAATTAATTGTTCATTCCTTTATTTTGCTTTTAAGGAAAATAATCATTAGCATTACTTGTTATCATTGTTATACTTAAAGAGTAAGGCATTACTGACATATTACTTTCTCTTATGTTCTCACTTACATACACAAATAAAAAGAGTGCCTAAAACTTCTCCAAAATGTCCCCTCAAAAGGACATGTGAGGAATAACAATAACACTAAAAAGTAGCAACATTACCAGTCATTACATTATATATATTAACTAGCATATTTACCCAGCATCGCCTGGGGTTTTATTTTCTTATAGATAATTTTTGTTAGAAATACCTTTGGAATTAGATGTGGCTGAAATGCGCAGATTTCAGTTCCTGTGTCTCTAATTTCCTAATCTGTCTTGTCTAGTACATGTAACTTTTCCCCATATTCCCCAATCCAGTCTGTATTCAGAGTTATTAACACAGAATTTGGGTTCCAGAGGGAATACACTGCCCTCCTTCTTGCTGCTGGGCCTCATCTCCATAGCAACTGGCATGAGCTCTCTGGCTGAGCATTCTAAAGGCCTCTTGCTGAACTGCCAGCCCCAGGATTCCATAGAATCTTCACAGCCAGACAATCATATGAGGTCTTCTCACCACACACAGCCAATCATATGAGGTCTTTGCCTCCCTGACAAAGACAAACTCACAGACAGGCAAACTTTGACTTTTATATAGTAGATAAGAAGTAACTTTGTTATAGAGAGCCAGCATGATGTAGTGGTTTGAGTGCTGAATTACAATCCTGGAGACCAGGATTCGATTCCCTGCTCAGCCATGGAGCCCACTGAGTGACCTTGGGTGCATCACACACTCTCAGCCCCCAGAAACCCACGTGATAGGTACACCTTAGGGTTGCCGTAGGTCAGAAATTACTTGAAGGCACACAATAGCAACAGCAACTTTGTTATGCTATCGTTACCCTCAAAGTAACACACTACAGGTCATATATTTATTTGTCATGCATTATTTCCAAGCTTTGATTTTACAGGTCAGAATGCTTGGTGTTTCTTCTTCTGGCAATTAAGCAGTCGTGGGCAGACTGTACAGCTTCACCTTCCATCATCCCTATGGCCCCATAACTCTTCAGACATGCATTCTGATCAGCACCACTATCTTCCTTGAGACCTGAGGTCTGTCGGAGGGACCCTCCTTTGCCCCCCACTGGTGGGAGCAATACAGTGTAGGCAGATGTAGAAAAGGGTCTTCTCAGTAGTTGAACCCCACTTGTGGAGTGCCTCCCCTTGAAGTTCTAATTGACATCAATGTTGGTTCTTTCCAGTGCCAAGTCAAGTTATGGCTTTTTATTAAAGCCTTTAGGCCTTAACTGACTTCAAATGTACACATACATGGTTTTTAATTGTTGTAGTCTTTTAAGTTGTTTAAATGTGTTGTCACATTTAATATGTCTTTATTCTGTTGAAGCTATTTTGTTGTTTTAATCAGGAATTGTTTTAAATTGTTTACTGTTTATCTGCTCTACAATTCTTCATAGTTAAATAAGTAAATAAAAGAAATAAAACAACTACAAAAGTTGTGAGAATTGATCTGGAGCAGAAGTGTAATTCTTTGCTAAGTTTATTCTCAAAGGTAGCAATAAGTAATTACAGCAATTTTGTTCCCACTGCAAGAAAGTTTTTGAAAACACATAGTTTTTGGAATTTAGGACTTATTCTGCATGTGGTTGTCTCATGCTGACAACAGCATTTTCTGTATAGGAAACAGCATTTTCTGTGTGGAAAATAATAGTTCAATGCAGAAATATTAATTTCTGTATAGAAAATGTTTTTTGTGCAGGAAATGCTGTTTTCTATGCAAATCAACCATGTGCAAATTTTATAAAGAACAAATTCCCAATTATAGCTTTATTTTTCTGGAGAAAACACTTTCTGTGCAGGAATTAATATTTCTGCATTGAAATATTATTTTCCACACAGAAAATGCTGCTTCAAGCATAGAAAATGCTGCCTTCTGCATAAAGCAAACATATGAGAATTTTGTATAGAAGTCTCAAACTGTGAAAATACTCCGCAATCCATAATTCTTCTCCTTGGCACTTAGAAACATGTTTTTCAACCATTTTTCAAATATTTTCAAATATTCTTTCCAGCTTTAATCTGAAGTGCCTCAAAGAGGCAGCAAAAGATAGTTCAGAATACCACTTGTAATTCGCTGCTAGAAATAAATTATGCAAATAGCTTAGTGCTGAAAATATTACATCAAATCCCTCCAAAGTACTAAGAGTGAAGGCCATATCACAGTAGAGGTATTATATGTATGATTCTCTCTCTCTCTCTCTTTCTCATGCAGTACATTCCAGTACAGCATGCATGTACAGTAACACATAATTGGAAATCAGATTATTTGGCCGCCCCTAGGGATTCCCAGAAGTAATTCAAAGGAACAAATAATCCAGTAACCCTCCCACAGCCTCCAGTCAATTTCAGTTTTTGGAATGGTATTCCATTGCTTAATTTCTGGTTATGTAGATGTGAGAGAGAACAGTGGTAACACCCTCTCAGCGACAATAGAAAAGGGTGTGAGAAAGCAGCACATGGAAGTGCCTTACTGATGACCCCTTTCCTTGTTGACGAATAAATTCCAAGCAAAGTGAGGGTGGAGAAAAACTGAAATGCTTCCCCCAGTTTTGCTATCCTTTTTGCTTAATGTGAACTAGGAGGAAGAATTTAAGTGATGATATGTGGTGGTGGGGAGATGTAAAAGTGGACACAGGATGTGATGCGTGGGAGACATGATAGCTGGGAAGTATAACTCCAGAATACTCCAGAGTAGAGCTTGGAAAGTTTTTTTCTTCTTCTTGACAACATCTTCCAGATTCCCTTCCCAGTGTGTTCAAGCATACTGAGAGATCTGGGTAGTCCACAAAAATGGACATTTCAGAGTTCTGACAGAGTGAGGATAGGAAGTATTGCCCTTACTCTGAGTGGTCTTCACTATGACTTGGGTTGCTATTTGGAAAGCAATGCAGCTTGCCCTTGCTTTGCAGCCTGCTAGGGCGAAGTGGTACCCAACAGTCTCCAGGGAGCACCACATCATCACAGCAAGGGTGACAGAATAAAACACACAGTGATGGCTGCAATAAAGTTGAATTGAGAAAGGGAGTGTTTCTTCATTAAATCCTATGCCTACCTGGATCTTCAGTTTCAGTCTGGGGTGAGGAAGAAGCGTTGGATGCAAAAGTTCATCTTTGTTTTGTTTTTTTTAAAAATGCAATGTGATACAAATTCAGGATGTAAATATTTCATAAATTTCATTCTTCCAAGCAAGAACGTTTTTCTCATTTTTCTCCTCTCTGTGAGAAAGTTATCAAAAACTATTTGCAATTCAAGACTAATTCTATTTTAAAAAATGTGAAAATGCTGTTTTTTGTACAGGATACTTATAGAAAGTGGTGTTTTCTGTGAAGAAAGCTCACATGATTTTTTTTGTGTGCAGAATAAGTCCTGAACTTTTGTGTATACAAGTCTCCACAGCAGAGTTTTCTGAAGCTTGAGAAACCTGTGTTTTGATATTTGTGATTATTCTTTCCATCCCTAATATGCAGTCTTCCAAACACTTGGAAGGATTTTAAGCAAATGCCTCCAGCTGCCAGAGCTGGGCTCTCTTGCAAGAAGAGGATTCTGTTGGTCAGCTTTTTGCTTCACTGAGGTGCCATGACTATAAGCAGACAGTGTAGCATCTGAGCTTACTGTCATATTAAGATGGAGATACTACTCATGCTTGACAATGGAGCTGAATCCATTATCTTTTCTTGTATAGCATCTAAAGTGACCACTGAGGTACAGGCAGACCAGAAAATCTGGTGTTGCATTTGATGTTTATGATGGTTCCAGGTCCTGGATAGAATGGTTAGGAGATGAAGCTAGAGGCAGATGTGCAGCTTGTCTTCAATCTTTTATTCCCACCCCACCCATCCCATCGTTATTATACTGAGAAGTCTGTGCACAGCTCAGTCCAGAGTACAACCTAGGTCTGCTGCACCACAAACCACCATAAATTACTGATTGTACCTGTACAACAGGAATGGGAACCACATGGTTTCTAGACAATGTTGGAGAGCAACTCCCAGCAGCCCTAACCTGTATCACCAATGGGAGGAATGCTGGGAACCGCAGTTGAACAACACCAAGAGGGCCACACAATTCCCACCCCTTCCATACAATGTCCTGCAGCCTTCAAGGGTCTTGGAGGAGATCTGTGGGATGCAGTACATCCACAGGATGCTTCCCAACAATTGGCTCCTATATCTCAAAGTCAAAGGACACTGTGAAGCTAATCTGCCTCTTCCCTCTAAACTGGTTATTTTTTTTAAGAAAAAGAAAGGAAAAAAGAGATAATCCTGCCAAAATGTTCTCTTGTTTCTTCTTTCCTAAGAGACATTACTAGGTACTTGGCATAAGCAAGAAGTAGCAACATCTCAAAAAAGGACTCACTTGAGCTGATTCGACTCATCTGGCTGAGCTGAGAGAAATCTTGGCCATATTTTGAGCGCTGAAAGAGAAAACTCTTCAGCTGATCACTCTGCCACAAAGGTGAGCTTCCAGATGAATGTGATTTCCTGTCTATAAGGCCTTGTTTGCTGATTGCAGAATGTGGCAGATAAAATTCGTTGCTTGGGGACATTCACTCATGTCCAATCATTTAATCAGTATTCCTGATATTCCTGGTGGTGGTAATTAATGGAATTGTACCTCTTTTCAGTACAGGTATAGGCTCAAAGTTTTGCTAGAGAGACCTTCCTAGCTAGCCAGACAGATTCTAGTAGTTCCATGTAGAATAAACACAAAATCTTGGCAGGGATGCTGTGCATGTAGCTTCATAACAGAATGTGACTGCACAGCAAAATCCCCATTTCCACCAACAGGCCAATTTCTTATCCAAATAATCCACGAGTATTGGAAGATGTATTTTTCAATTGTAGACTTAAGGATTCACCAAAGCTTCTAGTGGAAGAAGATCTAGATAAGGTTAGATTATCTCTCTCATTATCTCAGGCCAGTCAGCATGGTTGTTCTACAAGATTAAAGAAATGCTAGAATTTAATTGTACTTAGGAATAATCTGTTCGGGTCATGCATTCATCTTGAGGTGTTTTTATGATTACACATTCGTATGACTCTGTAAATGAGCTCAGCTAACAATGGGTGGAGCTTAAGCTGTAAATCATAGAATATGGCCTTGACTTCTTAAAAATGCAACCAGAATTTGTGACCATGACTTTTGTGGAGAATGAGGTGAGTGGGAATCACAAAAGGTAATTAGGGTATCTTCCTTTAATTCTGAAATCCAGTTTCAAGCCTTGAAATTGGAGTGATATAGAAAAAAACTGAGGAATTGTGGCTGGTATCCTGTTAGTAACTTATTCATTTGTAAGGTTCTTTATGCATGTGGTTGCAATTGTTTGGTTGTGAAAGGAGAGTTGAGCATGCAATGTTATTGCACATGTGGTCCCACTATGCGCTGGACATTGTGCATTGCACATACAGACAAGCGCTGTTCATTTCAACTGTACATTTCACACTTGTTTGGACCTTGATTTCCACAGTCCTGCAATTCACTCATGCACAAATATCACAGAACTGTGAATATAAAGTTTCCTTGAAGTAAATCTTGGCCTATATTTTCCTGCATATACAAGTCAGGCAATAGGTTTTGGCACTTTTGGTTTCCTGCTTAGCTTCAAAACTCTGCACAGAGCCCATTGTGACTCTCTGGAGCATCTTGATCTGGTTCTTCTTCCTCCTTGCTATTACTGCCTATTCACCTGCTCTCTCCTAGCACGCAAGCAATGACAAGAGTGTGGAACTGGAGCAGTAATTCACCTTTTAAATAGATTTCACCCTTTCCCATTCAATGTTAAAATATACCCATTTTCCAAAACCGGAATAGGGCCCAATGGCCCAATGCCACTATCTGAAACTGGCCTGCAGGTAGGAGTAAAAGTACTGTAACACAGTGCCTATCCCTATGGCACATCATCTTTTAATAGATTTAGCTTCAGGATGGTCCTCTGAAAGTACATGCATTCTATCTGGTGACCTGGGTAGCAGTATTTTTGGAAAACAACTATTCCATTGCTAATATCCCATTTTTGCGTAAGATGCATGGACATGTGGTGGATGGGCATCTTTAGATGTTCTTGGAGGAAATGGATTATCTGTACCCAATTCAGTCAGTTTTCAGGCCATGATATGGTGCTGAGACAATTTTGGTTGCCCTGACTTATTCCTTGACTGGGAGAAAGACAGAGGGAGTGCTACCCTGCTGAACTTCCTGGAGGTACCAATGGCTTTTGATATCATGATGACAGTCTCCTACTGGATTGGCAGAGTGCCCATTGGAGTGGGCACTGTGTTGTGGTGGTTCTGCTCCTAACTGCAAGGCCAGTTTCAGACAGTGCCATGGAGAGATTGTTGTTTAACCACATGGCCATTGTCCTGTGGAGTACTATAGAGTTCTACCTTGTCTCCCATAGTGTTTAATATCCATATGAAGCCACAAGGGGAGTTTTGGGGTTGGGTGCCATCAATATATTTGTGGCACTCATCTCTACTACTCCTTGTCATCAGAGTCAGCTGTGGCTGTACAGGTGCTGAACCAGTGCCTGGATGATGTAATGGGCTGGACAAGGGCCAATAAACTGAAGTTGAATCCTGATAAGAGAGATGTTTTGTGGTTTGGTGGCTCTCCAGTCTGGGAGCTGGGTGAGTTACCTGTCCTGGATGGGGTTGCACTCTCCCTGCAGGAGAAGGTGTGTAGCTTGGGAGTATTCTTGGATCCCTCTTTGTCACTGGAAGCCCAGGTGGACTACATAGCTTGGAGTGCCATGGGCCAGCTTTGATTGGTCTACTGGCTATGGCCTTTCCTGCACAGGAATAACTTAACCACAGTAGTCCGTGCACTGGAAACTTCTTGATTAGACCAATGCAATACATTCTACTTGAGGCTTCCCTTGAAGATAACTTGGAAACTGCAACTAGTGCAAATAGCAGCAGCTATGCTGCTGACTGAAGCACCATACAGAAATCACATCAGTTTCAAAGGAATTGCACTGGCTGCCAATATGCCTCTGAATTCAAAATGTTGATAATCCAGCCATAAACAGCTTGGGACCCCCATACTGGAGGGGGTATCTCTCTCTGTTGGTGGGGTCCTCCACTGTGTCCATCAGTGGGGTGGTGGTGGTAATGAACTGTGAGAGAACAAGAGAGAAGGTCTTCTTTGCTGTGGCATCCCAATTATGTAATAATTTCCCATTGGAAGCCCAAATGGCACCAAAGCTGTTGTCATTTTGGCACCAACTCAAAACATGGCTTTTCATTAAAGTCTTTTGGGCCTAATTGATTTTATCCAGTTTGCACATTTACTGTACTGGGTTTTATTTTAATCCATTTTAAACTGGTTTTAAAGTGTCTGGTTTTAAATAATAAATGACCAAACATATTTTTAGTCTTTTAAAACTATTCTTATTGTTATTTATTGTCCTAACTTGATTTTATCAAATATCAGCCTAAGTTATTTTGGATATAGGGCAGGATGTAAATGAATGAATGAATGAATGAATGAATGAATGAATGTTTGAGGAAATAAAAATAAAACTTCTGCTACCATTACCTAATGCTCCTACAAAACATGCATAGATTGCCTCCTCCAGAGAAAAGAAATCACTAAAATGGCCCTCTGGACAGCATGAGAGGGGGACATTTTGTTCCAGCATTAGAACAGATCCTATCCCTGTCCACCACCCTCCTTACTCGTGAAGGTAAATAGTGGTCTGATTGAAAGATTCAGCTTTGAAAGACTTGTCTTTCCCCATATTATGCAAAAACCCACCACCACCTCCTCAAAAGAGACATCAAATGGCTGTGGCCATCATTTCTTCCTTTTTGTACACTAGTAGTTACTAGCAGTTCTAAAACTACCAATCCAAAAAGGACCAGCTGTCTGTCTTGTTGCTTACAAGCTAAAGAATCTTGAGGACTGAGAAGAAGAAATTGTAAACATTGAATTAGTCAGATTAGCAACCCAAATCCCATAGTCTATATACCGTCTACTTCCCTGTTTTGTCTCCAGCTATCCATAAGATGGCAGTATTCTAGAACAATGTGTGTGTGTTTCTCCAAGACTCCTGCTGACTTACAGCAACCCCACGAATTTCACAAGGCTTTCTTAGGCAAAAAATACTCAGAGTTAGTTTATCCAGTTCCTTCCTCTGAACATAACATAAGTACAGCTTCATTATTTTACTCACTTAAAATAAATGCAATGTTAAACACAAGAATGATTGTGCAGAGACATTTTACTTTCTTTTTTACTGATAAATAAGAATGGAATTTTTTTTCTGGGTTGGGCCCATCATGGGATGGGGAGAGGATAAGAGAAATTTATCTTCTCTCCTGTCCACCCTACCACCCCCTGACCAGCAAGTGTGTCTGTGGGGAGCCTCAAAACCATTGTGAGGACAAGGGTAAGGAGTGGGAAGGAGAAAAGTCCCATGGAACCAGGGTATTTGTGTACCTTTGTGTGAGACAATTCATGCTTAAGACATGGACGAAAATAAATAAAAATTTAAACCTATCTAATATAATACAACAACACTGTGAAAATTTAAAACTCTCAAGAAGAAAACTATGACTTTTCTGAGAGAACTCTGATCTGAAAGGTGAACCATTCCCAAACTGAGCTGAGTGGAGTTTGTTCATCACTTGTAGTCTTCTAAAAATGTAAATGATACAGTTCCAGATTAAAGATAAGTTCTAGAATGTTCTTTACATTTTGTAGAGTCCTTAATAAAAATTAGCATCTGTTGAGAATATAAGAGTGTGCAGAATCAAAAAGAAATCCCATATCAGTAGCAGACTAACCAATTTTTTTGAGTCTTAGATGAACTAGGTTTCTTGAAATTTGCTCTGTTTCTGTTTTTTGAGAATTGCATCCACTGTAGGCTATGTCTATGTTATAATTAAAAGCAGTGTTCTTTGGACTGTTGCCAGTCTGCAAGCCAATACCTGCTGCTCCATGAGGAGTTTCCAGGAATATATGCAAATGCAATCATAATATGGCATGGTACCTGTCTCTGGCATATTGGAGGAAGAAACAGCCTATTTGCCACAGCCAATAGTTTTAGAAGTACTAATTTAGAGAGTTTACTTGTCTGTTACCCTAGATCCACATCCTTGATCACAGAGCCACCAGGCTTGGTGTGTCATCAGTGGTGTAGGGACGGGGGTGGCAAGGAGGGCAGTGTGACCTGGGCAGCACTTTTTTGGAGGTGCTGCTGCTCCTTGCTGCTCCCTTGTGCACTGTTGTGTGCCTGTATGCTATTGCCCCTTTCCTGTGTGCCATCGCCCCTCCCCTACGTGCCGTTGCCCCTCCGTTGCATGCCTTTTCTCCTCCCCCACACAGCATCACCCCACTCCCACTCCCATGTGCCATTGCCCCTCCCCATGTGCCATTGCTTCTCGCCGCACACTATTGTCCTTCCCCACATGTCATTGCCCCTCCTCATGTGCTGTCACTCCTCCCTGTTGCCATTGCCCTCCCACATGCTGTCGTCCCACCCCACACACTGTCACCCTGCCCCATTTGCTGTGGCCCTGCCCCACCCCTCCACCCGCCCCTGCTACTCCCCCACTTGTGCCAAGCTATGCGACTGTGTGTCAGGCAATGAGACTAACAAAGACCATATCAAGATTTTGGACCTGACCAGTCAACTACTTTAGCAACTTCATTAACAAGCCCTTTGGATTTCAGTATTTTTTAAATGTTAGAATGCACATTTCAGAACCAATTTTTACTAAACTTGATATAATTGACTTAGACTGACATCTTAAACATTTTCATGCAAGTTCAGGATCAGTCACCAAACGCTGGTCCATTTTGCATGGGACTTAAGACTTTAAGTCCTATCAGTCAAACTTCTGTTTCATTGCAAATCAGTAAATTCAATCAATATCAAGCTGAGCAATAATGGATAGATATCCTAGTTGCTCATAAGTTAACTTTGATATATTATATCAATATAGCCCTACATCCAGAGTCAGTCATACTTGCGCACCACAGCGTAGTTATGGGAAGTTCCATAGTTTAATATGTCTAAATCTGAATACGATCCATTATGTACCGGTATTACATCGTGTGCTATTTGATGGATTGCACTGTGACCTCTATTATAAGGAGTGTGAAGATAAACTTTTGTTTGTATTCTCAGAGCCTACGTGTCTGTAAGTCTGGGTTTGCCTACACCTAAATTGGTATGGGCACCTGCCATCTATGAAGACAAAAAACAATGTAGAATTCAGTGGAACTTTTATTGGGCGCTCCATTAACATCATGAGTTGTTTTGAATAAGCTCTCCTAGGTGCTCTTTCCAGTCTGGCTGGGACCCCCAGGCCTGCAAAAGCTAAGTATAGACTATAGGGATGTCAGGCAGCATTCTCTTAAAAACTCCTATACCGAACTACTCCCTTCCCAGTCTCTTCCCTGTCTGTACGTATTCCTTCCCTGAGCCTGGTCAATGCAAGAACGGATGTGTCCAGGAATAGCAGTCACCAGCCCTTGCTCCCCCACAACATTTCTCCTATATTTTGGACCAGAGCTTTAGACAGTGGCGTAGCTAGAGCTTTTGCTGCCCAGGGACCGTTCCTCTCAGGGGAGGGAAGACCTATCCAAAATGCCAAATAAAAACTGCTCAATTGGCATTGGGTGATTGGGTTCTGGGCTCAGACGGGACATGCTGCACATGCTCAGAGACATGCCAGCATTCCTGTGGTGGGCAAGCACCTTCTCTGTGTGTGTGTGTCTCTCTCTCCCCCTTCTTCCTCGGAAGGTCGGCTGGGCTGGGCTCATCCCCAGTCTCGGAGGTGAGGTGGGGGAAGTGGGCACCTCTCCCCACCTCCTTGAGGCCTCTCCTCTCCTCTCCTCTCCTCTCCTCTCCTCTCCTCTCCTCTCCTCTCCTCTCCTCTCCTCTTTTTCTCCCTTTCTCCTTCTCTGTCTGACCTGGAGGTCTGCTGGTGTCAGCACTGCTGCTCTGGCTGGAGATAGGTTTGACTCCAGATTGGGAGGGAGAGGGGAAGGGGAGGGGGAAGACCCCTCCAGCAGACCTCTCCGGGAGGCTTCAGTGCTCATCTAACTGCTGGACATCTGCCAGGGTGTGGAGAGTGGCCTGGTGCTGCCCTCAAAAGCATGCCACCCAGGGCGCCCCTCCCCGTCCCTCCTTGGTATGCCACTGGCTTTGGAGCCCTGAATGGTGGCTGCTTGAAAAGAAAAGTGGAGTGTTAAGGAAACTGGTGTTGCTCTCTCCATCTTCTCTGTCTCATTGTCTCTTCCTATCTACCTGCATCCTCTCCAGTTTTCTTTTTTTGTCCTTCCTGTTTCTGTTGCTGTTCATTTCTACATCTCTCATTTCCCTCTCATCTTCCCAGCTGCTTTCTTGTCCCCTCCTGCTCTGCCCCTGCCCTCCCCTATAAATCGTCCACTCTCCTTCTGTCTATCCCACCCTCTTGGTTACAGCTACGATGTCTTCTGTGCCTCAGCTGACAGTGGAGATGCATAGAACTTGGAGGGGTCATTTCCAGGCACCACTGTCTCTGTAGCCTGCAGCTGGTCTTGTTGTCAGAGCAGAGTTGGGCTTTGTGTTGCTGTAGGTTTGTGTGAGCAGGGACAAATACATCACAGATAAAAGCAACAGACAATCAATTGGAGGAAAAGGGCCACAACTTTATTGATTACAGAGCACAAAGGGGCTGGCACCCACATGGGTCTAGATTCCATCATCAATCAACCTGCCTGTTGACCGATAAGCCAAGCTTCTGGTCCCAGTAGCAGAATCCCAGGAAATGGCAGGGATAGCCCATCAGCCGGGAACCCCTGCCAGTGGGGACAGGGGTGCCATGCAGTGAGCAACCTCCTGAGCTAGCCACTCCTGGAACCACCTAGCACCCCCCTGAAACACCTGATGTACCTTGTACCAACGCCAACAGGCCATTGGTACGCACCAACCTGAATCCAAGACCCATGTGACTGCCCAAAAGTTGTGATGAACATATATACTGTAACACTAAAGACCTGGGGAGAGTTGGGCAGGGAGCAGCCAGAAGAGGCCCAATCCACCACAGTGGAGGACCATATACCCTCCCACCCAACGCTGGCTGGGCATGCATGATCCCACCCATGCCCAGCCTAGCAGCCAATGGGACTGTGCCAGGCCAGTTCCTATTGGCTACTGCAATCGTGGGCATCCGGGTACTGCAGTGCCCACTGCAGACCCGGATGAGCCCAACCCATGTTCTCCCAGCTTGGAGGGAGGACCAACGCTGCTTGATTGGCCCGCCCCACAAGTGGTGCCATGCTGGCAGTTAGGTCGCTCAGTATGCTTTCTATCACCAATGCTCTCTGGCTAGAGTTACATGTAAAACATTACATATAACAATAGTGCTTGTAATATGTTACTTTTGGGAATAACAAAGATATAATGATGTCTCTTTTACCAAGAGTGAGCAACTGCAATGAGGCTAATGGCCATTTTTTGGGTTGCAGAAGTGCTTAAGGGCCAAAATTTTATTTTGTTTTTAATTTAGCTTTTAGGTTTTTAGATTTTGTTGGTTAAAAAACAGAAAAATTAGCTAATTTTATTAACAGTTTAGTTCATCAAATTTATAGCTGTTGTTTATTACATTAAATTTATGTCTGCTGCTTTGTATGAAATTCATTAAACTAAGCTCATTAAATAGTTGCAGTTCCAAATTAATTTTATAACAAAATAAAATGAAATTACAATAAAATAAATAAAATACAAATACAGTAAATGGTAAATCAATTAGTACTAACAAAAATTGATTGTCTGATAATCTATAAGAAGCACAAAGAGTTTAATTTTAACTTTACTTAAGTATTGGAAATGGCACCCTCATTGGTAGCTACACAAAGAATACTTGGTAGTCATCTTCAGGCAGCTCAGACTCTATGGTTCTCTGCTGTTGATTGACAGATAGGTCCTGAATCATAGAGACTTCATCACTATTCAAGAAGTGCAGGGATTTTTGCAAGAGAAATAGATCGGCTCACCTCTGTAAGCTTTTGATTTGCAAATTTATATACAAAGTTGTTCATTATTGTAATAGACTTAAATGAATGTATTGACAAATGAATGGTTTCTGAGAGTAATTTTTCTCTCCACAACAATTGCCTTCTCAAATGCCTTGGCTTGCAGAGTTTATTCCCTTTCCTTGCCCGGTGCTCTCAAACAAACAGAAGTGTTTTCTTCAAGTTTTTATTATTACAGTGGACCCTCCACATTTGCATCTTTGACTTTCACAGATTTGATTATTTGCGTGTTTCTCCAACTCATGTCTCCCCCAACCATAAGCGCTTCTTTTCAGGGGGACCCTTCCTTCTTGGCACCTCCAATCAGTCCTCACAACTCTTTAAAAACCCACTTCTGGTCCTCCTCCTCTTTCACCAACCACTGCCTGACCAGCTAAGGACAGCTCGCAACTTGATTTCTCAGCACCACAAACCCTCTTTTGCTGTCTCTTGACACATCCAAGGAAGGAGATGGGTGAGAGAGAGGAAGTATAGGGCCACCATGTCAATCCCTCTTTCCCTGACTAGCTTGGGACCCTGGGTGCCCGTTCTCCCCACCATACCTCAGCTCTCTTCCCACAGACACACACAAAGACTTTTATTTTTGCATTTTTTCCCCACTTTTGCAAGGGTCCTGTGTCCCTAACCCTGGCAAATGTGAAGAGCTGACTGTATTTTAATTATTATTTCAGTTCTTCCCCTTAATTATTACTTTATCCCTCATTTTCCCAGTCAGATGGGTTGTTGAAAAAACTAAGCACCTGTAAGGCCCCGCTTTGGGGGGTCCTCAATATCAGTATGGTTTGGATGGGCACCATACCTAATTGGCATCATATGTAATTGGCAACACATTTTATTGGCTCTGATATTAAATTCAAGCCTGAGAGGGGACAGGGAGGTCAAACTGTGCGGGGGAAAGAGTTTGACTGTAAATGTGAGAAGCATAGGTCAACTCCAAAATTCCTCCAGGTAAGACTGAATCATTTGTCAGGCAAATACACATCATTCCTGTGGATAACAGGCTTAAATAGAAGCTGGACTTTTCCAAGGAATCCAACTGTGAAGAGCCCACCAGGACACTGATTGACAGATATCCATCCCTTGTACACCTGGATTCTTTCATCTGTCTTCACAGCACCCACAATAGACAGCTATTACAACATCCATCATGTCTTTGTCAATCAAAGCACTAAGCCCATCAGCAGTTGAAAGACTCATTGTCCACAACAGGTTCCCTTTGTCTTGCATCTGGAACCTTCACAGCCACAAGCCATTTTCAGGGTACAAATACCCCTGATTTGAGGATGCCCAGGGCAGTCTCTTGAAGGTCTATCCATCACTCTGTCCATCTGGCTCCTGAATGAGAACTGTCCTTAGGTCCTACCTAAGCCAAAACACATTTCTGCTCTTCACTACTCTTCTGGACTGGTAATTATAAATCCCCCCAAATCCCTCAGCCTCTCTATAACTTTTCCTCTCTTTCTCTTTCAGCTAACTCTTGTGTGAATGTGTGATTGTATGTATCTTGTGTGCATGCATGAGTGAATTCCCCTCAATAAAATCATTTATTAGACAATTCTGCTTGGTTTTGGCTTGGTCTGACCCTGTAAACATTGGGTAAAAAGATCTCACTAGGTTACCCTGCCTCTTGTAGTGCTACAGCTTGTGCTCTGGCTAATTCCCATTCCTCGTTATTTGGAGCACACTGAGGTGTCCCCCACTGGACTCTAGAACCCAGGGTAACATGCCCATTTGTGATTTTGTTTATTTGAATTAGGTTGCCATACTACCTGGTTTGCTGGATTTCACTTGACTGCCAGACATATCACCCAGTGTCTGTTTGAATCATTATCTGGCCTGAATTTCAAACTTTCTTTTTAAAAAAGCAACTCTCTGGACCTCGTAGGAGTGGTGGTATGGGGCAAAATTTGGAATTCTCTTGACATTCATGACCTGTCCTAGCTCATTTCCAGTTTCCGGTGTCCTAGATCGGTGTTATAATTTGAAAGGAAAGTTTAACTGTTGGAGAAAACAAGTGCATTTTCCAGAGCTCCTTGCAAGTGCCTTTTCCAGAGCTCTTTCCAAAGATTTAACAGAAAGAAATGGAGCCATTGGAGTGAAAGAGGAAGGATGCCACAAAAGAAAAGCTGCGGTATAACGATTAGTATTTAAGGTTTTGTGGACTCTGTTGTTTTCTATAACTTGCTTGATGTAGAAATATTATGCATTTTTATTAGTTGCTTGGAAAAAAAAGATCAAATTAGGTTTTATGAGGGGAAGTGTTAGGGTTCTCCCACTGCCTGATGTGGGAGTAAAAGAGCTATTATTGCCACCTTCTCTCCATTCCACCTTGCCTCTCTTCTTTGTCACTGCTGTCCCCTCCCTGGACCTTGCTCTAGCTCCCTCTCATCTTGCCCCTTGTTACGTAGTAAGGGTAGTATTATTGCTTTCGCCTACCGAAGTGTATGTGTGTGGGGGGAGACAGTTGGAGGTGCAACTGTGACTGAAAGGCAGTGATGTATTTAAGTCTTTTACTCTAAGTCTCAAGTCCTTGAAGATACTTTCAAGTCAAGTCTCAAGTCTGAGAACCAACTTCATACCCCAACCTATATTCCAGGATTGCTGGATAGAGTCAAATAAAGTCAGTTTTAACAATTTAAGCAGAGTCAGCCCTCCATGTTTGCGATTTTGCCATCTGCAGCTTCGGAAGTAGGGAATAGGATCCTTCTTACTCCCCAATTCCTGAAGCTGGAGGCTTTTGTGCCGATGGACATAAAAGAGTCTGCAGCTTTGGAAGTGGGGAATAGGACCCCTCTTAGTCCTCATTATTGAAGCTTCAAAAGCTTTAGAACAGTGGTTCTTAACCTGTGGGTCCCCAGATGTTTGTGGACTTCAGCTCCCAGAAGCCCTGAGCATTGACCATAGTGGCTGGGGCTTCTGGGAGCTGAAGTCCACAAACATCTGGGGACCCACAGGTTGAGAACCACTGCTTTAGAAGGAAGGACCATTACTCCTCAAGCCCACTGCCTAACTCATTTGCTATTCCCCTCTGAGAAACATGCCCTGCACTCTGGTGGCAAGTCTTGTTTTCTGCTCTTAGGAAAAGTTTTAAAAGGCTCCTCCGATATGCAGCAGGGACAGGCGGCTGAGGAGACCTCAAGCCTGCCTCAAGCCCGTTGCCTAACCCATTTGCTGTTCCCCTCTGAGAAATGTGCCTGCACTGTGGGCTTGAGACAGATTGTCATGTGACCAGTAGGCAAAAAGTGATGGAAGCATTGTCCAAAGTCGTTAGGTTCTGGATGAATATGTTATGTGACTGAACCAAGGGCAGCAAGTCAGTCACTAAAAATATACAAGTCTCAAGTCGAGTCATGCATCATTTATTGCCAAGTTGAGTCCAAGTCGAGTCACTGAAGCGACTTAAGTCCAACTTGAGTCCGAGTCAGTCGACTTGAGTCTACGTCACTGCTGAAAGGGAGAGGAGTATGGCACAGGGGCAAAGTGGAACAAGTTAGGAGAAAAAAGAATGGGTAAGAGGTATAGCAGATAATTGCAAGGTGCAAGAGGAGTGTTGTGTGGCAACATAAGGTGAGGAGAAAGTTAAGACATGCAAGGGGTGGAGTGCAAGATGCATGGGAGAAAAATAGTGAGGTGATGCAAGGGAGGTGAGAGGTGGCAAAAGAAGGTAAGAAATGCAGTGGAAGGGTGCATGGAGCAAGAGCTGTTGGCATAAGGTGATAGAGGATGCAAGGAGAGGAGGAGTAGTGACACAAATTGAGACAAGGAGGAAAGGGAGAGTGGAAGATGCAAGAAGCAGAGTGCAAGAGTGAGGGAGGAGAATGGTAAAGATGGGAGGTGAACCAAGGAAGGCAGATGTAGCTGCAGAGTAAAGTGGGGAGGTATTGAAGGCATGAGAAGAGGGAAGAAAGTGGAAAGGAGGGGAGAGAAGGTGAGAGGGAGTGTGAGGGAGAGCAAGAGAAGAGGGTACAACATAAGCCAAAGTGCAAGGCCAGAATCTGTGTTCTGTAACTTTGTCCCTTCCTTGCCCTTCATCTCGGTGAATTAGTCTCAGGTGCTTCGTGTGATATTTTCTGGATCATACCTTTTTGCCCTGTGTAAAAAATCTGATAGCAGAAAAAAAGTGATCTTATGAGAACAGCATTAGAACTGACTGCGCATGACAAAATGTTGCTATTGTTGTGATGGTTGTTATTTCTATCTATATTACCACCACTACTACTAACATATCAGGAATGTGCACCGTCATTTTTATGTGATTCTTGTCTTGCTGTTAATCCCCACAACAAACCTATAAGGTAGATTTGCTGAGAAGCAGAGTAGTCAAGATTACATGATAAATCCCATGACCAAGATGTGATTCGGATTGCATCTCTTTATTCCAATTCAAGAACTTTGAGTATTACTTTATATTAGTTCTCTTATTAGAGTAGGATAAATAAAAAAAAAGATACCAAAGTTAAAACATATTGGTAGAAAACAATGCAATGACTGATGTGTTGAATTTGCATGATTAGAATGCAAATTAATATGCATCATTATAATAATTTGCTATATATAGTGTGTGTGTGCCTTCAAGGCACCTATTGACTTATGGCAACCCCATGAATTTCATAGGGTTTTCTTAGAGAAGGAATACTCGGAAGTGGTTTTCCCAGTTCCTTCCTCTAAAATATAGCTACAGCACCCAGTATTCATTGGTGGTCTTCCATCCAGGTACTAACCAGAGCTGACCTTGGTTAGCTTCCAAGATCAGATGGGGCCTGGTGCCTTTAGGGTGTTTAGTTCTGCATGTATGGGTGTGCATATATTTATATATAAAATATTAGGACAAGGATAGATTACTTAAACACACTATGTGTGTTTAAGCATTTTGTATGCATCTCATTACAAATTAGATACCTGGGTTTGGGGGACTGGAATATGGCAACTCTAGTTAGGATGTGCCACTCTACAGCCTCTCCCTGATCATGCTTGCTTTGGCAGAGATTGGATTTAAAACTGTTAGAAATAAGAAGGAGTTTGGTGTTTTAGGTATAATAGGAAAGGGCTTTGCTGCTTTATTATTACCCATTTATGTCTTAAGATGAAAGCCAGCATCGTGTAGTAGATTGAGTATAAACTAGGACTATGGGAGACTGCAGTTCAAATCCTTACTCATCCATGGAATCTCACTGGGTGACCTTGGGGAAGTCACACTCTCTGAAGCTGAAAGGACAGCAATGGCAACCCTGCCCCACCCCGAACAAATATTTCCAAGAAAACCCTGGCCATTTCTGCACTACACTGTTAGAGTGCTATTATTCCACTTTCAACATCCTGTGGAATTCTAGGGTTTGTAGTTTGCTAAGACCAAAGAGCTCATGGCTTGAGAATTCTAAATGCCTCTCTCTAAATTGCAAACCCAGGATTCCATAGGATGTTGAAAGTGGAATAATAACACTATAACAAAGTAGTGTGGAAATAGCTTGTGATAGGGTCATCATAAATTAGAACTGACTTGAAGGCACACAGAAACAATGTAGTAAGAAGTGCAGTAACAGTTTAGTAGAGCCAGTGTTGTATACTAGTTTGAGTGTTGGACTATGACTCTGGAGACCAGGATTCAATTCAGCCATGGAAACCCACTGGATGACCTTGGGTGTGTCACACACTCTCAGTCCCCAGACAGCCCCATGATAGGTTTGCCTTAGGGTCGCCATAAGCTGGAAATGACTTGAAGGCATACAACAATAATAACAACAATGTAGTAACAGTATAGTAATAATAGGCTTTGGTGGGCAAAATCAGGGACAGACTCTTGAGAGACGGTGACTGTGTTTTGCCATCAGACATTCTGGTGCTAGCTTATTCTTGCTTTACCTGATGTTGGGTGGCTTTGTGGACTATCTGCCCCCCACATTGGGGTCTCACATGGTCAGCAGCCCACCTTTTGCCTCCCTCTCCTTTTGCAAATAATGTAATGACAGTAAATGTTACTACTTTTTAAAAAAATCTTGTCGCTTTCTTTCTTGGCCATATATCATTCCTTTGTAGACTTTGTTGTATTTTGCTGCATGGCCAACACAACTACCCTGAATATGTTTCCCAGATCTGAAGATATCAAATTTTGCCACAATACTGAGAAACTTTTAGAAGAGGGAGCTAATGGGCTGAGACTTGATTCTTTGAGGCTTTTATTTCCAACAAAGATAACACTCTTTCTAAAGTCAAAGGCTTTCACAGCCATAGGTTGTTCCTATGTTGTGGGTTTTCCGGGCTTTGAGGCTGTGTTCTATTAGTATTTTCTCCTGACATTTCACCTGAGTCTGTGACTGGCATCTTCAGAGGATTTGGTGGCATGGAGGTGAGACAGAGTATGTATACTTGTGTAGTCCCCGGGTGGGAGGAAGCAATTTGCATATGTTGACCTATGTGATGGCCTATTGTTAAATGGAATATCCTCCAGGGTTGAGTTGTTAGTCAGGGGATATGCATAACAGTGTGTTAAGTACATTGTTTCTTGTAGAGGACCTCCAGAATCTGGGTGGTGTTCAGTGGCATATTTTGAGTCTTGATTTTACTGTTCTTCAGTACTGGTAGCCGAATTTTGTTTACTTTCTGAGTTTCTTCTTTCCTGTTGAAATTGTCCATGTGTTTATGGATTTCAGTGGCCTCTCTGTGTAGTATGACATAACACTCTTTCATTTGGACTGCAATTGGCAAGTTTTACCTATATAGCTCCTAAAAGATTTTCCAGATGTTAACAGTATAGGAGGTTATTGAGAAATCCAATGTTCTCTGCCTAAGAAAGGGGCAGTTGCTTTCACAGAGAATAAGGGAAGTTACTTTTCCTAATGGATTTGAAATTTTAGTAGCTGTCTTTAACTGCCCTTTGTCCCTGGTGCCCACATGACCAAGAAGGGGAGTAGCCTATCCCACTTTGGTGTCCCTCTAGACCATCTTAGCTGACAACAGATGAACATCTGAGACAAAATGTAGGCCTGTGACTTCAACATTGTTGCCTTTCTTCTCCTGTATGATTTTTAACATCTTTATCTGATGAAGAAGCCAGTGAAACTTCAAAAGCTTGCATGATGTATTTTCTGCATTTCAGCTGGCCAATAAAGGTAATTGTTCTTTTGTGGATTTGGATTTTGCTGTATTTCCCATACAGAGCTATTTCTTTCGCTCTGTTTAGATTAAACTTAAATGTGAAGTGGAATATATATTTCCTACAATTAGTGAATTTCCTCTCAGATGGATGGCTTAGCACTCAATGCTGCAAACCTCTTCTAGTCTTCCAATGACCACTCATGTCAAAATAGACTATATGGAAGAAGATGCTGGACCAATAGAAACTACTGCCCCATCCAAGCCCCCAATTTTCACTCCTTGCCCTTGAAGACCAGAATAAACTAGCAAGGTAGTGAGTGTGTATGGCCATTTCCGCACTACACTGTTATAGTGCTATGATTCCACTTTCAACATCCTGTGGAGTTTTGGGATTTGTAGTTTACTGAGGCCAAAGAGCTCTCTGGCTGAGAATTCTAAATACTCCTCCCTAAACTGCAAACTCCAGGATTGTATAGGATGTTGAATGTGGAACAATAGCACTATAAAACTGTAGTCTGAAAATGGTTTATGTTTTGGCAGAAGTGAAACTGGAGTGAAACTACTGAAGGTGTGCTGCTTCTCACAATCCTCCTTGGAAAGGCTGAGCAGGACTGTTTGCCTTTGCAAGCATTCTGATCCCTAACCAGGATCAAATTGGATGATGCAGGCAATGAATATGCCCTGTGATTAACCCATTTTTCTCTCCCACAGTGAGATTTCTTTAAAGGCATATGGCTCAGCAATTAGTCTACCAAATTAAGCCTGTGTTTACTTTACAATGACCAATCACAAAACAAAGCATGATAACAAAAGATATAGATGTAAGGAAAATCACATGCTATGACAAAGAGACATCTTTCACTACTAGAAGAAGCATCTCTTCTAAAAATCTCACTAATCATATCATCTACTTTGTCTCTAAGGCCATTTCTACACTACATTGTTACAGTGCTATTATTCCACTTTCAACCTCCAGTGGAATTCTGGGTATGTAATTTACTGAAGCCAAATTGCTCTCCGACTGAGAATTCTAAATGCCCCTCCCTAAAACTGCAGACCCCAGGATTCCATAGGACCTTGAAAGTGGAATAATAGCACTATAGCAGTGTAGTGTGGAAAGGCCCTAAGATTTATCCTCCTGTTTTTTATTCCTTGCAATTATTTATGCATCTTGGTTACTTGCTACCATAATGCGAGATCATTTCCTTCTATTCCTGCCACTGCTGATCTTTCCCACCCTTTGTTGCATTCTGTCATCTAAAAATGATTAGGCTCTGCATTTTCTTGCTTTATGTAGTACACTGTCTTGGAGAAACCTTGCTGGGAGTTTCCTGCTTCCCATGCCAGGCACCTTCTTTCCATGTATGTCCCAATTACTAAAGTATATCGGGAAACATCATTCCAGCCTTTATTATAGCCTGACGGGAAAAAAAAAAAATCCAGCCATGAGATGAAACCTACAATATTGTGACCTCATGCCTGTGTGAACTAAAGATGAACCTGTTCAGCAAGAATAACTGGAGACGGTCAGATACTAGTTACTTGGAAAAAGCTGCAGGCCGTAAACAGTGCCAGGTTTCAGCTTTGCCAAACTGCCACTGTTAAACTAGATTCTGTTTCTCAGATGAAAAGATTATTAGATTCTTTGGAATCCAAAGGATTTTGCTCAGGAGGGCGGGACAAGATTCGGAATAAAGGGACTTAAGTACTTTTAAACTGGCACATTTTGCTTGGTGGATTTCTGGGTAAAAGTTAAAACTTGCTTCTGTAAAGCAAGTGTTAATGTCCTTTAAACTACACACATGTGGAATTTTCTGTCTCAACAGCTTCAAACACATTTCTTTGCGCAAGAGTGAATATCATGAACTACAAGTATAGGGTAATTTTATAATGCAATAGGTCCTCCACATTTGCTAGGGTTAGGGGTGCAGGACCCCTGTAAAAGTAGAAAAATCACAAATATCAAAATGTGTCTGTGTGTGTGTGTGTGTTCACGGGAAGGGGGCTGAGGCATGGTGAGGAGAATGGATACACAAGGTCCAAACCAGATATCCTTTCTTGGGTGTGCGGGGGCATCAGGAGGGGGCTTGTGGTCTTAGGAAACTGGGCTGCCAGATGTCCTTAAGCTGGCCAAGCAGTGGCTAGTGGAGGAGCAGGACCAGAGGTTTTTAAGGGGCTGCATGGCCTGATCGGAGACACTGAGAAGGAAGGAAGATTCTCCTGAAAAAGAAATGCCTGAAGTGGGGAGGGGGCAGGATTTGGAGAAACTTGCAATAATCAAATCTGTGAAAGTTAAACCTGCAAATGTGGAGGGCCAACTAAATTACAGCTATCCAAGCATCCTAGGAATTCTAGTTTTTTGATAGTGTCAATAATTCTTAGTGTTATAGATTGCAAAATTCCCCTCTCAATACTGTATTTCATAAGTTTCACCGGAAAGGGGACGTATCCATCATATTAGTTTCTACTTAAATATTTATAAACTGCCTTTCAACTCAAATAAGACCCTCAAGATGGGTTAGAAAAAGAATCATTACATTAAAATATATCTAAACCAACAACTAATTTAAGGGCAGAGCTAACATTAAAGCCGCAGGGAGTAGAAATGACCTTACATTTAAAATCAAATGAAACAAAACATTTTTTTACCACTGTTGTAAAACTGAATGAAATGAGAGACAGGCCTTTTCCACACGGGGCGAGGGAATCGCCTCATGCCAGTACTCATTGGACCTGTGTGCTGCATGCGCGGGTCCAGGCTGGTCCGGAGCAGTGCGTGGCTGCACTCCGCACTGCTCCGGGGACGAAAATGGCGACTTCCGGTTGGTGGAGGCTCTCCACCAACCGGTGAAGCTCGCCAGCCTAAAGCCCGCCCCCGGCAGATCTGCAGGCTCGCACTGGTGGGAGCCTGCAAATCTGCACTGGAGCGTGGCCATGGAGTGGCACGCTCTATGCTTTTGAAAGACCTGTTTTAAGCGGTCTTTCACAAGCACGCTGAACGACCACTTTGGGTCGTTCTGGAGCGGGCTGAGGTCCGAAACTACACAAAGTGGTCCGGACCCAGTCTGCTCCCAGGTGCAGACGTCCTCTCTGGAGGACGCTCTGCACCATTTTAAAAAGCTTGTGCGGAAAAGGCCACTGTCTCACCTCTAGTTGGTGGCTATAGTTACATCCTGAGAAGAAAAGTTAAGAAGAGCTTAGAAATGTATAGGCTAATGTACTGCTTAAATATTTCTATGTTTTGGTTTAAGACGATGTCAGTTTGACTCTACATTCTTTCAAAACTCTACACATTTGTTTCCCTGAAATGAAAATAAATTTCTGGTGGGGAAGCAAGCGCCAAGATCTTTTTTGAAGGAGTATACAGTTCTGCTAGTTCTGAAGGACAAAATAATGATGGATAAGGAAGAGAGCTTCTCCTAGTTTCCCCACAAGCAATTATGGGACAGGGCGCAACTGCCCCCAATAAGTGACCAGCTACTGCTGCATAGCCGGGAGATGACCATTGTATTAAGAAGTAATGAATATCTCCTTGCACAACTTCTTAAAAAGCATTGGTACTTTTACAACCTCTGGTTAAGCAAGTGTAAGTTACCATGAGTATTCTAGTCATTATGTGCTTAGAAAGCTCTCATGATTGGGAATCCTGATAAAGCAAGATTCCATCATGGGAACTTTGTAAGTGCATTCCACTAAGTATGTTTGTACAAAACTCTTTCAGATCTTCACGTAAAATGCACAAATATCTCAATACTGGCCAAGTGTGTGGAGATGTTGGAGGAGGGGCTTATATGAGGACCTATATCGCTTCCCTACAGAGGACTGCTTGAATTGCAGGTGAATATCTTTATAGGCTTTTTAACTTCATATGGCATGTTTTCAGAGGCCAAGTAAAACTGGGGGCTCAGGTAGATTAGTTCACTTAAAGCTCTGCTTCAGTCAGGGCCTGTTTGTATTACAGTTACTAGCATCTCTCAGGCAGCATGACAATTGGCTATGCTGACTGAGGGTGTTCTGTGAGCTGTAGTCCAAAATTAACTGTCCCAAGCATCAGTTTTGATCTTATCAAGAGAGGCACAGCAATTATTCTGTTGTTGGTCTATTGATATCAATGAAAGTTCTACAAGTTGGAAATGTAAAAAAAATAGACTGTAATGGGAGGAGTCTATTCTCTATAGCCAGAGTTGTTAGGACTCAGACAGGTTACAGAGAGGGAAATCACATATCAAGACAGGTAAGAGAGTCAAAACATTCAAAGACATAGCTGTGTTAGTGTGGATCAGTATACAAAGGGATCTTGCAGCATCTTTGGGACTGAGAGAAAGAAGTTGGTAGCATAAGCTTTCATAGACTAAGTCTACTTCATCAGATGCATGGAGTGAAATGCATAGAAACAGACATTTATACCTATGAATGAGCAGATGGTGTCTGTGAATAGGAATAGAAATGCAAAACTTATGAGTATGGTGATGAGGTGACAAGTTCAGTTTTTACAATGGCCATTGTGGGGCAAAGACGGGATGAAAGATGTTGCCTAAAGCCAAAGAAAGTAGGTAGGCATATGGATGGTGGAGGGAGTTATTGGAACGTAGTACAATATGGGCTGGGAACCAGAAAGGAGAGCCATTTCCACACTAGCCTGTTATAGTGCTATGATACAGGCCCTTTCCGCACAGCATTTGCCATGCGAAAGGGTCGCTGGAGCGTCGCGCGACTGTGAGGAGCGGTCCACATGATGCACTCGCAGTCCAGAGCCACAGCTCTCGTGCTTCCTGCCCCAGCACAGCCTGGGAAAGTCCCAGGTTGCACTGCGGAAGGAAGAGGAGGGGCTCTCGCGCAAGCAGGCAGCAGCTGCGGAGCTGAAGGAACCGGGACACAAGAGCCTCTTGGTAGATGCTGCTTGCATGATCCCCGCACCTCAGCTCTGCAAAAAGGTGAGTTGCAGAAAGGGCCATAGTGCTATGATTCCACTTTCAACATCCTATGGAATCCTGGGGTTTGCAGTTTAGGGAGGGGCCAGCTGCCCTTTTTACTAAGGAATGCGTCTTGCCCTAATTACACCTATCATCCGGAATATCCCTGGCAGAACAAAAGCATTTTGTATTTCCTATCTGCTTGCTGACCAGGACTCACATATCACAAACAAGGTCGCTAGATTTTATGCATCTGCCATTGCCACTCGTAGAGAACAGTACTATAAAATCAGCTACTCAAGGGAGTTATAAAGAAGTGAAGTTAATATACTGACTCAGATAAAGGATTTTAATGTACACGTGGGACTATTTATAACTGATTTTAGCTAAATTATTACCACATGTGAATTTTAAGTATTTATTGTATTTATTGCATTGTGTTTTACGCCACTCCGTTTTACACATTTCGTATTTCATGTATTTTAACCCAAAATCTGTTATTTCTTCTCATGCTGGTCTACGAACATAATAAAATTATTGATTGATTGATTGATTGCTGGCTATTTCACCATTAACCCCAGTAGTGATGATGGAAAAATTTCCAAAGAATTTGAGAGATGAATTAGTGAAGAAATTAAAGAAGCAGAAAATATATAAGTTAAAAGATTGGATGAATATAATGATGAATAAAGAAGAAGAAAAAAAGAGAGATTGCAGGGTACTATAATGTCATGGTTTAATTATATTCAGTTAGAGCAGTGGACAAGGAATCGGAAAAGTAATAATAAAGATAAAGATAAATAATAAGATAAAGATAAAAAGATAAAAAGATAAAAAATAATAAAGATATTAGAGAATACACTAGATTTGAACAAATGATTAAGCAAAGAGATGGAATGGAGGAAAATGAAACATTCACCACAGGTGAAATATATAAAATATTGTCAATATATGAAGATGAAGATCTTAGAAAAATATGGGAGGAAGAACTAGCACAAAAATAGATATTCAAGAATGGGGAAAGATTTTGGAATCAGAATCATTTAAAAAATGTATAAATGTAAAAGAGAATTATTATAAATTGGTCTGGAGATGGTACCTAACACCAGTAAGGTTAAACCATATAGGTAAGAAACACTCAAGGTTATGTTGGAGTGGTTGCCAAGAGACTGGCACATATATTCCAATGTGGTGGAATTGTGAAGGTGTACAGAAATTTTGGCAAATTGTGTTTAGAGAGATAAAAGAGGTAACAGGAATTGACTTACAAATCTGTCCGAGTATAGCATTATTATCTATATTTGACAAAGTTAATTGTACCCAGGCAATGAAGGATTTAATTACAGATTTATTAACTGCAGCAAGGTTAATTATATCAAGAAAATGGAAAATGCAAGAAGATTTTCAAATAAAGGATTTGTATAAAGAAGTGTGGAAAATAGCGATTAATGATAAGCTAACATGTTGAATTAAAGTCAAAAAAGGAATAATGAAAGGGAATGATTTTGAAGAAATATGGAAGATATTTGTGGAAAAAGTTCTAATAAAAGAGGGAAGTGTCACACCTCCACAAGAAGAATTACAATTTTGGAAAGTAGAGTAAGCTGGGAGATGATTGGCTCGGGAGCTGGGTTTACACTTAGTCTTAGGGGTTACATTTAAGATTTCATTTAAGGTTATATTTAAGGTTACATTTTAAGGTTGGGTTAGTATTAATATGTTTAGTAATAGAATCATATTTAGCAACAGCGATAGGTTAAATATAATTGAAAAGGATAGAGTTAAGAATGTAACAAAAATATATAAGCAATATGACATATAACACGTGGAATAAGTATATGATGATAAAGGATCTGGAAAGAAATAATAATGTAAGCTATTTCATTGTCATGTTTTCTTTTTCACTTTTATGGTTATCACGTGGTGTTATGTTTTGTTTTTTTCTTTTATAATTAATAACAATTTTAAAAAAACTGGAGTGTTCTGCAACTGGGTTTTGTGTATCCTGTTGTTAACGTCTGATTTATGTCTGTTTATTCTCTAGTGTAGAGACTGGCTTGTTTGCCCAATGCAGAGTGATGAAGAGCATTGTTGACAGAGGATGGCATATATCACATTAGAGGGTGACCAAGTGAAAGTATCACTAATATCATGGATGGCATGATTAAATCCTGTGATGACATTTCCTGAGCAGATGTCTGGCAGAATTGGGATCTGGGTTTGTGGCAAGATCTTGTACCTGTCTCCACGTCCATGTTGTTTATCCTCCTATAGATAAATAACTGTTTGAAACTGGGAGGCTGCCTGTAGGCAAGTAAAGGCTTGCATTATTGTTCAGAATAGGTGGTAGCTGACTGATATGTTCAAGTGGTCTCAGTTGGGAGCTGTATGTAACCATTGTCAGGGTTCTGGCATGTCCTGTCTTTAGCCTGTTTTGTAATAGATTAGTCCTAGATATGTGTCTGGCACTGTTCTGGTTTTTTACTCCATATGGTGGGTACTGTAGCTTGAGGAATGCTTGTTATAATTCCATGAGTCTGGCATCCCTGTTTTGTGGATCTGAGCAGATGCAATTGTATTCAAGGGCTTGGCTATAGTTAGTCTCAAAGGTGTTCCATGATCCCTTTGCATAGAGTTAAATAATGGATGGGACCTCAAGCCAGAACAGGGCAGGAGTGGGACTCATGTTACCCTCTAGAAGTGGTAGGAAGGGAACTTTCCTCCTGTCAGCTATGCTGATTAGTACTGCAGAGGCTCGTAGTCCATCATCATCTGGAGTGCTGCATAATTCCCATCTCTGGAATAAAGGCCCTGCATAGATAATTTGTAGTTTATGACTGAAGCTTTTCCAGGAAATGTAGAACAGAACATTTATAGGAAAACTCAGGTGTGGGCCCTTTTCATGCTACACAAATATAGCACTAGGATTCTGCTTTAATTATCATGGCAACATGTGGAATCTTGGGTTTTGTAGTTTGATGAGGGATTAGAATTCTCTGGCTGTGAATTCCAAATACTAGTCCATAAACTGTATATCTCAGCAGTTTAACCCTATAATTGTGAAGTGTGAAAGGAGCCCATATCAAGCCTAATATTATACTGGATGTGTCTTTTATGAGATCTAAAATGGAATCATCCAGTTTGACACTTGCCCAATGTGACTTTCTTTGGGGTACATGTTGGAATATGTGGAAATTTGCAATAGCTGCTTTGCTACATGAAAGTTACATTTCCATGCACACCTTCCAACTGTCCCAATTTGGCAGGAACGGTACCAATCAATCCTCTGTTGTCCCAATTTTTCAACTGCTTTTTAAATGTCCCAGTTTCTCTCTCCTCCCACTTTGCCCCTGGGTTCTTGGCTAACTTCATTTGATGCAAACTGAATTCAAAGTGCAAACAATTTGTGAGGCAGAGTCTTGCCCATCCCAGCAGAGTCAGGCAAAAGCAAACTTTGCTGCAGCCTTTCCCAGCTTGTGTGATCTTCCTCAATAAATTTTGCCATCTTGATGACACAGTGGCCGCACACGCCCCAGTTTTCATCTGTGAAATATTGGAGAGTATGTTCCATGTTTTTTTTCATTATTATTTTTCGAAGTAGCAGTTTATCACTGTATAGTGCCTGCTGTTGCTGACCTGAAAGCAGAACCTACTACACCTAAATAAGTACTGCATCCCCAACTCCTCTAGGACTAACACCATTAAGCTGGAAATACTATACCTATAGTGCAACTAGGGCACAGGGTTCACCGCAATGGTGAGAAAAGTGGCCTGTTGTTTCCCAGAAGTTTCTTCAAGAGTCAGGTTACATCATAACAAGCCAATAGGGAGCCAAAATATGATCCACTTAGGAATCTACTTGTTAGTGTCTAAGCCTGGAGGCAAATTAAGAGACTTAATGGGTGAAAACAAGCCATCCCTCAGCCTCAGCGGAGCCATCCAGTTTGCTTAACCAGGCTGTGAAGCTTTCTCAGCCTGGCCAGGTGAACTGGGTGGCTCCACAGAGGCGGAGGTATTGCTTAGATCTTGGTCATATTAATTTTGACACAAATAGGCCAAAAATTGCAAGATGTGGAGGTAATTAACAAATTCTCCTAGATCTGGCTCAGAATAAGGTTAACTATTCCTCCTCACCCATATAAAATCAGTTATAGTGCACTAATCTGAGCAAATATGGAGGTTGTCATGCTCTGATGTGTGGCACAGGCCCTCCTATAATACCTTGTGACTCTCCAAACTCCCACTCAACAATTTCCCAGCTGTCCACCTGGAAGCTGTGGCCACATCTGGTCCTCTCACCCAGCATGACAAAATAATGCCAGAGCTGGGAAACATTTTTTAGGACTATAACTCCCAGAACCCCCAGCCAGCATGGTCAATGGTTGGGAGATTCTGGGAGTTGTAGTCCCAAAATAACGTTTTAGAGCAATGTGCTTCAGGCATAACTATTAATAGGGGGATAGATGAAGACAGAAACTGGTATCTGAATGGTGCAACAGGACTTTTTAAACTGCTGGTCCATGTGTATGAATAAGTACATGTGATTTACATAAGCAGTAAAAATATCCTGTGCCAACACTAGTTGTGGCTGCTGCAGCAATAGGTCTGCTCTTATAGAGGGAGACAATGTCCTCTTTTCTTTCCCCTCTCCCAGCAATGGATGGCACAGCTTTAACAACAAGCCAATTGCCAGATGCACTTGGATATATATGCAATTTCCCAAGCAATCCTGATAGAATGGGAAGTGGCTCCTCCTAGAAATTGTTGGACTGTCACTCACATCATCCTTCACCACTTGGTATATTGCTGGCTAAGAGCTGTAGTCCGGTTAACACCTGGCGGGGTATGTGTGTCCTCACTTGGCGACAGATGATGTTTGGAGTCCAGTCCAGGAATATCACACATGCTGTGAGATGAACTAGGCCACAGAATGATAGCCATTTAGGGACAAGCAGAGGAAGAATGTTCTTCCAGAGGAAAACATTTTTGCACTTTTGCAAATGTTGGAATTCTTCCACCCCTGCAAATGCCTGTCTCTTATATGCAGCTGTTGTTATTATTGTTGTTGCTGGCAGTTGTGTAGGGACAGGAAGCGAGGAGGTCGTTCACCCCAGGCAGCAATGTTTTTTGGGCATTCTGGCCCATAGCCATGCTCCCGCGTGCCCTGGCCACGCGCCCACACTGCAGCCAAGCCCCCCCACAGTGGCCACACCTTTTGTGCCATAGCCCCCTCACGCGCCCCCCTCCACACACTCCCCCTCATGCCCCCCCTCCACACACTCCACTGGTTGCTGCTGCTATTGTTGTTATTGTTTGGCTGAAATCAAGCACCAGGAGATGTACATTTCTCATGTAGCCATCTCCAAAGCTACCTCCAACCCATCTTGTAAGCCACACAGACCCTCTCCCCCAGCATGGCCATTTCTGGGTTGTTGGAGACTGGAGGAATCTGCAGTGGCATGTCCAGCTATTTTCATTCAGCTGGATGTGCTGTGACAGGCAGCTGCTAGGACCTCTCAGGGGTCTTTAGGACCTCCCTATAGCTGATGTTCTTTTAGAGCACCAGCTAAAGGAAAATAGCTGGACGCATAATTGTTGATCCCCTAGCTCTCTGACAACCCAGAAATGGCTGTGATGGGGGGGTGCACAGCTTACAGGTGGGTTGGGGAGGATTTTTAATCATTACATGGTCAGAACAGAATTCTAACCTATGAAATGACCAAAAAGTGAGTTATAATGACTTACACCATCATAACTTTCTGACAGGATGCCTTTATCAGTATACTGCCTTTTCCTCAAAACCAGGACTCAAGGCAGTTTTAGCAGATCAGAGATTCTCTTTCATACACACATAGACCAACACTTTAAAACAGTGCTTCTCAACCTGTGGGTCCCCAGATGTTCGTGGACTTCAGCTCCCAGAAGCCCTGAGCATTGACCATAGTGGCTGGGGCTTCTGGGAGCTGAAGTCCACGAACATCAGGGGACTCACAGGTTGAGAACCACCGCTTTAAAAAGTCCTGCTGCAACTCCTGTCTTTCTAAGGATTGGAAAATTGGAGAACTGGGAGCATTTAGTAGATGATAATAACGTTTATGATAAAATAATAAAAAATGTCCCTGTAATTGTTGTCATCAAAAAAGAGATGGTTTATACTTACACATTCTGTAAGATGATACAGCCAAAAAACTTGTGGTGGGTGTGAAGCTATGCCAGACTATATTTGGTTTTTCCTGAGTCATGCCTTCTCCATGGTTGAGGTGATGTCACTGAGGTAGTCTGATGCCCCTGTGTGTGGATTGGCCCCTCCTGTGCATGACAAATACGTGGGCCCTGTCAGCGTGCTGTGTCATGATTGGTGGGTGTTGGCAGCATTTCTGTGGCTGCAGAAGACATGTTTTGTGTCATTATGACAAATAGCTTGTCTGTTATTTCAATCAACTTTGCTGAAGGGGGTTGATAAAGAATCCCAAAAATACTAAACTTAAGGGACCATCAGGCTGTGTACTGGGATCATATGAGTGGCTCTCCATCTAAATCTATAGCACTTTTAAAAGGAATGCATATTTCTGGAAATCTTTTTCGGCAACCGTTTTATGTCTCCCACTTTTGGTGCTAGAGATGAAAGGTACATATCCAGTGACATGGATGATATGGATATGGATGATATGGATATGAAAGGCCATGTGGAAAAGAGACACTGGTTGGGAAGATGTGCAAAAGAAGGTGAGTTTAATGTGGATTAGCTGGGAAAGCCTGATTTGATGGCTCTAAGCTAATCCTCTCAACTGCCCAACCTCAGAAAACAATAGTCAAAGAAAACTGCCCAGGCACATCAAGCAAGCACCCTTGCTGTGCACATTTCCTTCTGAAAGCTTCCTCAGTTACCCTACCCAGCCAAGACATTGAGAAGCTACCAGGACTCTCATCAATATTTTGTCCACAATCAGTCCATTCCAGACCCCTTTTGTTTACTCTTCCAGAAAGCAATTAACTCACACCCTTCAGGGAGGGAAATGGAGTATAAAAACTTCCAGTTTTGAGCAGCTAGTTTGCAGTATTTCACATGCTGAATGCTACACTGTTGCTCTGATTTCTGAATGAATACTGTCTTTGGTGCTAGTCTAAGCCACATTGCTGCTTTCTTCACTGCTCTCTGGATTGGTAATTATTGCCCATTCCCTGAAAACTCCTCTGTCCACAACTTTCCTCCCTTTATCCTTTGGTTAGTTCTTGTGCGTGTATCTGAGTGCTTGGACCTTTTGTGTGCATGACTGAATTCTTCAAGGAAACACATTTTAGCTTATTTTGGAATCTCTGGCTGGTTCTTTCCTGCAAGACCCCATAAACATTGGCAGAAAAGATCTTCTTAGGTTACCCCTGTGATGAACCCTGGGAGGGGGCTTGGTAATGGAGGCACCATGGCAACCCCAGGGGTTCAAAATCAATGGCTGGTGCAAATAGAACTTTGGATAGCCAAAGGGAGAGGCTAGATGGGAAAAAGGAATAACAGAAATTGAACAGAAAAACAGGGAGTTGAAGTTAAGAAGAATTGTTGATGTAGAGAATAGAGAGAGTGGATGGAGAGAGCTGAGTGTTGGATTTGAGAGAGGAAAAAGTATTGTGCTGATTTAAGAATTTTTAATTACCAATAGATTATTCCTTGATAGTGTGTTTAATAAAGATTTGTTCATCTCTTTTTCTAAAAGCTGCTTCCAAAGAGTGTCTCTTTAAGCTGCACCGGGTTACACACGCTACCATTTGGACCATTAGTACCAATGGTACCACATTTACTGAAAAGATAAATCACTGCTTGTCTTTATATCTATAAAGGGGCAGATTTAGGGAAAGCAGGATAGCGAGATAACCTGGGAAAAGTAGCCAGTGGGGGACAAGAGTGAGAAGGGTGCTGCATTCTCAGGAAGGGAAAATAAAAGCAGACCTGTTTGTCAGAGCCCTGGCTTGGCCAGAAATCTCCCTGACTGTTCAGTCCTGGACATAAAGAGGTGTTAGGCTGGACAGGACTTGGGTCTTCACAACCTCCTCTTGCAGGCCTCTTAATTTGAGCTAATGATTCCCCATCTTTGAATGGAGGTACTGGCATCGTGGGTGAACCCCTGAGTCACCCACGTTTTGGGGTAACATATAGTGGTCTTCAGTCAGAATGGGTAAGAGCATTAAAACATGCTAAAATCAGTAAGATAAGAACAACCACGCACATCAGCAATTCAAAACAAGATTTTTTTTAAAAAAAAACTTTAAAATTCCTAAAGGGATTGAATATCACCTGTAGTTACTTCAAGGGACTTTAGGCAATACCAGCTGAAGAAAAATGTCTTCACAAAAGGGAAGAAAGGAAAGATATACATCTCGTTGCTGGACCCAACTACACTAGAGCCACTGAATTAATGAGAATCTGGTAAATCCATGAATCTGTAAGTTACTACCGTGAATTACAAAGCCTTTTTCCTTTTTAAGGGCATATGCATAGAATGAATCTTGATTTTTCTACAACACATTTTGTCCTAGCAAATATCTTTGTTACCCATTGTCAACTCTTTCACACCAACTTGTCATGAAGTTTTGGTAACTGGTTTATATAAACAGACATTTAAAATAATTCAATAACCTTATCCTTTTAAATATTTATTTGCCTATGCTCTCAAATTCACCTTTTTACTGATGCTACATCTATATTGCTGCTGTGGATATTTTCTTGATAATTGTTTCATGAGATTATTTACTTTAAAACTAATTCAAGTAAAATCTTCCAAGCTCAAGGAACATGCACAGAATATTACAGGAATGCACTGCTTTTCAGTGACTCCTGTTTTTAAAGGGGTAGATTTGTATGTCTTTGAAGGACTAGTCACTATGTCTTGTACCTGAGGGAAAATTCTGTGTACTTTGTCAGTTTTTGCATTTTTTCATCTAGAAGACAGGATTGCACCTCAATAATTTTCTCTCAGCCCCATAGTGAAAACATGATGGCCAAACCATTAATTTTTAAAATCCTGCTTGTATTTAAATTTAGATGTTATACTTTAATTCATCTTAGAAATATTTATAGAATCGACAAATAATTCTCAGATTATTTTTTTTTGGTTCAACAATAGTATAGTTTATTTCCCTTCCATAGGATTTGGTATTGCAAAATAAGAGAGGATCTGCTTTCTGAGGAGAATCAAGGATACTGCAAAGCAGATTCAGGACACACACTTCCATTTAATTGACTACTTAGAAATTTGTCCTGAATTCTGTTGGTTAGGTTCAACTAAAGTAAACTCATGGGCCCTTTCTCACAGCATTTTCCATGCGAAAAGGCCCCTCAAGCATTGTGCAAATGTGAGGAGCGGTCCACACGACACACTCACATTTGTGCGATGCTCCAGGGCCTGGCAGGCACCGCTCATGCAGTTTTTCATTTTTGGCTTTAAGCTGAAAATGGTGCACGGTTGAGCATCACTCCGGGGCCCTGCGTGCACGTGCCGTGCATGCGGAGCCTCGGGAACCAGGCTGGTCGTGCTTCCTGTCTCAGTGCAGCCTGGGAGGCGGGGCTCTTGCGCAAGCAGGAAGCTTGTGCGGTGCTGAAGAAACCTGGATGCGAGGGCCTCTCACAAGAGGCTGCTCATGCGAGCACCGCACCCCCGCGCTGAGAAAAAGGTGAGTTGCAGAAAGGGTCATGGACTTGAAGTGTTTGAATAGTAAGCCAACATATAGGAAAACTTAGTGATTCAATGGGTTTACTCTAGTTGGGACTAAAAACAGGGTGCTTGTGTAACTGGATCAGAACTGTTAGAATTATGAAGGAAATGATATTCTGCTATCACCTGGACACAAAATTATATCTGTAGTTCCACATGCTGAGTTGACATTGCTAACATCTTGTAGCCACTATTCATACTATAAACACATACAAGGAGGAAAAACAAACAGTCCTGTGCCTGTTTAAAGACCTACAGGTTTATGCAAATATGGACTATTGTAGATTATAGTCCACTCAATCAGATATACAGTTAAGGTATATTAGGGATGGAAAAATATTTGAAAATATTAAAAAAAATGAAAAAAAGTTTCTTGAGGAGAAGAATCATGGACTGATGGGAATCTTTGCTGTTAGGAGATTACTTGGCACAAAATGTGTACGTGACTGTTTTGCACTGAAAACATGGTTTTCTGCACAGGAAACACCATTTTCTTCACAAAAATATTAATTTTCACACAGAAATATTTTCTACACAGAAAATTATGTTTTCTGTGTAGAAAGTGTTGTTTTCTTCTCAAAATATCATTTGTGAATCTTGCAAAAAATAAGCCCTGAACTTCAAATGGTCTTTGAAAACTGCAGATTTTGAAGTCTTTCTTGCAATTGAGAAGAAAATTGCTGAAATTACACATTGCTTCATTTGAAAAAAATAATAATTAAAGAATTAAATCTCTAGTATATATAGAGAGCCAATCAATGGCAGTACCTCTCCACGGTGGTGGGATTATGTGCTCCTGTGAGACAAGAGGCTATGCTGATGGCAACAGTGTGGCTGGTAGGTCTCCCATATCAGACAGGCCTTTGCTGAGGAACCAGGCTAAATGTGCCAAGCAGCAAGTGGGCAGCAGCAGTAGTTGGGTGGGGTGACACTGCTGGAGGATCTCTCAGAGACAATGGCAGTGGCACCATAACTATCGCTTGTTAGCACTGTGCAGAGGAGCCGTGGTAAACCTCCTTTTGAATAGCTTTTTTTTAAGAGTAATTTTATTAAGTTTCTCAAAATAAAAAAAGTTTTTTAACCGGTAATTTTACATGCATTGTTTCTGATCTTCCATTCTGATCCGGACTTCACTTCCCAAAATTCACTCCACATTTTACATTTATATATGTATCACAGTACATTGTTTACCTCAATGTTTGAACATGCATTTCCATCTCCCTTTCCCTGTTATGTTGCTGTTTTCCCACTATCATTTCCACAATCTAACACAGTCATTTCTACTTGACAGTCCCCAGCTATTACCCATTTTTTAGCCATTCCACTTTTCTCTATACTTATCTCTTTATAATCTTTATAATCTTCTTGTGCTGTCTTCTGTTCTTCTTAAATCCTCCATCATACAACATGACCTCTCAAAATCTCCACAAGACATCTAACAGTATATATCTGGCAATCTGAGTTGTTATAGTTGCTACATTCACTCATCTTCTCTCCCTGGATCTCATTATATAAAAGTTCTCTTGTTTCCCACTTATATCTGTGTCCTGTTCAACCCCCTTCCACCCTTTAACAATATCAAAATGTTATACTAATGATAATATGCCGATCAAAGTGTAAGCTTAATTGACATTGTCAAAATACATGCTGCTTCATCTGACTCGGAGCCCTTTAACTAAATCCCCTCTCATTCCCCACTCCCATCTCGGACTTTACCACCCGGAAATTTTTTATAGAAATTCACTGTATTATCAAAGTCGCTTAAATTCCAGGCTGTTCCGTCCATGGGAGTGGGGATATTTTGCTTAAATGATATCTTCCACAGGCTCCCCAATCACACTACTCCCATCTTCCCTTTGACAATATCACAATGTCCATATTAATGACAGCATATCAATCAAGTATACAAGCTTAATTGCCATTGCCAAAGAACATTACCACTTATCAAATTCAAAGCCCTGTGTGCAAACCCACCTTCTATTCCCCCCTCCCATCTCAGACTTGCTGCCAGGATGAATAGCTTTTACCATGCAAACCCTATGATGAAACAATCCAAAATGAAACAAGAGATAGTGCCAGAAGATGAAATTCTCAGGTTGGATGGCACTCAGTGACTGACTCAGGTACAGCAGAGAGCAACTACAAGTAGCGCTGTCACCAATGATACAGTTAGACTGATGTTGAAAGGACATTCAGCTGTTGACATGCTCAGAGGAGAAAGGAAAGTCTGAAGCTGCACAATACATATTACTTTATAGGAACATGGAATATGAGCAGCATGAATCAGGTTAAGCTAGACAGAGTAAAACAAGAAATGGAACATATAAACTTTACAATGCTCAAGGTGAGCAAGCTAAAATGGACAGGAACGAGACATTTTGAATCATAATTACACAGGGTTTTACTCATGAACTGAAGATCTAAGAAGAAATGAGATGGCATTTATAGTGAGGAGAGATGTAGCAAAAGCTGTCAAAGGATTTAATGCGAAGTCTGACCGAATAACATCAACAAGACTTCAGGGAAAACCCATCAATATAACCATAACCCAAGTTTATGCTCCAACTACAGTGGCAGAAGAAGAAGAAATTGAAAGATTCTATGCTGGAATCCAGGAGGAAACTGATCATACACCAAAACAGGACTTCTGATTAATCCTAGGCAATTGGAATGCAAAAATAGGAAATAGAGCAGGATCAACGACTGTAAGAAAAATTGCGCTATGGTCAAGAAATGAAGCAGCAAAGTGAACAATTGAATTTTGCAAGGCTAACAGTTTATTCATTGCTAATACATTCTTTGAGCAATGAAAGAGGTGACTATATACATGGACATCACCTGATGGCCAATTTAGAAATCAGCTTCTATGATAATCCTTGATTTGACCCCTGCAGATGATGATACCAGTGGAAAAAAATTGAAGATTTAATCATAACTAAGTTCTGATTATTTTCCAACTTATAGATCAAGATCTTCAGCTTTTTTTTTAACTCCAGGAAAGGCAATATTATCTGTTGAAAGAGATTTAGAGGTTAATAAGTCTTGGACAAGCTTAGCCAGCCACCCTTCTTCCACTGTTCACCTAAGCTTAGGGAGGTAGTTTTCTGACATGTACAAGACCCTCTTAGAACATGAAAGGGCTGCCATCTCAGCCCTTGCTTTTACAAATACCATATCTGTCTCCATCCTGAGGAATATAGCTGGAGTCTACAGAAGTACTGTCAAGACCTTGTTCTGATAGATCTCCAGGTCATTCAAGTTATTGTGATTTATTCCCTGGATCTCAATTCCACATTGCATTTCAGCAACTACTTCCCCTAAAAACACTTTCTGTGCTGGAATACTAGCCTGCTGCCTCTAGAGAAAAAAAAATAGTATAGAAAAAATTCAGTATTCTTGGGCTGACTTCTGTGTCATTGTTTTGATGTTTTGTAGCTGAGTCTTCCAAAATTTTTCTCATAAAAATACAGCCATAAATACTTAAAAGAGAGGACCTGTTCTATCTTATTCCCAACTAAATTCCAATTAAATTTGGGTGAACCTTTGCCGAAGAAGACCACTTTAGATTTAACATAGTTTATTTTAAGGTGTTTTGTTTGACAGAACTCGTAGAGTTTATTTAGACTTCTCTTCAGTCTGACTTTGGTCATAGATAATAATACAATGTTATCAATAAATTAGAATTGCCGTTTTACGACTTCCAATGGAGGAGAAGTGATCAGGGCAATTTAGCTTAGTTACAATATTATTAATATAAATGTTGGGATGCTAGCAAGCAGCCTTGTCTTGACTCCTTTTGTTGTACGAATTTCCTCTGTCAACTTTGAATCTGTGCTAATCCTTACCTCCATAGCTATATTAGTGTACAGCTCCTGAATTAGGAATAACAGCCTCTTATTGATATTGGTCCTAGTGAACTCACCACTACAAATGTTTCCTATTATATCAAAAGCTGAGGAGAACTCAATGAACAGAGCAAAAAGCCATTTGGAAGGACAACTAGTTTATTTATGAATTATATGCTGTCACACAAAAATCTGGTCCACTGTACTACGGTGTTACCCCAAACTGTGGGTGCCATGAGGACCATCTGCGATGCCAGTACCTCTGTTCAAAAGTGGGGAATAATTAGTTCAAAAATAGGAGGTTTGTGAGAGGGAGGCAACTTAGCAAGACCTTGCCTACCAACGTTTACGGGCTCACACAGAAAAAAGAACCAGCCAAGAAATAAAATATAGACTAAAATTTTTGTTTTATTGACAAGATTCACACAAGCATGCAAAAGCTCAAACCCTCACACATTCACACAAGGACTGACTGAAGGGAAGGAAGGAAAGTGGGATAGAAGACTTTGAGGGATTCAGGCAATATTTATCAGTCTGGAAAGAAGCTGAGAATGTGGTGATGTGACTTAGGCAGGAACCTAAGGACAGTTCTCATTTGGGAATTGGACGGACAGAGTGGCATTTGGAATGTCAAGAGACTGCACTGGACAGCCTAAAATCAGGGGCACCCAAAATGTCCCAAGGGCATGTTTGTGACTCAGTCTTCCAGCTAAGCAGACGATGGGAGTTGCAACTCCAGCAATGAAGTCCAGATGGAGTTAATGAGTTTCGTGTTTGAGTGATAAGGGGATAATGGTTGTCATAACAGCTGGATATTGTGGAGAGGTGGGGAAACAATAAGAAAATGTCCAGGTGCATAGGGACCAGGCTTAAGTTAATCACAATTTGGTGGAAACTTCTCTATTTCAGCTCTGAGAGTCCAGTTAGATATTTCATTTCCTGTTGTATTCAGAGTGGCCACGCTATTGCCTTGAACTGACTAGGTCTCTTGCCTAGAGGTAGGTGGGCTGACCTTCCTTGCTATGTCACATTTGCAGTCAGAAGTTTGCCTCTTTCAGCGTGACCTTGCCTTCACCTCATATATCATTTATATCAACTCCAATTAATATGGCGCCAATCAAATATTGGCCTTTTCTAAACCCAACTTGTTCAATGAGGAATATTATTTTCCTCTACCCAACTGACCAGCTTTTGAAGAAAGAAGCAGCTGTAAATCTTAGAGCTAGTATCCAATAAACTAAATAGCTGATAATTCTGAGGATTTGATTTATTTCTTTTATTATAAACTGGGAAGATTATAGTTTGCTTCCATCCCTTGGGAAAAATTCCTGTAGAGTTTGTATGGAAAAATAGTTTTGCTGAGTGTCCCACCATTCAGAATTGTTTTTGTAGACCTTTGTGCTAGAGCACATATATGCTAGAGCACATATGATTTTGCTCACTTCTTGTTCTGAGACCAGAAGCCATTTTGGTAGTTCCATTAACAAAGCCTGGTTAGTAGCTGAATCATTAAAACTGCCAGCTACATCACTTCCAAAAATATTTCTAAAATAAGTACATCAAGTATTAGATGAAATACATATGTCTAATGTGGGATTAGAACACTTGTTTGATTCTGAAATGCAATTTCAAAACCATCTTTCATTCTTTTCTAAGGCTGTCAACCCCAGCTCCTTCCACTAAGCTATCATAAATATCCTTTTTCCCTTTCTTAATAGATTTGTATAAATTAGGTAGCAGGAAGTCAAAGCTTCCAAATCAGCTTTCAATTGCATCTGCCTTACCTTCCCAGTTAGTTGAGCCAGGTTCTTTTTGGTTTGCCTACATTCGTTACCATACCAGCCCACTTTGCCAGAGGCCATTCTGAGCCGATGGGCTATTCTAGTTACAAGTGGATCGAGGGTTGCAAAAATAATCATAATACCTTCTACAGTGTCCTTTGACAATGTTCTGATCTACATTCAAAAGGTAAGAACTATTCAGATGGTTCTGTACTGAAAGTTCAACAGAAGGAAGCCACCTTAAGTCTTTCTCCATATTGTTCCCTCAACAAGATCAGCAGGTGGAAGGGACAGTTGAGGAATCAATATGGAGATAGACAGAAGGATAGGTAAATGATCACTTTCTAGACAGTCTAAAATATTATAGCTCATCCTATAGGACAATGACTTTGAAGAGCAGAAGCTATAATCAATAATACTATTTGCTAGGCTGTTAAGAAATACAGAATAACCATTACAATTATTCCAAGGACTGCCAGAGAGGCATGTCAACCACAGACAGGACATTAACTCAGATGACTTCCTACCTTCTTTATTTACCACTTTGTCCAAAAAATGATCAGGTAAGAAAAAACAAAACGAAAAAACACATTCTTGCCATCCAGGCCAAAAGCATTTTCCTTTTCGTTAGGACCAGAACTAACACAAGTATTAAAATTATCATACATCACTATGGTTGCCTGAGGATACTGTGTCTTGCAAAGATGCAGAGGCTCTTCCAATTCATTCCAAAAGAACCTCAAGTTATAGGTGGACAGTATACACAAAAAGCAGCTTCATTTTGTCTGTATTAGTAAGAGTAATTAAGCATCAGAAATTGATGCTCTAATTTACAACAAATTAGAGCATCAATTTCTGATGCTTAATTACTCTTACTAATACAGACAAAATGAAGCTGCTTTTTGTGTTCTTCAAATGCAACATACAGCTTCACTGAAACTAAAATGGCTACACTGCCCCAGTTCATCCCTTCTTGTAAAATTTGTTGCAGGGAGCAAAAAGGAACCAAACCTTTGTAACAAAGAAATAGAAATATCTGATATTCAGATTTCTTGAAGACATGTAATGTCAAATGATGAAAGAACTTCTCCAGATACCTGGTCTGCATCTTATTCTGCCACCCAGCAATATTCCAAGATAAAACTGAAATGGAAACCTGTGACTCTGAGCTGTACGGTCAAAGAAAGTGCACTAATTTGCTCCTGGTAACAAAAGGGATATCTCGAGTTTCCCTTATACCTTCCCTAGGCCTTTCCCCTCTTCTGCACATGAAGGTTCTTTAAGTTCTTGTTAAAGTAATGTTTGAATTGATTCTGTTTATATCTGGACTGGGTATTCCCACCATGAGTTCTGAGGAACACCAAGAGATTAAGAGTTGCAGACCTGGAAAGTGGATCTACCTGATGCCCATGGCCATTCCAGGAGACAGGGATATTGTTTGGATAGATTACATATGAAGGGATGACTTTACTGGCAATATTGCCTTTATGTGAAAATTCCTTGTAAATTTGAGTCCATGAGTAGCTAGTGGCTTTTCTTTGCAGGGTGACTTTTGGTGTGAACAAGTAAATGTGGAATTTTGGCCTGCCCCACTCAAAGGACACATTTTTTTTGTAAAGTTAGGGAGTAGGGACCAAGATATTTTACAGTGCTCTAAGCAGGTCAGGTAAAGGACAGATCAATAACACCTCTTATTCCATTATGCCCCGAAGAGCATAAACACAAGCTTGATAATCCTCCTAGACTCTTCCTTGAAATCTTGATAATATTTTGGGCAGGTTGTTAATAAGATTTCAGGTAGGGCCTCTGTATTTTCCTTCCATGAATCATCTGCTCACTTTAATGGCTAATTATTGTAGAGACACAAAAGCCAGGCTTAGACTGAGATATCTCACTTGGAGAAGTCCTCCAAGATCTTTGCCTCCAAATTCATACTTGAATCCTCGCATTCAACTCCGAAGCTCTTTTGCTCCCTAACTATGTCTGCCTCATTATTTTCCACTGCTTCAACCTCTTGCCATTTGTCTATTATAATCAGATCAGAATCAGAAGAGATAAGATGAGAAATTTCTGCAATTCTTTCATAACTGTCTTGCTTGGCAAAGTGATGCCTTATTTTCCCAATCTATCAAGAATTTGCCTCCATGACCCCCAAAGACCTGCTTGTTGCTGAAGGAGATCATCAGCCTGCAGAATGAAGGAATCCAAATTATTATTGAGTTGTTGAGTAGATGGATTAAGTTATACTGGAGCAAGAGCAGGAACTGTTGACAAAATTGCCAGCTCAAACCTGTTAAGACCAAATATTGGCCTTGAGGCTGAAGAGTTCTTTCTTTAGGCTATCCAGGCTCTGGAAAATTCTCTTCTTAATTTAAGCTGAAGGAAAGCAATGGTCCTGAAGACATTTATACACTTTTGCAAGGATTTCTTGCTCTGCCTTTTATTTTATTTTTATTTTATTCTTATCTGAAGACTGAACCTGTTGTGCTGGGCTTGAGCTTGAATTAAACAGAGGAGATATAGACAGAGAGCATTAAATAAGGATTTTCCCATATATATTCTGGATTCCGTATACACTCAGCCTGTTACCCCAAAATATGGGTGACTTAGGGGTCCACCCATGATGCCAGTACTTCTGTTCAAAAGTGAAGAATTATTAGTTCAAATTAGGAGGCCTGTGAGAGGGGGGTAACCTAATGAGATCTTTGACACCAATGTTTATGGGGCCTTTGCAGGGAAGAATCAGCCAGAGATTCAAAAGTAAACTAAAATATGTTTTATTGAGGAAAATTCAGTCACATGCATACAAGATCCAAACAGTCACACACTCACAAAAGGCTAACCGAACGAAAAGGGAGGAAAGTTTAAGATAGTGAGATTTCAGGGTAAAATGGGTAATATTTACCAATCCAGAAGAGTAGTGAAGAAGCAGTGATGTGGCTTAGACTTGTGTCTAAGCGTGGTACACAACTGGGAACCAAAATAGCAGAATGATGTTCAAGATGGAAGGTTTTTATACTCTATTTCCCTCCCTGAAGAGGTGTGAGCTAATTGCTTTCTGGCAGAGTAAACAAAAAGGTCTGGAATGGACTGATTGTCTCAATGTCTTGGTTGGGTAATGTGACTGGAGAAGGTTTCAGTAGGAAATGCACACAGCAGGGGTGCTTGCCTGCTGCACCTGGGCAGTTTCTTTGAATATTGTTTTCTGAGGTCGGGCAGTTGAGAGGATTAGTTTAGAGCCTTTGAGTCAGGCTTTCCAAGCTAATCTGTGGTGGACTTATGACCTGGCCATACTGAGGTTACCGCTGACCTACTGTTGCACATCTTCCGAGCCAGTGTCCCTTCTCCACATGGCACTTCAGCCATAAGTGTATATAACTTAATTTCAAGCCAATTAGTATTTGCCAATTAGATCATATCAAAGAGTGTGGGTGTATGGCTACTAACAAGCTCTCCACATTTGTGAGTTTAACTTTCATGGATTTGATTTGCAAGTTTCTTCAACCTTGCCCTCAGCTCAGGTACTTCTTTTGCAGGGGGACCTTTCTTCTTACTAGCTCTGATCAGACCATGCAGCCCTTTAAAATTCTGCCTCTGGTTCTCCTCCACCAACTACTGCCTGGCCAGCTAATGGTGGCTCACAGCCCGATTTCTCTACAAACCTTCTCCTGATGTCTCCCCAACACCCAAGGAAGGAGATGGGCATGAGAGAGGAAGTATACTGCCAACACACCCTCTTCCCTCTCCTTTCCCTGACCTGGTTTGGACCCTGGGTACGTGTTCTCCCCAGCATGCTTCAGCCCCTTTCCCATGGACACACACACACACACACACACATTTTAATATTTGCAATTCTTCCAGTTTTATGAGGGTCCTGTGCCCCTAACCCTAGTGAATGTGGAGGGCTGACTGTACATTTTGCATATACATCCTGGATCTGGAGACCAATTGCCCAACTGTTATTGGTCATATAATTCTGCTGAAACTTCTAGCTGATCTTTACTAACATTATTGTTCCAGTGTGGTATAGAAGTTTGAGCATTAGACTATGATCTGGAGATCAAGTTCAGTTTCCTGATTGGCTATGGAAACCCACTGGGTGACACTGAGCATATCACATGTCCTCAGCCCCAGAAAACCCCATGATAGATTCACCTTAGGGTCTCCATAAGTCAGAAACGATTTGAAGGCACACAACAACAATAAGGATATTAGAAAGTTCATTCACAAGGCCTCCTTAAATGCCACCATTAGCATAAACATACCAGAGCACTAGACAGTATCCCAGATAGCTCTTGCTCTCTCAATCTCTCTCTCTTTTTTTCAAGGTACCAGAATAGGCAAGCTAATCAGCATGAGGACAGATAGCAAATGGCATATATAAACAAGTTCAGTTAAAACTTCTCCAAACAGGAGATAAAATAAGTTAAAACAGATTTTTAAAAAAGCAAGTAAGGCAGGGTTTTAAAAATCTAGGTGAAATAAATTAAAAGCTGGAAAAAATAGATAAGACCTTATTAGAAGGTTAAAATGCAGAGGCTCTTAAGATCACACCCTATCATGCCACTGATATTTTTTCAACTCCTTGCAATAAATAAATCACCACAAGAAGATGGCATACCAACAGAACTACTTCAAGCTACAGAGACAAAATCTACTCTAAAATAACTAAAATCTGTCAACAAATATGGAGAACAAAAGAAAGATCCACAGATTGGAAATGCTCAATATAAATTCCAATCCTTAAGAAAGAGGACATCAGGGATTGCAGTACCCACAGGCCACTGCATTAATTTCCCATGCATGCAAAGTCATGCTCAAAATTCTACAACAAAGACTTCTACCATATACAGAGTGAGAAATGCCAGATGTCCAAGCTGGGTTCAGGAAAAAAAGAGGCACTAGGTATCATATTGCAAACATATGTTGGGTAATGGAATGCACCAAAGATTTTCAGCAGAAAACTAGCCTGTGCTTCATAGATTATAGGAGAGCCTTTGATTGTATAGATCATGAAAAAGTATGGCCACTGCTAAGGAAATGGGTATGCCACAACATTTGATTGTCCTCATGTGCAATCTGTATGCAGGACAAGAAGCTACCCTCTGGACAGAATACAGAGAAACGAAATGGTTTCCACTTAGCAGGATGGGCAGGCGAATCTGCATTTTATCACCCTATCTGTTTAACTTGTATTCCAAACATTTCATATGCACAGCAGGATTAGACTCAGAGGAAGGAGGCTTGAAAACTGGAGGAAGGAACATCAGCAGTTAAAAATATGCAGAAGATTCCATACTACCAGTAGCAAACAGAAATGACTTTGGACAATTACTGAAGAAAGTCAAGGGAGAAAGTGCAAAGACACATTATAGTTGAACACTTAGAAAACAAAAATAATGACCATAGATGATTTACATAACCTTAAAATAGATGATGAAGACATTGAAATAAGATTGTCCATACCTTGGCTCAGTCATTAATCAAAATGGAGAGTGCAACCAAAAAAAAAGAAAAAAAAAAGACTAGGACTTGGAAGGGCAGCTATGAAGGAAGTAGACAAGATCCTGAAGAGTAAAAGGTGTATTCTTGAATACTAAAGTTTGGGTTGTCCATGCCATTGTTACCACCATGTACTGGCCTGGCCTTTGGTGAACCAAAGATATCATTTTGATATCATAATTCGGCCCTGCTCTGCCACCAGCCATGTGTTTGTGAAGCCACCGAACAAGCGCAAAGCTAGGCATGGCTACTATTTGTTGCTCGCACCAAACCAAGCCAGAGATTGCCAGATCTGCTTTAGGGGACCTCCCGAAACAAACACCCTCAATAAACAAAGAGACCCTCTGCCCTGAGAGGGCACCCTGGCGAGCTAAGTGCTTAACTGCCGAGCTAGCCATATTTACATACCAGCCATACTATTGTCAATTCGGAACATAACTCAATCATGTAAATTCTGATCTTTCGGAGGCATTGTCTCCAACCCAAAACTTATTGTTTTCGCCCAAGACCAGACTAGCCTATGGTCGTTCTTTCCCTGATAAACCCCCCCAGTTCTGAGAACCCTTTGGAACTCTCGCCGGATCACTTTGGACTTCTACTCTGCCTTGCTGCCACTCGGTTCAGCGAATTCCCCTCAGCTGCCACACCGGGTTTCCTCTTCTACAATCGGCTTCCCCAGGACTGCAGGAAAAGTGGCGTATCACTCATTCCCCTTGAACTCTCTTTTCCTTTTCTAGTTAGGAGTGTGGTTGTGTTGTTCTTGATATTGCTATCTTGAACTGCCTGACTGCTCACTGATCTGACGCTGTAGACATAGGGTAAAAGATCCCCGCTAAGTTACACCTGACTCTCGTTAGCCAAGAGAGTGCTCCAGCTAATTTCCCCCAACTTTGCTTGATTTGGTTTGTTGTTTGGGCGCCCCTCCTGGGACCCCCAATTCACAGGGCAACACCATTGTATTTCCAGATTCTATGTATGGTTATGAAAGCTGGACAGTGAAGAAAGCTCTTAGTCGCAAGTGTGGCAAAAGACTCAATGAATAAATGGGATAAGCCTACTTGTTGACTGAAACTGATTCTGTGGATCTAATCTATTTGGAATTAATGGGTAGGATTCAGGCCATAGCGTTACCCCGATTCAAACCTCCCATGGTGCCTCCTGATGAGTTGTTAAGTAGAATGTGTTACAATTGTAACATATATAATGGAAACAGATAAATTGTTACAAACTGTATTTGGTGATACATCCCAGGGCAATTGTTTGTCTGTCTGTCTCATCTCCCTGTGTGGTGTCTTGGTAAGCATATCTGATGCATTACATGGACACCTAAACTTCATCCCCCATTTTGTTACTTCTTACAGAGGCATGTAGAAAAGTGCCATTGTTTAATGTGTTTCTACTTTATGGTTTCTCACCTGCTAGCAGAGAGGAAAGACCAGAGAAAGGAAACATACTACTAGTACATTAACCAAAATATACTGCAGTGGTCTACCTTTTATCCTTCATGTAACAAAAGTGTGCAATTGATATGTAATTGTACCTTAACTTGTTAAGAAATTATATCCTTTCCTGCACAAACTGAGGCCATTTCCACATTACACTTTCAGAATCCTATAGGATTCTGGGGTTTGTAGTTTACTAAGCCCAAAGATGTCTCTGGCTGAGGCCCTTTCCACACTGAGCTATTACAACGGTGCAGAGTGAACTCCAACAGAGGTCTTCTGCACTGTAGAGTAGACTAGGGCAGACTACTTTTTGCAGTTCTGCACCTCAGTCCACTCCGGAGCAACCGGAACTGGTTGCGCAGCTTGTTTTTTAAAAGCTCTTTTTAGAGGTTTTTAAAAAGCACGGAGCGTATAAGTAATTCGGTTAGAAGAGACCAGCCTACAAAGAGATTTGGGAACTATGGAGACTACAAAGTAAATGGTCAGTGTAAATAGAACAAACCAGTGCAGAGGGGAAGTGACTGTGGGAGGGAAGTAAATATGTTTGTAACATTTCTATCTTTTTTATTAATATTGTTGTAAAATAAGAAAAAAATGATTATGTCAATGTGAAGAAGGATTTGAAATATACTGTTTTTTTTAATAAAAAGTATAGAAAAAAAAATAAAAAGCACAGAGCGCATGACTCTGTGTCGCTCCATCGCCGCACTCTGGTGCAGATTTGCAGGCGTGCACTAGTGTGTGCCTGCAGATCTGCCGGGGGTGGGCTTTAGGCTGGCGAGCTTTTCCGGTTGGTGGAGAGCCTCCACCAACCAGAAGCCGCCATTTTGGACTCACTTTTGGACGCTGGAGCAGTGTGGATCGATGAGCTTGCACTGCTCCTCGTCCTGATGGACTCGCCTGGACGCCAAAGAAGTCCTGTGAGTCCTGTTTTTGCGCAGTTCCTTTCCCACATGTGGAAAGGACCTGAGAATTCTAAATGCCCCTCCCTAAAATGCAAACCCCAGGATTCCATAGGATGTTGAAAGTGGAATAACAACACTATAACAGAATGGAACAGAAATGGCCTGTGTCTTCTTAAATGCTAGCCCTAGGTGCAGAAGTAGTAGCAGAAGAGCCAAATTGCAAGGAAAGTAATGTGTCAGTGATGCAGACACAATACACGAAGGAAACTGGAAGAAAATGTGAGTAACTGCATTATGAACCATATCACCATCACCTGCGTCATGGAATACTCTTCAACAGAAAGCAAGACAATAAATCCATGCCAGTCTACACATTCAGGGCTTGTGCTGCAATGTTGTGGAAAACCAAACCAATTACTCCCACTCCTAAAAGTAAAAAATACCAGAGGGCAACAGGGGAGAAAATGTGATATTGCAAATGTTGCAAGAATTGTCAAGCAACCAATGAGGTCATTTCGTAAGAGAATGGCTCCCAGACAATGGCTTCTGTAAGAAGTCTTCTCTGTATGCAGTATCTGTGTGTATAGAAATATGTGGAAGATTTGTCTGAACAGACATAAGGAGATACATAAGAAATGTGTGGTGATTTTGAATTCACCTTAGTCCACAGTTCTATTGCCAGAAATATAAGATCATCTCCTGGTCCATAAGCAGTGAAATCCTCAGGGGTTCAAAAAGACACGTACTTCTCTTTGCCTCTTCTTTGCATGAGTGAGTGGCCATATTTTGCTTCCAAGATAATTGGTCTGACATCAACATATCTCACTAGTAAACAGAATTGTGATGATAGAACTGATGACTGATTCTGATTAAGCAGAAATTATGTTTTAGAGTAAACTTTGATGCATGTGCATTCCAAATTTAACAGAAGGTAGATATTTGCTTTCCTTAAATAACCTTTCATTGGCTTAAAGTTCTGTACAGCACGACAGTTACACAATAACATCTTGACACTGAGAATTTTTTAAGGTTGCTTATTAAAGGAATGTGAGAACAAAGGGAGTGTTCATAAGAACAACATGTCCAAAATGTTGTAATGGAAGTAGTACCTAATATTATATCAAAAGAAGGTAAAGAGTGATTATGATTTACTTAGAGACAAAACAAAAATAAACCATGAATCAAGTTGGAGTGAAAAATGTGCATGGGCTTGACACTGACAGATGCAGCAATCTACCCAAACAGAAAAGGAAAGCTGTAATGGATTCAGAAAAAAGTCCTGTAAAGAACTTTAGTAATGAAGGTGCGATTGGAAGATAGAAAGAATTAAGACATCATGCATTAGACTCCATGCATCCCAGAAAAAGGGTAGCTTTGTAAAGAAAACTAGGTGCCAAATGTTAATGGGGATGAAAGGGTTAAGCTATGCTATGTTTAGCATGTAGTAAAACTTTATTTTCTCTTTATACACAAGGAAGTGTGGCACCCTCAAATACACACTGGACCCACCAGGCATGGGTAGAAAAGACTCCAGTTGTCTCTCTTCCCATTACTCCCCAGAGATCTATTTTTTAAATCCATTAATACCAGTGGAGATTCCTTTCCTCAGCCCTGAAGTGTATTTGTGTGTGTGTGTGTGTGTGTGTGTGTGTGTGTACACGCGCGCGCATACGCATGTGCATGCACTTAGGAATGTGAATTTGAGAAGAAAGTACAACTTTGAGCATGCTTAAAGAAGTTAAGACACAGTGGAAGACATAGAGCCTTTCCACACTATACTGTTATAGTGCTATTATTCCACTTTCAATTTCCTATGGAATCCAGGGGTTTGCAGTTTAGAAAGGGGCATAAAGGATTCTCAGCCAGAGAGCTCTTTGGCCTCAGTAAACTACAAACCCCAGAATTCCACAGGAGGTTGAAAGTGGAATAATTGCACTATAACAGTGTAATGCAGAAAGGCCCTAAATTTAAGGAGGAAAACAGCTGAGGGAGAGAATATTTGAGTCTCTTTTGCACATGTGTAGGGTGTCTGATTTGAATTATGCTCTTGCTACACTTGTGAGTACAGAGAAAGAAAGTATATATGCAGCACATACATGAATTGGCTTATACAGGAAGCGCCTGCCTTTTGACACCCTGTTATCTGACCACTTGCTCTTTCATCATTTAATTTGGAAAATTAAAGACAAGTTCCATTAATTTGATAGGGGTTCCACTCTTGCATCAGTTCTTTTTGTCTATGGAAGCTTGCCTGGGATTGCTTGCACTGCTTACAAAGCAAGCCAAGAGGTGGGGAAAAGGTGCCAAAGCAACTGAAAGGCTTTGCAAGTGGCATGTGCTTGGTCAGTCCTAAGTGAGTCTCCATAAGTCCCTACAGTACAGTACATGCATTCAGCTTTTCAACCAATTCTGTTTTCTGATAGTGCTCTGGTCTCTAACCTGTCAAATGAGTTGGAAAAGCTTGTAGTTACCCTCACTGTGAAGAAAGAAAGCAATATTGTTAAGAACACAACAAAAGCCTTGCTGGATTGTGCCAACAGGACCTAGCTGGGCTGCAAAGTTTATAGAAGATGCAATGTTGGAAGGAAAGTTTTGGATAGATTAATCCTAATTCAATTGAATAACCATCAGCTATTGGAAGAGCTTGGAAGTTACTTTTTTGGATTATAATATCAAGAATTCCCCAGCCAGCCACTTGAGGTTAAAAAAGGTAACTTTCCCAAGCCTTGATTATTGGGAGACTGAATGTTGGCTTTCAATAAACCATCATCTCCTGGTCTCCTAGCAAACAAGAGAAGCACCACTGGCTGGCTTTGTAAAGGTTGTGTTGTGAGGATTACTGAGATGCTGTATAAAGCAGGGATTCTCAGGTTATCTGATGTGAAGGACCAGCAATATTTTTTTCCAGTGTGCTAGTCCATTGTCCACAACTGTTTCTTTACTTCTGGGAAACTCTCCAGGGATTGCTAGGTGGTGGATCATGGACCTGCATCAGTCCATGGACCATTATTTTGAGTAGCAGTATATTTGACATCTGAAAGTATTCAGTATTATTCAAACCACAAATCTCCATGACAATTTTTCTGAAATGTACAGGTTTCCATTAAAAATCCCAAACATGAAGATAATTCCACCCCACCTTTATCTTAGAAGCAGGGGAGAGTAATCATATAAACACTTTGTAGGAGATTTCTAACTCATGCAGATTTTCAGAAGATCAGATTTTGTAGCAGATCTCTAACTCATGTGAATTTTCTTCATTACATACTTCAACCCTCTGCTATAAAGATTTCCTGGCCATAACTTTCAGTTCTGAAGTAGCAGCTGGATGGCAACTGTCAATTAACAATAAATTTCAGAATCATATACTAGAGGCTTGGGTCAGATATTGATCTGGATTCCCAGACGATTGCATTTAAATGTATAGGGTAATTAGCTGTCAAGACTCACTATGAATACTGCATGGGCACATTTCATTATTACTCTGGGCCCCACAGAAGTTCAACAATGTGGATGACTGGGTGTAGACTGAAAGCTGACAGGAAGAAGATCAACTTATTTGAAATGTGATGCTGGATGAGTGTTCTGTGGATACCATGGACTCCCCAAAAACAAATCAAGGTGTCCTAGACCAAAGCAAGCATAAACTCTCACTAGAAGCCAAATGGACCAAACTGAGACTATCATACTTTGGACACATCATGAGACCACATGGCTCATTGGAAAAGATAATAGTGCTCAGTAAAGTTGAAGGCAGTAGGAAAGAAAGAAGACCACATTACTCGTGGACTGACTCAGTTGAGGAAACCACGATCATGAGTCTGTAAGTTCTGAGCAGGGCTGTTGATCACTAGGGATCTTGAAGGTCTCTCCTTAATAGAGTTACTGTAAGTTGAACACAATTTGATGGCAAAGGAAAATTACAACAATAAGATGACTAGATTTGTGCACACCATAGCTACTTGCATTGGTTTAGCACAGGAGTGAAAATCATGTGGCCTTTGAATTCCTCACCATTGGCTTTGCTGGCTAAAGCTGTTGGGAGTTGCAGGTCAGGAAAGTCTAGACTGCTGCACAGTTCCTACCCTGATATAACATTTAGAGATGACATAATCCAGCATGTGGCATTCCTGTAACCTTTAAAGAAAATGATGCCCACTCACCCAAATTCAGTCTGCAATTGTCTATAGAACTCAGTTGACACACACACTTTCTGCATTAAACTTCCCTGGGACTGGCATGTTAGGTGTGCAGTATAGATGTATTTTGCATTAGCAGAGTCAACAAAGAGTCAAGAATACTTCAACGTGGATGGGGAGTTATAGATTTAGATAGAGAGGCACAAAATGTCTTTCCTCTCTTGTCTACCTATCCTGACCCCTCTGTGACATTGAGCTGTTTCTCTACTTCTTCTCTTCCCACCATTTTCCTCTCCTAGCTCTACTCTAGAATGCAGCTAGATTAGTTTAGCACCCTAAGTGACTTTTCTATCATAGAATGGCTTTCCTATAATCATACCTTTGCTTTGTTTCTACAGGCTGCTAGTGTCTTTTCTTCTTAATGAGAATCTTTGACTGCTCTGTGGACTGTCTCTTATTTTGCTCCACTCAACAGATGATGTCTTGAAGGCAGCATTTTGCTTACTTCTTATTTCCTTATTAAATGTGCAGATAGGCATATGAGCAATATTCAGAGGCTGATGGGTGAGGTCATCACCCAGCTTATGCCAGTTTAATTTATATCTCCCTAAAGAGGCCTGGAGAGCCAGTATGGTGCAGTGGTTTGCGTGTTAGACTATGATGCTGGAAACCAGAGTTTGATTCCATGCTTGGCTGTGGAAACCCACTGGGTGACCTTGGGTGCATCACACACTTTCAGCCTCAGAAAGCCCTGTGATAGGTTTGCTGTAGGGTTGTCATGAGTTGGAAATGACTTGAAGGCACACAACAACATCAAAGAGGCCCAGGAATTTGCTTGTGATGGAAGGAACCATAATGGCAATCTTTACTGAAACTAGTCCATCAACCTATCTGTTAATTCACCTTGTTTTAATGTGTTGTTTCATCCTAAGACCCTATCACATCACACAATTGTATTACCATGATTCTAATTTGGTGAGACACAAACGCTGTCTGGCTGAGAACAGTTCAAAATATCCTTCCCTTAAGAGCGGACCCTAGGGTTGCATTGGATACAGCCATGGCAGCTAGAGTGGAATCATAGTGGTATAATTCCTGTAGAGTGAAAAGATGGATCACTCATCTAAAATTAATTAATTAATTTTAGATGAGTGAGCCGTCTTAATTAATTAAGATTAATTAATTAAGATTAATTAATTAATTTGTTTGTTTGTTTGTTTATTTGTAGGTGCCCTGGCAGAATCTGCTATGTTCTAAGAAAATTTAGATCTTGGGTAGTATGTTCATTTTTCTCAGGGGTGTTTATATTTCCAAATATAAAATAAAAACTTTCTAGATCAGATTTATGATGACTGACCAAATTATGCCATAACTAATAGACTTCAGATGCACATTTTCTGTCCAAGATAGGGCACACTAAGCATGTGTATGTGAGAACATTTTTTTTTTAAGAAAAGGAAAGTCCTTAAGTACAAGGGTAAATCAGTTAACAGTGCCTCTGGCAAGCTCCTTTTTATAATGGAGCTCTCTTTTAAAAAGACTTTTTACTTTTGCCCTGCTCCCTCCTTCCTCCATGTTCTCCTAGACAATTTTTTTAGCATATGTGATTTGGGAGAATGGTGAAGGAGAGCTGGAGGAACAAGTGTTGGGTTGTAGCGTTTGTTGTTGCTGCTGTGTGCCTTGATGTCATTTCCAACTTATGGTGACTCTAAGGGGACCCTATCATGGGGTTTTCTGGGACTGAGAGGGTTAGTACATCTGCAATAAACAAAGCTGGGAAAAATAAGGATTTTACTCTAGTTGATCCCACCATATCTGTGTGTGCCTCCCTATAACAGGCAGGGTAAATAGCAGCTGCCTCCAGAATTTCTTACTGACATGTGTGAACAGCAACACAGAGAGAAAAGGGGAGAGCAGATAAGCCTGCCCCATCAGTTTCCCCCAACAGGTAAAAAAGAAAGAAAAGAAAAGAAATCAAATCTACAATTTTGGCCACCAAAATGGAAATCAAAAGAAAAGTGAAAGCTGGTGAAAGAAAATGTCGTTCTTGGATGTATTTTGGAAGACACCTTAAAGTAGTCTCTGGAAAGTTCAAACTGTTTTTGTTTACTTATGCAAGATCTGTCTAATCTGGTTGTTTCATTTCATATGTGCATATCATTAGTTTTGACTAAAAAGTTTGCCAGAGTGTGTTTAATTGTTCTTTGTTTTTAGTGGAGTAGAAAATTATCTCGATACTTTCTATATTATTTCTGTCTACTAAATTTTCTGTCAAAAACATAATGTCCAGGAACACATCTACTGTATTGATTAAGGTATTTTTGTAAAACACTGCTTTCCATTATCTACTTTTCTTTCATGTTCTGTCAGTAGAGGAACAGATTTGTTGTTCTTAATAAAAATTACACAATTTGGAAATGGATGAGAGGATCTCACTTCTAGCTGCCACTGCTAAGTGATGTTCAAAAGTTATGGAGTAGAGAACTTTGGTATATACTACTGTATTAAATAGTTTAATCCATTTATTACATCATTATTTATTGTCCTAGCCATAGCAGTTAGGAAAAGGAGGGCTAGAAGGGATAACCCACATAACCATCCAGCTAAAAGACATTTACCAATAGTGACACAGCTCTCCCACTATTAGAACTACAGGAACCATTAACAGAGGCTCCTAAAAACACTGGTGATTTTAATAAGATATATGCTTGCAAAATGCATTCTATTGAAACAAAGAAACAAACAATAACTTTAATTCTGTTTCCAGTAGAAATTAACCAGACCCAGTCTCTAACAGTCTCCATATCTATCTATCTGTCCATCTGTCTGTCTGTCTGTCTGTCTGTTATCTAAGAGTTAGGGCTTCTTGTAACAATCCTCCCCTTCTCATTCTAAATAAACTAAATTACAATAAACTGGGACAGAAAATTTCAAGCAGAGTTGAATAGATGATCAAAATCAAATCTTTCTTGATTTTGAGGAATACTGTAGATGTCATCAAAATGAATACTTTTCCTTAAGTAATGTTTTGTTGCAAAATATGGTGGGATATTATTTCAGAGTTTCATGAACATAAAAGAATGCTAAGGTATGCTTAATGTTGGCTGTGGTGAAAACATTTGTGCTTTCCTCCCTAAACCAGTCTCTGATTCCCACCATACTGGACAATTTCCAGTGAGTCTCCAACTCTACATTCTTGGATAAAGTATTGGGACATACAAGTAAGGGTAACTGCACCTAGTTTAAAAGGCCAGTCGCTGCTCCTGAAAACTTGGAGTGACATTTCTTCTTTTTTCATTCTCCCCTCCCATGTAATTTTTCAGCCAGTGGGATTTGAAAGGGACTCAGTGACCACACAAACAGCTGTGGGGCTACATGTGGTCTGTGAGCCCTAAGATCTCCATTTCTGGCATAGATGAAAGGTGGAGATGACACACCCGTCTGTTTCCAAAGGAATATATGAACTGAGTCAAAAGTGACAGCAATCAAAGCAACCTACTTTTCAGTCCAGGGTTGGACTGACACTGAGAGGATATAGAGGTTTGCCTTTACTCTACAAGTAGTCCTATGGTACTGTGGGTTCCCCCAAAATCTGAAGAGGAAGAGGAACCCCTTGGCAATGTTAAGCTTGTGAACTCCAACTGTATGCTCATCCTGCATATATATGCAAATATGCTGACCTTTGTATCAAAGAAATAGGTCACCAGTGATCTGCTTCTAAAAGTGACTGAATCCTAAGTAAATGCTAGAATCCCTGGCCTCAGTCCCATTGTTAGTCCCAAACAGAGTAGACACATCAATAGGATATATGTAAATATGACATACCAGTCAGCCTCTGAGTTTGAGGGTCTACTCAGTCTGGTGTTAGCAACTGGATTTAGGTTCCTGAAACCTCACACTGTTTGGAAGTGGATCACACATGTCTAACCATGTGTTTTTCTCAGATACCCACATTATTAACCTCTGCATTTTGTACTATTTCTAGTGTGTCTTTCATTTGCCTTTCCACCATTAGTAGGACTGGACATTGTTTAGCAAATGTCAGTTCTCAATGCCACATTCACTAAAATAATAGAAATCAAAGGGCAGAAATCATTGAAAAAGAAGGGTGCTCCTTACTATTTCCTCTGATTCCCTTCTATACATTTTGCTTTTACTAGAAATGCAAGTACCAGTGTTGTAACAAGCAGTCTGGGGGATAAAAGACAGATAGATATTCGGGTGGTCTTGGGCATCCTTTCCTTTTGACCTTTCTAGGCAACTACTTGTTTATACACAGATTACTATTCTCAGGCTTATCTTCTACTTCGTCAACGAAGCCACTCTTTTTCTTCCTTTTGGGAATATCCACATTGCACAATTAAAATGGTATAAGCTACATTCTATGGAATCTCAGGATCTGTAGTTTGGTGAGGTACTTAAAATGCCCTGAGGAAGGGTACTTCATCCACTCCGCTGAACTCCACCCCTTGAAGATTACTTCTCTGAAAGATAAGATATAATTTTAGGTACCTCACTGAGCTATGAATCCCAGGATTCAGAAGGAGAGACCCTTCGCAGTTAAAGTGGTGTCAAATTGCTATAATGTTGTGGTGTAGACATATCTTTTGTTAAAGGTAATAGTTGCACATGGGGCCTTGCTTACAAAATGGCTGCCAGCATCCCTCCCGCTTGTGTAGAAGCCATTATTAAGAGCTTCTGTAGCAAAATCTAGGGATCTTGAATGGATTTTTTGAAACAATAAATGTAGTTTTATTTTTGTACTGTACTACAAGCACTTAGAATAGTTACTGCTGTTTAACAGCCATAAGCTCACACCACTAGCCTGATGTCCTCAGCTAGCAAATTACCAAACATTCCTACAATCTCCCATGCCAGTTGGGCTTAGTTACTTCTGTTGTAAAAAGCCCAGCTGGGGGTAAGTGCTTTAAAGCAGTCTGAACAGATATCTACCAAGTGCCCCATGCTCCTGTGTTACCTCTGTAATATTTGTCTCCAAGGAGGGATTACTGAGAGAAGTGAAATATATACTTTAGCATTTGTGTCCTCAGCTCCCATTTAAGACGCTGAGGATCTGATTGGTTCCGTGAAGCAATTGACTTAGCCTTGTTCGAGTTGCAGGTGGTAGAGTGAGATTCTTCTTGTGTTTATATATGTAATAAAGTTAAACCTCACAGTGCTGACTGGAGTGTCTTTTCTTTGATAAAGGGTTAATCGCTGGGTGTGTATTCATAACCTAGGTGGTAACAATGCCTAAAAGGAGGTGCCTTCTTTTGTTCTCTTTAATGATTCATTCCTTAGGAGTGTGGTAATGCTTATATACATTTTTGGTAGTAAAGAGAACCACCTGTATCATGTAACACTGGTTTGGTGAGAGCCTGTTGAAAGTTTCCTGCACTTGTCTCTCTTTCTCTTTCTGAGGGAGAAAGAGAGAGATAAAGGGAACAACAAAATACCATGCTCATTTCTAAAACTGGTGAGAGGGCCCTTCCACACTAAACGATTATAACTCTGTGGGCCCACTTCAGCTGCCATGGTTGCATCTTGTGGAATCCTAGGATTTTTTGACTGATGAGGCACTAGAGCTCTCCAGCTGAGAATTCTAAATGCTCCTCCCTAAACTGCAGATTCCAGGGATTCATATGATGTTGCCATGGCAGTTAAAGTGGAACACTGAGCTATAATTATTTAGTGTGGCTCTCTCTCATTTGTGTCTCCATGTATAGAGTTGCTAGTTCAGAATCATTCCATACCCTGGGTTTTCAGAGCCAAAACCTGAGAGCTAGAGAGTGATGTCAATAAGTGCTATGCATTAACTGCAGTTGCTCACCTGCTTGAGGAGATAGGATAAGGAAGATTTAATCGACTTTATTTATTCTAGTCATAAGGTGGATAGAGACCGTAGTTGAGGGTGAGCTCTGGTACTACAAAAAGGAGGAAGCTGTATGTAGACACATACACCAGGAGAACCTCTGTAATTGGCAGCAACAAATCAATCCTTGCTCCTTTTAGCAAGCTGCTGCTGTACTTGGTGAGCTGGAGATCTGCATACAGAGCTTTCTTCTTGGCTGGAAATGAGCCCACAAAACTGGAGATTTTGCACCCTTGCTTATTTATTTATTTTTATTTTACTACAATGATGCTGCTGCCGCTGCCGCCGATGCCCAACATAAAAACAGGAAACAAGACAGAAATGAAAAAAATCTACATTAAATCTACACATTTCACAGTTAGTTCAGTGCCATGATCTGTATCAATTTAAAAGAAATTAATGGAGATGATCATTAAAAGTTGGGGTATCAGGGCCAGGTCCTGAACTCCAGCAACCCTACCCATGTAACATATTAACAAGGCATACCTTTTAGATACACAGTTTATGGGACACATTACACTGGTAGCAGCTATAGTTATCTGAGGCTGTGTGAGTCTGTTGCTTCTGCAAATAGCTACTCCCATTATCTGGGCCTGATAAATCATTCATTTCTCTAGTGCTTTCTAGACACGCTGCAAGGCAATTGTGTCAGCCAAGACACAAAAATATAGCCCAAGTCTGGTGTGGGAAAAGAAATGAAACACCAGTCCCTTTGGGAAGGCCTATAACCACAATCTCAAATACTTAAGCTGCATCACCTCTCTGAATTGATTGTATAATCATTTTGCATTAAGCATATATTTTTAAAAGCTCTACTCTGCTGGAGTAGAGTAGAGGGAGTGCAAATGGCTGTGTGTGGGTGTTGAATTGAATTCAAGATAGCTTCTCTGCTATCTAGTAACACCAATCATTATTTGATTTTTTGGGGGGAAAAACATGCCACAATACAATGGTACCTTGAGGAAAGGACCTATCTGTGAGCAACGAGATAGCACATAGCAAACTTACAACATCTTAACTTAGGGCCTTTCTGCACTACAGTTTTATAGTACTATTATTCCACTTTCAACATCTTGTGGAATTCTGAGGTTTGTAGTTTAGGGAGGGGCATTTAGAATTCTCAGCTAGACAGCTCTTTGGTCCCAGTTAACGACAAAGCCCGGAATTCCACAGGATGTTGAAAGTGGAGTAATAGCACTATAACAATGTAGTGTGGATAGGCTCCAACATTAACTGGTCTTTTGAACAGTCTTGGCAGGGGATACTAGATAGATGAAACCCTGAAAACCATGCTTACTCTGGCACTCATTCTTACAGCTGCTAAAAGAAACAAAAATATAAATTTTGCTTTTCATTTTTGGCCATCAGGTGGCAGGGCTGAGCACCTTGCATTTAATTTTAGAACACCGCAAATGGCTTTTGCAGCATCAGATTAAGGCCATTTCCACACTAGACTGTTATAGCGCTATTATTCCACTTTCAACATCCTATGGAATCCCAGGGTTTGCAGTTTAGGGAGGGGCCAGGCATCCCCTCCCAAAACTGCAAACCCCAGGATTCCATAGGATGTTGAAAATAGAATAATAGCGCTATAACAGTCTAGTGCGGAAATGGCCTAAGATGTCCACTGCTCTCAAATTTAGCTTAAGTAACATATTTCCACCGTGAAAGCAAAATACACACACACAAACACCCAGAGTACACAGAGAGAGGTGTGTGTGTGGGGCCACTTACAGGTCTAATCCAGTGAACCCTGTGGGCCACTTGCATTTTGGGAGGTCCCTATGGCCTCCAGGGAGAGCCAGTGCAGTGGTTTGAGTGCTGGATTACAACTCTGGAGGCCAAAGTTTGATTCCCCACTTAGCCATGGAAGCCCACTGGGTGACCTTGGTGGGTCACATACTCTCAGCCCCAGAAAATCCCATGATAGGCTTGCCTTAGAACTGTCATAAACTGGAAATAGCACACAACAGTAACAATGGCCTCCAGAACCCCCAATTTTTTGAAAATCACCCAATTTTGTTCCCCTAGTGTGTACATGTAAATTTTGCTACGTTTTGGGATGCCCAAGTTGTTTTAGGCCCAGGAGAGGTCTTTTTCCCAAGCGAAAAAAGGGATCTGGAAGTTGAGTTGTGGATCACTTCCTGCTTTAAAAAAATAAAGCCTGCTCTGGGACTAAAATGACTTGAAGAGGGCCCAAAATTGTGATGAAATTGTTCCTTCTACTCTCTAAAAATTATTTTTCCCCGAGTGGTATAACAGGGGGTGCTGCTTTCCAAGATCTGGGTGGTGGTGGTGGGGAAATGTGGCTCCCTAACCCCTGAGGGTTGCCAGCCTCTGGTCTAATATCTTACAATGAGAGAAAAGAATGAAAATAGAGCAGATGCAGGGATGTGCTATCAAATTGCCCTAGCAGCTCAAAAGGAACTTAAAATAACACAATTGGCTTTATCATTCACATTGCTCTCATGGGCAAATAGCCTCTGAAATATAGGAATGGAGTGTACAGCAGATGTTTACTTCTGACAAGTGCTCTGGTGCACTGCTAGTTTAAGATGTCAATGCAGGGAGATTGTGAGCACCCACATTTCCAATTATGAATGAACTAGTGCTGGAATAAGGAGGCTCCACTCCCAAGTCAAAGCCTTCACTCCATTTAACCCAGAGATTCAGAGACTGTGTGAATCAGTTCAGGTCTAAGTTGTATTTTGTTTTATTTTTATTTATTTGGTTTTATCTTATCTTATTTTTAATAACAAATCCTGATACGTACAATAATTCCTTCTTCCTATATAGATATTTTTCTTCTCTCTCTATCCCTCCTTTCTGTCCTCCTCTTTCCAAATCATGAAGTCAGGATCCTTATCCTTCTCAATCACCATAAATACAAATTGTCTTCCAAATTGTTACACGTTGTTCATATATTAATCACAGTCTTAAATCCCGGTACTCATTTTTTCCAAAATCTCTCTTGATCCCACAGAGGTTTAAGTCTGTTATTGTCTTAAGTAAGGCCCTTTCTGCACGAGGCGAGTGAATTGCTCCATGCCGTTACTTACTGGTTCTTCTTGGGTCCAAAGTAACGCAGACTTTCCCTTGAGCCCTTCCGCAGGGTTCCTCCATTAGTCCAGGGCAAACCGGAGCAGTGCAAGGTCTTTAGATCTGCACTGCTCTGGCTGAAAATGGCGGCTTCCTGTGTCTTCGTGGGTGCGGACCAACCTGTGACGCTGGCCACGCCCACAGCCCGCCCTCCGCTGATTGCAGGTTTGCATTGGTGCGAGCCTGCGCATCTGCACAGGTAAGTAGGAGTGCAATGGCGTGCTCCAGAAAATTGAAAGACTGGATTTTTCTGGTCTTTACTTAGTGCACTGGAGGACCACTTGGGGGTGGTTTAGATTGGACTAAGGTGCGGAACTAAGTTAAATAGTCTGCACCTAGTCTGATCCAAGGTGCAGACGACCTCCGTGCCAGGACGCCTTGATCCGTTTTAACATCCACGTGTGGAAAGGGCCTAAGACCAACAATAAATGAGTCCCAAGCATTCTCAAATATATTTGTCTCTTATATCCCATCTTGCTACTCTTACTTTGTATGTTAATTTTTCCAAAAGCGCTATGGACCATATCCTGTTTAACCACTTTTGTATCGAGAGATATCCTAATGTTTTCCATACTTAGGTTTTTTTCTGGCTTTGCAGCATTTAATGTTAAATGCTATTAGATCTTTATTGGGCAGATTTTCATTTTCACTTTTGAATGTAGAAATTAATTATAGTGCCTTGTCTGAAGTGGACTTTTTGGCCCAACATTTGATTTGTTCATCTTAATATATCCTAAGGTCTAAATATTAATCTCAATTTATGCATACCCTTCAAATCAACTGTCCCAACTTGGCAGGGACAGCTTCAATTAATCCTCTGTCATTTCACTTTTTCAGCTGCTTTTAAAATGCCCCAGTTTCTCTCTCCTTCTGCCATTCTACGCTTTGTCCTCAGCTTGCTTCAATTATTGTAAACTGAATTCAAAATGCAAAAGTAGTTTGTACTCAATTCATCAAGGGAGAGATGAAGGGAGGTGGCACAGTCTTGTCCTTCCCTATAGACTCAGGCAAAAGCAAACTGCTGCAGTCTCTCTTAGTTTGTATGCTCTTCCTCATTAATAACCTTTGCCATCTTGACCACACTCTGATTTTGTTTGGCTACGTGTGTCCCATTTTGCATCTGTGAAATTTTGGAGGGCGTGTTGAAAAAAAAATCCAAATTTTTGTGCCTCCCACTGACTATGACATTTTTACTATAAACTATTATATAAACACAATACCTTCATCAGTTAAAAATTGAACAGTTACACCTTTTTTTTTCCAGAACAGGATGAAGTTTGTTGGCACACTAGCTCCTTGTGTGTGTGTGTGTGTGTTTGTAATGTGCTTCTAGGTTATCTGTTTACTTATGGCAGCTTTGTGAATTTCATAGGGTTTTCTTAGGCAAGGCATAGTCAGAGTTTTAAAATTCTGGCTCCTGAGATAGAGCAATGCAAAAAGCATGAAAGAGTCAATCCATTCTTAGGCAAGGAGAGGTGGTTTTGCCAGTTTTCTCCTTGGAAGTATAACCTACAGTACTTGTTATGTGTTGGCAGTCTCCCATCAAATTACTAACTGGGACTGTCCTGCTTAGGTTCCAAAATCAGATGGGATTCAGTGACATTAGGATCAGGAGGTTATTCCTGAGAAATAGATCTGCAGTTTTGACATGCACATTTAGATTTAGATTTAGATTTTTTTTAAAGGAACTGCCACTAATGTTTCTTAGCAGAATTGGATGACATCTGCAGGTACAGTTGCCCCTTCTGAAAGGATCAAGTGAGTGCAGTTTCAGGAGAATATATTTTGGTAAATTTGTATAAGAGCAATCTTTACCACAGGAGGGGCTACAGTGCTACAAATATTGTTGAACTACTACTCCTAGCATTCCCCATCCTTAATCTATGCAGCCTTGGGCTGCTGGGAGTTCTAGCCTGAAAGGCTGCACAATTCCCATCCCTGCTATATAGTTTGTGTGCTTTCCAAAAAGTGTGTGCTCAAACTAAAATGACATATAATAGGTTGGCCTGGTTCAGAAACATGAAAAAATTCAGAATAGGTGCATGAATGTGTGGAGTGCAGAGTCCGGAGCAGAAGAAGAGGGTTAAAATGAGTGGAGGAGGTACAAAAGTGATATGTTTTCCTTTATTCATAACCATGTATTTTTTTTTAGAAGTGTATGAAAATGGCACACACCACAGTGATATTGCTAAGTTTGAACTCCTTAGATATATCTCTGATTACACAGGTACAGAATTGCATTAAAACATATGCTTAACAAATTGCAAAGGTCAAGTAAAGGGGCTGGGGAGTTATGATGAATTAAAAACAATGGGCTTTTTCGCACTTGGTGAAGAAAACGGCCTGTTCTGTTACTTACCGGACTGGCGTGCTCCCTCGGAGGATCCAGGCTGATCTGGAGCAGTGCGTGGCCGCGCTACACACTGCTCTGGGGACGAAAATGGCAGCTTCCGGTTGGTGGAGGCTCTCCACCAACCGGTGAAGCTTGCCAGCCTAAACCCTGCCCCCGGAAGATCTGCAGGCTGGCGCTGGTGCAAGCCTGCAAATAACACCAGAGCCCAGCCACGGAGTGGGGTGCGCTGCGCTGTTGAAAGACCTGTTTTAAGCGGTCTTTCAATAGCACAGCGAGCGACCACTTCTGGTCGTTCCAGAGGGAGCTGAAGTCCGGAACTACAGAAAGTAGTCCGGACCCAGTCTGTCCCCAAGTGCAAACATCTCCGCTGGAGGACGCTCTGCCCCGTTGCAAAAACAAAGTGCGGAAAAGGCCAATGTTTAAGACTTTTTTTATTTATTTGTTTTCTGCTCAGTTGGTACCAAAGTCAAAACAAGAAAGGACTCAATGATGGATGTGGGTCACACAATTGTAGAGGGACCTGAACACACAGTATTTCCTGAGTTTTCCTGCTACTCCTCAGTGTCAGGTCCCACACACTCCACTGAAACAGTTTTAAAACTCTGGCTCATGAGACAGAGCAACGCAAAAAGCATGAAAGAATCAATCTATCCTCCAACATATTACTTCAATATCTCTATCTCAAAGCATTGAAACTGGAGAGCCTTAACTTTTTTAAAGAAAAGTTCACTCTTAGTAGAAGCTGGAACAGCCAATCAACAAAGTATATCCCCTCCACTCCTGCCCCACAGTATCTTATTTTATTTTTTTTCTTACAAGGTGTGCTTGGGGAGAAATATATCAGTTTTTGGAGATGCACTGCCTGTCTCTGTGCTAACAAAGTTTTTATTTGGACTTCTTTTCTTTTGATCTGAACACCTCTTGCAGCTTTCTAAATTAGCCTAAGTCAGTTCTGGATTTATGATTTTTGCAAGTCTGATGCATACTCCTAAAAGATTCATCACGCTAATATCTGTGAGTCCAACGTGTGATAGATGTTTTAGTGTAATTCTGTACCTGTCCATTTAGAAGTACATCTGAAGAGTTCAGTTTCTACATGAAGTTCAGTAACTTTTTTTTAAAAAAATGCTATGTGAGCAAGAATTTCACTGAGAACAGAGAGGTTGGTACAGACACTTTAAGGAGGGAAGAACTGGTTGAAGAGACAGTGAAGGGGTTTTGGTTTAAATAACTGAAGGATGAATTTTCCCTCTAGAGAAAAGCTACTGAGCTGGTTCCTCAGGAATCCATTATGGGATCTATCTTATACAATATTTTAATTAATAGCCTTGGCATCAAAGACAAGAACATGTTAATGAAATTTCCTGATGCCACAAAGTTGGCATGTATCATCAAAACAGATGATCATAACGTTGTTATACAGGAGGAACTGGATAACTTTGTAGACTTGCATACCGGAAACAGAATGAAGTTAAATAGCTGAAGGAATGGAAGATGGTACACTGTAGGACTATATAATTTTTTTTAAAAAATATTTTAACTGGAAAATGATGTGAACCATGTGGGAGATAGGTGGTGTTGGATGAGACTGGCTATTCCTGCTTAGAATCTTAGCATTGGAAGAGTATGGAAGGGAGACCTAGTATACCTCCGGCCATGCAGGAATACATTGCTAAGGCCCTCTTGAAGGATGTTCATCCAGCTCCTGTTTAAAGGCCTCCGGAAGTAGGAGAGTCTCCCACAATCCCAGGCAGTCTATTGAACAGTTATTACAGTAAGGTTCTTTTTAATGGTTAGATGGCAATCTCTTCTCTTGTAATTTGAATCCATTAGTTCTTGAATCTTGAATCCATGTTCTCCTCCTGGAGCAGCAGAAAACAAGCTTGTTCCATCTTCTATATGACATCCCTTCAGATATTGTAAGATGGGTACAATGCAACCCCTCTGTCTTTTATTCTCCAAATTAAACATACCCTGTTTCCTAAGTGTTTCTCATAAAGCTTGGTTTTCAAGCAAAAGTGATCATAAGAGGTTTGGGGCAAACATTTCCACTAGAAAAGAATGCTCCTATGGATCTTTCTTTTCTGTTCAGGACATACAGATTCAAGAATGATAAACTGGAAAAGTGGAGGAAAAAAGAACAAAAGGAAGTGGCATTATATTAAGCCAAATTTTTGCTCTGTCTACTCCAATACTGTTAACTCTGACTGGCAGGAACCAAGGGTGTAGCTGCAGGGTGGTGGTGGTGGTGAGGTCATTGCCCCTCATAAGAATTCTGCCCCCCAAAATGAAATTTTTCTTCATTACCCAAATCCAGTTGAGCATTCAGAAACACAGATTAGGCAACCAAAGAAAAAGGGGAAAGTGACCAAGTGAATGTGAATACAGCAAATGTAAGAGCTCTAGGTATGACTGATATTCAGTGACTCACTGTCTGTATTGCTAGAAATTTGGAAACTTGGAGGAAAATTTCACGGGGGCAGAATTCTCATATGCGGTAGGAGCTTATTGCCCTCTGTCCCTGGTAGCCACATACCTGCTAGGCAGTCTCTCAGATTTTCAGACAGAATTCTTTCCTAGGCCTATCTGGACATTCCTGATTTTCAGGTGTTCTACCATCTTAGTACTAACCAGGCCTGACCTTGCTTAGCATCCAAAATCAGACAAGATCAGGGGTGTTCAGAAATATATGATGGCATCTATCTCATCATTGTTTTTTGTTCAAACCAGGGAAAAAGTAGAACTAACATGTCTCTCTTTCCAATATGTCATGGAGTTTTGAAATGTTTGCTTTTTAAATAAAAGCAGTGGAGGAAACTAGAATTTAAAAAAGAATACTGATGAAAGTCTTGATTTCTTGCAGTGCACATGTGTAACGGAAGTTTTGAATCCATGGAAAATCCATGGAAAAATCAACCACAGCAGCTGCTCTTAAGAATGTATATCTATTTCATATTCCAATTGCTTTGTGGAACCAGACACAATTATACCTATGGCCTTTTCACACTATATAACTATAGCACTATGATTCCACTTTGACTGTCATGGCTGCTTTCTTTGGAATCCTGGGATTGACAGCTCAGAGAGGGGCATTTACATTCCTCAGCAAGAGAACTCTGGTGCCTCACCAAACTACAAACCCCAGAATTCCATAGAATGTGGCCAGGGCAGTTAGTGCTGTAATTGTGTAGTGTAAAATCAATTTGTAGGAATCCCAACAAACCCTTGATCCCCACTTACTAGAGAGTCTCCTTTTTGCCCTGTGGTGCACAACCTCAAAGAAGCTCGATTGGTCCATGGTTGGCTGCTTCCTTCCTTCTTCTGGACAATGGCATGGAGGCTGGGAGATGCCCTTGATGCAAGCTGGCCAACAGAATGCATTGGCCAGTTCCCCAGGTATATCAAATATGATATAAATAGGCTTCAATCAGCTCTATACCTGAGGGGCAGACCTCAACACTGTCCAATTTTAGACTACCTCACCCACCCTTCCCTATAATGAAATGGAGCTTGTTAGCTTTTGTTTCAGGCCCTGCCATGGCTAGGCAGTAGTCAGCTGATGGGGCTGAGGCTGAATTTTATCCCAGAAAAGAATTTGCTTCCATCCTATGCAGCTGTCTTTTTCACAGCAGTATTGACCTCTGTTATAGCATCCTTTTTAATGCGTTATCCTTCACTGGCACAACTTTATAGTGGTATGTTTGGACATTGGGTCACATCTAGTTTTCTGAGTGGGTAAACTCACCCACCCTGAAAGAGGAGAGTTCCATTACCTCTCAGGCTAGCTGAAATAGGGGACTGGCTGTGTGCATGTGTCTGTGTACCAGCACCATATTTGTGTCCATTCACTACAACTGTTTCTTTCATTTTTGGAAACTTGCCACAGACCAGCAGCAAAGGGCCTGCAGACCTGCACCACTCCACAGACCATCATTTTTAAATGGTGCTTCTTTAAGGGAACTTGAGGGTGAGGCCTATAGCTATCAGTCCAGTTGAGGAGTCCTACAGGCCAACATCACTCTCGGTGGTAGGAAGGTGGGGCAATCAGCAGTTCACATGAAGTAGGACCTATCATCCCCAGCAATGCCATGGTTTTCCCAGCAAGCAGACTGGATTCATCTACTGGTTGGCAGGTGGGGTCAATTGATATCAAGGATCTGGTCACCATAGGAAAATCAAAACTGCACTGGAGATGCACTCAGGAAAGCTGTGGTCTTCTTCATCCCCTCAAAAGATGTTGTGTGGGTTGGGTTTTTTTTTTTTAATTCACTGTCTTGTCATGAAGGTCTGCGTTTCATTTGTTAGGGGCACAAAGAGAGCAAGCACTAGGCAGGCCTGCTGGAAATTGGCAAGCAGCAGGCCATTGCCCTAATTTAAAGACAGTGCTCTTCCTGTATTTTTCAAAATACATTAACTAGATCAGTAATCTTCATTCTTTTTTAGTTCCAAGACCAATTCTTTTTTAGTTCGAGGACCAATCTTGTATCTCACATGCATTTTCAACATATACTATCTTTTTTCTCTTTCTTCTTAGTTAAGATGTATGAAAGAAAAAAAAAAGTGGATATCCCACCCTTGTTAAAATTAAAGGGATAACAAAATTATCAATGGGTGTGTCTGTGTGGAACCACTATCCACAAGGATTGCCATGACTCATTCAGACTATTGTACAAAACCTCTAATCAGTCCTGAACTGGGGCAACTTTGGCCCTCCAGATGTTTGTTATTTTATTTGTTCGCTTTATTTTTATCCTACCTTTCTCCCACATATGGTTAAAAATCTATCATAAGAATAAAAACAGTGTAAAAACAAGTAAGCTGCCCTACTAATGATAGCACTCATATAAAACAGCTTTAACACATTCAAAAATATAGCAATGAGGATAAAAGTACAACTTGGTCCCTACAAGACCCTTCTGAGGCAACCAGTTAATAGCTAAAAGCCCACCAATAAAATGGTATTTCCCTGCCATTTGAAGACAGCCTAAACTCCCGCAGCCTGTGGGCAACCACTGAAAAGGCCAGCTCACATGTCCTTGCCAAACAGTGGCAGGACCAAGAGAAAGCCTTAGGATCTCAAACTTATTTCAGTCCACAACTCTTACAGTCTCTTTTTGTTGGCCATTCTAGTTGGAGATGATGGGAGTAGGAATCGGGAGGGGGAAGGGGAGGGGGAAGGGGAGGGTCCACCCCCCACCCCTCAAATCCATTCACTCAAACTGTAATCTGCAACTTCTAATCTGTTCTGTTAGAATCAGTTGGACTCAGTTGGATTAGCTGAAAGCAAGCACATTCTGAATTTAAAAAGCCTACTTCTTTAGCAAAGTTACCACTCATTAAAGGAGAGGCAACCTTAAGCCAGTAGCACAGCGTGAACAAAACAGACAGCAACAGGAGGAGGAGAACTATTAATTCTAAATGCTATTTGTGGCTTCCTTGAAACAACCCTGTTGACACACTGTAGTAGGCAGCCCATATTCTGTTTTTCCTGTTTTGCTTGCTCTTTCAAGAGAGGGCTGGTGCACCATTGTAGTGCAGTGTCATTCTGATGAGATGCAGGGTGAGACTACCAAGCAAACTTATAAGAAGTCTCAGGATAATGGCTCTGGGGAAGTTTCACTCTACACTGGCTGAACTCAAAATTTCAGAAATGGACCAGGTGTAACCCATTCTTGTAACTCCTTCACTGCAGGGGGACTGTTCCCAGCTGGGCATTTGTCTTATAGCAGATGTTCTCCTGCACAATCTCCATTGAAATAAATGGGGGCTGGGCCAGGAGGAATTGCATTCTAAGGCTTAGTTTCTTCCTTCAGAGTAGTTTCTGCTGAAGTGAAAAATCTGGTTACACTGAGAAGTCAGTGGGATGTTTAAGGAAGCAGAAAAATTCAAGTTCCTTGCTTAAACTAGGATATAGCCTCACAGTCTGCTGATGTTCTAAACTGGGTTTAGAACTCACCCTTGATTCTCAGCTTCCCTCATAAACACTGGCTTGAGATATATTTACTCTATAAATGAATCTAGTTTCTCTCTCCCTCTCCCCACCCTTTCAGAAACTGGAGAGGAGAAAGAGAGCAAGTAGCTAGGAACCACTAATACCCTGACTAAATTAGACAGGCTTTGTGATTGTTCAGAGTAAGTCATGACAAGTGAGCTGATATAAAATCAATTCAGGGTTTGCCATTTAAATATACCCTTAGTATTATTGTGTGAGACACTGATTAAGAAGACCACAATAATTCAAATGCCAGCTAGCAATAAAAACTGAATCTATTTGTTGTTCTATTTGTGTAAAAAATTTAATTATAAATAAATAGGTCACTGAGTTGTGTGAACGATATTAAATACAGGAATACATATTTACAATAGTAGAAAATATCTCTACTTACATATTTACAAAAATATAATGAACATGTGTTAAACTACTTTTCTGCTATAAACAATGCAATATACAGACAGTTGTAACTAACAGTGCAATCCTATTTATAGCTATAGAGAAATAAATCCTGTGATGTTCAATAGGGCCTACTGAAAAGTGTGCATAAGATTATTACTTGAGTTAATTAAGATGCACCTTTGCAAGAGGTTGTACCTGTACAGAAAGGGTAAAATAATCTTTGACTGCAAGCCTACTTTAAGATCTCTTTATACTGCCCTTCCATAAGAATACCCAAAGAAGTTTACATTTTTTCTTAAAAATCTCACTAAATTTCCTGGGTGTCATTTTCATCTATCATTTTTCATGATGATGATGATGATGATGATGATGATGATGATGATACATGGCCTCATCTGCTTCATAGCAGGTAATCTCTGCTATAATTGGACATCTTTTATTAGGAACCCCCTGGGACAGTCTGCATTTCTCCTGGCAGGGATTAGGAAGAGCCGTTCTCAGCAGATTGGCCCATGTATATCTCCTCTGAGATGGCAGAAGGCTTATGCAACTAACATAAGTAGTGAGTCAACTGAAGAATGAAAACTGTTATGTTTTTTCTCAGTAAATTCTCCAAGGATTCCCTGAAAAACTGAATACCAATTTAGCGCTCATTGTTCAACCTCATTAACTGCAGAGTAGTTTCCAAATTGATCAGGACTTTAGTATGGACCTTTAATATTATTATTCCACATCAGTGTATTAAAAGAAAAAAGAACTCTAAAGTGTCTGCTCCTAAAACAGCAACTTTCCAACCCCATCCCAGCTTCAGAATTCTATGGGGATAATCCCACTGTTACTCTAGTACTGACAAACTGTAGGTGATGGGCAGTATAATATATCTCAAACAGCACAAAATCAAAAAGCAACTTATGTTTCATAACTGAATGCAATCTGCTATGAGAATGCAGTCTTTAAAAAAAATCTATTGTACCTTCCAGTACACATGGCTAAAAATTATAGCAGCAGAAACTGCTTCAATTGCATATGCATCTTCAAGTGAGATGTCCAGTTTGAAAAGTAGACTGTGGTAAACAATAGCATTCCTGGTCTGCTGCCTTTTCACACAGCCAGTGGGAATCCTGAAGCTGACAGAGGTGGAGGTGTGGGAGAAGAGAGGCACACCCTGTGCCATTTGTCCCAGTTGGAGTCACACAACTCTTTAAGCAGCGTGAGAGACTTAATCAAAGCCTGCCTTTCTTTCTTTCTTTCTTTCTTTCTTTCTTTCTTTCTTTCTTTCTTTCTTTCTTTCTTTCTTTCTTTCTTTCTTTCTCTTTCTTTCTTTCTTTCTGGGGGTGTGTGGACGTCAATTTAAACAAAATACCTTTGCAGCCACAAGCATCGCCTAAAATCTTCTTTCTCCCCACCTCTCTCAGATACACACTCTCTTTGACTCTCTCTGCCTGTGTTACACACACACACACATACACTAATTTCTCTGTCAACTCTTTCAGTGAACAAGTCTCTGATGACAGATATACATGTAAAAAGCAAAGTCTGCAAAGGCAACGGGCATTTGATAGACTTTCCAGTATTCAACAGCTCTTCAGTGGCTATGAAAACGATAGATGTTAATTCCTGAAAGCACAGTGGCATGTTCTACATCCATTGACAGCTGCCAAAAAGTAAATGGGAGGGCAAAATCCCTCTCTGCATTCTCTTCCATGTTGGGGCAAACAAGATCTCAGTCTCATGTTCTTCCAGATACGCCTCCATGGAATAGCATGTGCTTCAGCAATAGCTTCTTAATCTTCTTCTCTGCAAGAGACAAACACTGTGTAACTGTTTGGATAATGAACTTCTAAAAATCATACTAACTTGTGATCAGTAATGTGTTTCAAGAGAATTAAAAGTATAAAATATTGTCATACCTGTGTATGTTAAGGTTGGGTTTCTCACCATTCTGTGGGTGAAAGCTGGGAGTCGGTGAATGACCCAGGCTTTGCACACAAAAAGATTCCAGGTTTAGTCTTTTATCTATATCTGTTAAAGCATTCCAGGCAGCAAGGCCAAGACAAGTTCCTATCTGAAATTTGACAGACTTGCTTCCAGTCTGGACAGTTCATTCTTAGGCCCTTTCTGGAGCTTACCTGGGTCGGTGGTCATCCCAGTGTCGTCCTGGCAGAGGCTCTGCCAGGATGGGAATGTGGACACCAATGCTCCCCTTTGCACCAGCTCACTCGCTGCAGAAGGCAGTGTGACGGCCCCACCTCTTCCTGCTGCAGTGCAGCCAGGTACTGTCCTAGGCTGTGCTGGGGCAGGAAGCACTGCCATTGTGCTTCTAGGGCCTCTGCAGATAAGGTAACTGCGGGCACACAGCAGAATGGCGATATGATCACCAGTCATTAATGGGGAAAGCCTGTCAATGATTTGCGGTGCAATTGCGCTGCCTGGGGACACGAGAAGGACGGGACTGCGATGACATTGTTCATAAGCGTTGTCATGGTCCTGTCCTTCTCCCGTCCCTATGGCGGATTGGGAGAGTGGAGTGGAAAGGGCATTAGATAGTTTTATCAATGGCTTTACTAAATGTATGGCTGCTGCATGTGTTTTGTAGCATAAAGGAATAATCTCACAATAACAACCCTGCACTAGATGGCTTAGCGCAGAGAATGCTCGCAACTCTGTTGCCTGGTTCACTTCTCTGCCAGTTTGTTTCATAAAACTCTACCCATTATGTTTATAATGTAATCAATTGCATATACTCAGAAATAAGCCAGAAGAAGCATGAAGGTATATGATCACAATCCAGTCTTAACCAAGAATCACCTAGGGAACAGCCAACTGAGAAACTGGAAAAGGAATGAGACTATACCTATAGTCCCCTTTCCCCAATTCAAGACAGTATAATCCTATATAAAATATAGGAATGTGGCCCTCCACATTCGCTAGAGTTAGGGGCACAGGACCCCTGTAAAAGTGGAAAAATCACAAAATGTATGTGTTTATCTGTGGGAAGGGGGCTGAGGCATGGTGGGGGGAGTAGATACCCAGAATCCAAACCAAGCCATGGAAAGGAGAAGGAAAGGGGTGAGCCAGCATGGTGGCATTATACTTCCTCTCTCTCACCCATCTCCTTGTTGGTGTCAGGGGGACACTGGGACAGGGGTTACTTTAATGAGAAATCAGGCTGTGAGCTGGCGTTAGCTGGCCAGGCAGGGGCAGATGGAGGAGAAGGAGGACCAAAGGTGGGTTTAAAGGGCTGTGCAGCCTGATCAGAGCCACCACGAGGGAAGGTTCCCCCAGGGAAGAAGCATTTGAGGTGGAGGGGGCAGAGTTTGAAGAAACTCGCAAATAATCAAATCCATGAAAATCAAATCCGCAAATGTGGAGGGATGACTATCTCTCTGTGTGTGTGTGTGTGTGTGTGTGTGTGTGTGTGTATTTACTTGTAACCAAGCTCCATTTTGCTCAGTGAGACTTATTCCCAAATGTGTGTCACAGAATATATACCGTGGAACATATTCTAAGGAACTCCTACCTCCACTTCTCTTTAAACTCCATTGCTGGAACTTCCATTTTCATGTCGGAGCTTTTTCCTTTCCTCTTTTTCATCATATTTAGGACATTTTTTTCTTACCCTGTGGATAACAATATTGGACTCCATTACACACAATCACAAAAAAAGAAACCCTTTTCTCAAATCCACCAAAAAGCCATATGTGCAAAATGAGTTTTAAGCCACAAAGGCAACACAGACAGATCAGTAAAAGAAGAAAACAAAACGACAACAATTTTAAGAGCTGTTTTTTAAAGATAATACTATATTTAAATACTATATTTAAAAGACAGACAAACATCAATGCCAAGGCTTAGAGGGGAAAAATTTAAAGGTACCAGTGCCAAGGCTTGGGTGGGGGAGATAAATTCAGGTAATATTGATGAACCAAGGGCACAATCCAGTGGAAAAAAACTCCCATGAAGTCCACATTAAAATGAACAGGACATAAGCAAAAGCTTAGAACTCTTTCTTTATAGCTCCCAGTCATTTTAATGGAGACTGCACAGGAGAACTTTCTGCTGGATCATTCCCCTGGTCCATGGCAGCACAATACAGCTAAGACCCTGGATCACAGGGCAGGCACCAAAAAAATCTTTATAAAACAGCTTCTCTGATACCTATAAAAATCACAGACTCCAGGCATAGCTTCTGAAACTCAACATGCACAATTAAACCTTTCCCTGTTGCAGACTAGGAAGCCTATGAGGGATGTTCTCAACAGTAAATTTCTCAGAGAGAGTTAACTGAGTTTGACATTTAAACACTTGGATACTTAGCTGGAGAATGTGCTGCAGGTTTTCAGCATCACTGCAGGCAATATCTTACACTAGACCAGTCTAGTGGCTTTAGTGCAAGATCACTTTGTCCAGTACAAGTAGTGAAAGATACAGCAAGGAGGTGGGGGGAATGACATCAGTAACGTTAGTCATTGGCCTATATGGAGATTAGCCATGAACTTTTGGCCAGTATTATCCCCATTTCATTCTAATTTTTATTGTTGACCATAGAATACCTTGTGAATTGTTGCTTGTCCACAAAGTTTTGAATGAGCTGCAGTTCTATGTCACACTACTTGGCTGACTAGATCAGATATTACCTCACCCAATTTAACACAAATTCCTAATATAAACTGATATAAAATGCACTGTGGTTAGTAGTGTGGCAGCTGTTAAAGCCCCATTCTCATGGGTTGAACTCCAAACAGGCTCAGCATCATGTTTGTGTATAATGAGTGAAGTTGTTTTATACCATCACATGCAATGCCTCTACAGAGATACCACTTTCTGCTGGGGGGTTTTAGCATGAGAATGCAATTAAGCACCATTAGCAGGATTCCTGCCCATCACTGTCAGCACCCCCAAGATGATGTAGTATTGAAGTTGGGAGGAAATTACACTGAAATACAATGGTCCGCCATTTATAAATCCAATACTAGCTTCATGGTCCCTTCTTATAGGAAAGTAACTTTTGCCAAGACTATTCAGGGTCATTGTGTACATCATGCTTTAATTAGTCTTGGGCCTGATACATGTACATCATATGGTTAGACCCAAATTTAGTCATACTTGGAATAGATGGCTGAAATCAATGGTGTTTAAGGTGGCTCATGACAAATTAAGCCCTATTGATTTTAATGGTTCTGACTCCAAGTATCCTCAAGTTTGGATCCGTCTCATTATCAGTGCCCAGTACCTGCAAACCTGAGTAGATCACCATCTGCCAATTGCATTCCATGCTTTACATGAATTAGATGCTGGACATTCAGAAGTCTTTTATTGCCTTTTGTTATGTATCACATAAAGCACAAACATAGACTGCATATGTGACACATTTGTCACACTCTTCATATAGGATGCTTGGAAGAACAAATTCCCCCAGCCAATAATACTCTCAAATAATTATAAAGTTACTGCACTACAAGGGACTCAAGGGTGCACCTCTGCACAAAAGGCAAGCTTTCACTAGCAAAATTGTACTAATGAATTATTTCATTTAATTGGGGTTATACAACTTCATTACTATGACTTTGCTCAGCTTTTTTGCATTACAATAATCAACAGGTATGTAGTATCTTGGGTAAGCAACATAACTTTGTGTTGCCAAAGGATTTTTTTAAAAAACGTAGGTAAGGTATCATGTACATTTCTAAGTCATTCTGCAAAGTTTTATTATACTACAGTTTCCTTAGCCAGCTGAATGAGTGAAGTAGTGTTACTTACTGCACTATGATAACGATAACAATGATGGCAAAACTGAGGAGCGTAAGCCCAACAACTATTCCCACAATGGCTGCAATTACTGGGAATGAGTTACTTGCTGCATCATCATTTCTCTGTGTCTTCAAGAACTGTTCAACACAACGCTCACCAAAGTAATTTGGAAGACACCTGAAAAATAATCATGCCAATCATTAACTACACATCTTATTGGTGTACTCACTACAATTCTACACAAGAGTCAATCACTATTTAAGTGCTACACTATAAAATACCAGTTGCTGACACTTTTTTTTATTTATTCATTACTTGGATATTTACAAAAATATAATTCTCAGATATTCATATTCAGCATACCCAAAGCTACCTCCATCCCCCTGAAGAGCATCAAAACAGTCTGTGTCAATGCAGGGCTTGCTAGCAGTAGGATAAGTGGTGATTACTTTGGATGGGATGCCTCTAGGAAGGCACACCTCATTCCTTCTTTTAACTTATGACCACATTATGAATTCAGTGGCCCATTATGCAGCTTATGAATTACACAATCATTTAAAATTTGTATACAGAAGGCTTTCCAAGTGATGCAATGAATTAATCAGGAACACAGAACTAATATATCTGAATTAAGTATTCCAGCATTCATGTCAACGGTGCCCTCACCTATAGAAGCCCTGTTTCACCAAAAGCACACATCTCTTTCTGGTGTTATGGTTCCTTAACCTGCACTTTCTCCCCTGAACAGCACAGATGCTTGTGAAAATCATACAAAACAAATGGCTTTGGCCAGAGTTGCAAGTCCACCTCAATAAACTCCAGCCAAAGGCCCATCACCCTTCATTTCCAGACTTCTGTGGCATCACAGAAGTTCAGATAATGCAACAGGGGGGTTGTACACCAACAGGTTAGCTGCTGGAGTATGCTGGGGTATGTTTATTTCAATTTTGTTCTCTTCTGAAATTTTGGAGCTTTTTCAGCAGATTTACGAATTCTGTTTTGTCACTCTATAAACAGGTCTATAATAAAGTAGTGCCTTAAAAAGAGCAACTACACAGAAGCTTTAAAAATAGAGCTAGGAGTTTCATAGGTAAACTTACCTGCATGTGACTGCTTGGATATTTTCAATATATAAGCATTCACCATGAACACAGAAGCTTTTAAATTCTCCTTCACATGGAGTTATAGTTTTCTTTCTGTTCTTCTTCTTTTTATTTCCTTTTCTTTTTTGTTTGTTAGGGTTCTTTTTTTCACCTTCTGGTTTCTCTGGTTTCTTCAGTTGCAATTCACCTGGAAAGATCAGATATTAATTTGAAGTTACTTATATGAATAATCTGTACTCTGCAGAGCTTTGAGTGGCATTTTAGCCTCACATCCATCCCACAAGGTAGATTGTGCAAACAGCTCACAAATGAAGAGGGATTTCAATCTTCGTTATGTGTTCCAACCTGCACACCACTTTGACTGCAGGTATAATTATGAAGAGAGCCAGTGTGGTATAAGTGGTTTGAACATTGGACTATGACCTTGGAGACCAGGGTTTGATTCTCTGCTCAGCCATGGAAACCCACTAGGTGACACACACTCAGAGCCCCAGAAAACTCCATATAGGGTTGCCTTAGGGTTGTCATTGGAAACAGCTTGAAGACACACAACAACAACAATAATTATGAAGCAAAGAGCCTTCAAATTAGAGCAGAGATGGGAATCATCACCCAGAATTTGTTGGTCTGTAAGTCCCAGTGGCTGTAGTCAGCATAACCAATTGTGAGGAACACAGGGAACTGCAGCCCAACAATACCCGGAAGCTGCATCATTTTTTCTTGTGCTAGAGGCCATGCGTACAAGACAACAGTAGACCCACTGAATCAATTGCTGAACAGTAATCCAACTGCTAGAGAAATCCCACTGACGGAAAAAAATGATTTTGAGCCCAGGAAAGCCAGCAGTCCACTTTAAATTCCTGCATGGCAAGGGATTGGACTAGGCGGCCCCTGTGGTTCCTTCCCACTCTAAGATTTTATGATTCTATGAGTATCATAAAAATGTTCTCAGATAGAAGATGTTTTAGTTGCTTTTCAAAACAGCAGATGATGAGACATAAAAAGAAGAAAAAAGAAAAAAAAAAGAAAACCATCTCACAAGAAGTCCAAAATAAATAAAAAGCAGTCTTGTGGCACCTTTATGACAAATATATTTATTTTCGCATAAGCTTTCATGGATTACAATTCACAAAAATTAATGTGAAAACAAACCTATTAAAGATGCTACAAGGCTTGTTTTTGTTATTCTAGGAAACCTAACATAGTTACCCCTTTTTTTCCTTCCAAAGATATTTCTGTCTTCAGACAACACAGTACCAGCAGAAAAATACAGAAAATAGTTAAGAAAGGGGATGGATTTTCCACATGCTAACTGAGAAATCATACTTGCTTCAGATATTTACATTTGCTAGCAAAGAGCAAGTAACCACTGTTTATCTTTACAACGAGCCAAGCAGCTCTCTGGAACAAATGTAGTTCAGGTTCATCTGTGAAGTGGTCTTTCAGACAACAAATGGAAAGCTTTCCTTTGATATACTTCCTTCATGCTTCCTTTTGATGACTAGATAGAATCCTATCTTTCAGAAGTAACGTATCAGGAAAGACACTGACAGAGGAGTTACCTTTCCACTGGTGTGTCACATTTCAATCAGTTCAGAAAGTAAGTGTGCAAGCCATTTTACCATAGATTCAAGATTGTTTCCCATTTCTAAATGCAGTAAGGTCAAAGCTAGCCATAACTGTTGTTTACTAATTTATCATAAACATTATTACTCAGCATCAAAGGCAAATTAAGTAGTATTGTCTAATTATGTTTAGCAATTCTAATGAAGTGTAGCAGTATGGTTAACCCCAAAGTTGCTGGTTTTTTGGGAGGTGAAGTTTAGAGGACGGAACAAACAACTGAGAAAGTTTTGAAATGGTTTCAAAACCATCTGCTAGTTTAAGAATGCATGTTTATGGAATTAGGCTGTAGTTTTAATTTGTTTCACTTCCATTTCTGCTGACAGAAAACCAAAATGAAAAGCCTGCATCCACTGTTAAGCAGCTGGAAATGCAGTCAGAATTCTCTGTTGTATTGTCACATATGAATATGTCTACTATGTTGTAGATCTATTTATTTATTACATTTTTATCCTATACCACTTCCAAAGAATTTGTAACATCTCTCTCTATATTATCCTCACAATAATCATGTGAAGTAGGTTAGGCTGACAGAGAACAACTGGCCCGAGGTTTTAGGGGTGCAACTCTCCGTCAATAATTTTCCTGAAATCAAATTATAGCCTACTGACTACTGTGGGACTTCCATACATGCATACTATGTATAAAATCGACTTTGACAATGCTTACAGTGGTCTACACATTTACAGTTACAGAAGCACTGAAGGTAAATATATCCATTACATCTATTATATGCACAAATTTATTTTAACAGCTGAAATAAGTGGCTATGTCCCACAAACTTTCTCTTACCCTAATGCCACTTCAGTTTTCCCTTTTCAAGAGCAATCATACAATCCAGGAGGTTTTTAATTAACTGTGGTTTCCCATTGCATCCAAACTAGGAAACACTGGTTAATTTAAGACTTCCTGACTGATTCACTACTTTGTACAAATGGAAGAGAGAAGGGGTTAGGTGAGCTTACAAAGCTCATTATATTTCAGCTTCTTAAACCATGGTACGTTCGTCCAAATGAGCATTGTATTGAATTCCATTATGGGCAAAAATGCTTTAAGATGGCAAACAGGTGAGTTTTACCTGATATTCTTCCATCTTTTCTGCATGCTGTTTGGCATGTCATTACTACATCTCAATTAGCATAGCTAACTATAATTTTGGCAGCCAAATGAAAAGCAATATATCTAGTGCCCATCCTATACAAAAAAGATCTCTTTTACTTAGCAAATAGCTGTTGGTGAAACATATGCAGGTATCCAAATTCATATACAACTTAGTCATACTCTTGCCCAGTCAGGTGAAGTTAGCTTGATCAACAGACATATCTACATTGCTGGTCTTACCAGTCAGTTGCTAAAGGAACTCTAAATTGGGGCTGGGGAGGTCCCTCAAGTAATTGTGTACTGAAATATTTTAACTGGGCCACAATGGGCCAAACAATGACTATGATTAATTAGAAGCAGCCAGACAGCAGAAACAATATAAAACTGCAGTATATTTACTTTCCCTTATTTTTTGGAGCCAACAACAGCTTATTTCAAATAACTTAAATGCAGCCTTATCCCTCCCCTCAAAGACCTCCAAAAGTGATTGTTATTAAGGGCAAACTAAATTATTAAATCAGATTACTTTTTTTAAAATGAAAGAAAAATCATAAGATTAAGGGTCAACTTGATTCAATCAGGAAAGGATTTTTTTTCTAAAACAGATTATGAAGACTGTAAATACATTTAGCTCAAGCAATGAGAGTAGATGCACACTAAGGTATTAGAGGTAGCAGTTTATATCCAATTGTTAGTTCCAGATAGAATAGATCCATTTAATCAATTGTTGACCCAATGAGTCTACTCTAGTGTGGACTAATAATTGGATTGAGACCAATGTATGATATCCCAGTTTAATGAAATCAGGTACCAAATTATCTGAATTATCTGATCTAGATCACAAGTTATTTTCAAACTTTTGTACTTCCCAAATATTCTGATACAGCTAAACAAACAACCCCCTAAACCCATATAAAAGTATTTTAGAGTGTACACATTAAGAAACACATATATAAATGTGACCTTTTCATGCAGATTAGTAGAGATATGGGATGGAACATATTAATACTTGTGATAATAACATGATGAGAAACAGTGGTTTTCCCAGCCTAGTATTATAAGAAAGAAAATAGCTCAAGCTTTAGCTGAGGCTTTTTCTCCACGGGCTTAAAGAAACGGTGCAGAGCATCCTCCAGAGAGAATGTCTACACCTGGGAGCGGACTGGGTCGGACCTACTTTGTGTAGTTTTGCAACTCAGCCCACTCCCAAACGACCCGAAGTATTCATTCAGCATGCTCTTGAAAGACCGCTTAAAGCAGGTCTTTCAAAAGCACGGAGCGCGCCACTCAGTGGCTGCGCTCCGGTGCAGATTTGCAGGCTCGCACCAGTGCGAGCCTGCAGATCTGCCGGGGGTGGGCTTTAGCCTGGCAAGCTTCACTGGTTGGTGGAGAGCCTCCACCAACCAGAAGCTGCCATTTTCGTCCCCGGAGCAGTACGGAGTGTGGCCACGCACTGCTCCGGACCAGCCTGGACCCGCGGGTGGACCACAAAGGTCCGATGAGTACCGGCACGGGGCAATTCCCTTGCCCCGTGCGGAAAAGGCCTGAGTTTGTCACAAAGTTAAAGGTGATAGATAGTTAAGGATGTGTTTTGGAGAGTGCTACACTCCAGTCTTTTTGAATGCCACCCAATCCAGCTCATCTTTTGGTTATACCAGAGCAGGAGTAAGAGATGTTTATCTTGTTCAGATTTTGAGAAATTTCATTAAGTACATTAATATTTACGAAGGAAAATCCTATTGAGTTGACATAGTGTTGCTGGTGGAGAATAACATTTCCTAACTTCTGCTCACCTACACAAACAATATTTTGATGTTGGCTTTGAGCAAAATATGTTTAGGTCTCATCTTTGTTAAGTTATAGGTTGATTAACATACAGCAGTATAAACTAATGTTAACAATGGGCTAATTAAAACAGAATTGCCTATATTGCAATTAAGCATTGTATTGTCCTATGAAAATAATAAAAGCCTTAAAGAAGGAAATGAAATCCATTCCTTCCTTCCTTGAGGTCCAAAATTGTCATTAAGAATGAGATACTCATAGGACAGACTTACCCTATAAGGAACTTACTGGTTTTATAATATTAACTTCTATGAGTTCCTGCAAAAAATCATGGGAAGAAACTAACTGGAGTTAAGGGAGATCAAGGACGTGGCCAGGTTTGCTGATGACACCAGAGTGTTTTGGATAGTTAAAGTTAAAACAGACTGCAATGAGCTCCAAAAAGATTTCTCAAAACAGGGGGGAATGGGTGTTAAAATGGTACATGTAGCTTAGTGGGAGCATGTGCAAAGTGACGTACATTGGGGCAAAAGAATCCCAAGTTCAGATAGATGCTGAATGGGTCTGAGGCTGTAGTTCCTGATCAAGAAAAACCATGGAGTTGTTGGAGATAGCTTGAAAAAGACGCCAAGCCAGTGTGTGCCTACTATGAAAAGGGAAAATGAATTCAGAACAAAATTGCCAATATCATACTGTCTTTTTATATATTTGTGGTGTGATCACATTTGGAATATTGATTTATATGGCTAAGCAGCTGGAGCAAATCCTCTAAGAGGAAAGGGTATAGTATTTGTGATGGGTTACCTTAGGGCTTTTCCACCCTACATTGTTATAGTTCTATTATTCTACTTTCAACATTCTGTGGAATTCTGGGGTTGGTAGTTTCCTGAGGCCAAAGAGCTCTCTGGCTGAGAATTCTAAATGCTCCCGCCTGCAAACTGCAAACCCCAGGATTCCATAGGATGTTGAAAGTGGAATAAGAGCACTATAACAGTGTAGTGCGGAAAGGCCCTTTGGGAAAAAAAGAGGGAGTGGATGCATGACAGAGGTGTGTGCACAGTGCAGGGAAGGAGATCTTTCATAGTACTGGAACTCAGTATCATCCATTGATGCCATCAGATAACACCTTTTTAAATTACAGAATTCAGTACCATAAAATTCACCCATGGCCAGTAACTTTGACAGCTTTAAAGGGGGTTTAGACAACCTGAAGAATGTTAATGCTATCAATAATTAGAAGTCATCATGGCTGTACATCATTTTCAGTATCAGGTGCAGGGTGCCTCTGAATACCACCTTCTGATAAACATGAGAGTAATGGGTTTTCATTAACATCTGGTTGGACACTGCATGAACAGATTACTGACTAGATAGTTCTTTATTCTGAACCAGCAGGGACTTTTTTTTACATTCTAATGAAGTGTAGTTTTGTGAGAATTATATGGATTTTCTGTTACAGCTCCTTGGATCTCCTGACCCTAAAGGGCTAGAGTTGCAAGTAGTCACTGGGAAAGAAGGAAAACCAATCTAGGTCTATACTGTGCACATAGCCACAGCTGCACATTTGATGGTGGGTGTGCTTCAGGGCCCAGCCTAATCCTTGCATCCTTTTTAATCTTGTTTTCTTACCAGTGCAAATAATTTACTTATTTTGCCTTCACATTGAAATTACAGATAAAATCCAGATTTTTTCAGACAATTGTGCCTTCTTCACAGTGCAACATTAGGAACCATCCTATCACTGCAAACAGCAAATGTAAATTTAGCTTATTATTTTCAGTAAAACAAAGCAAAGGTTACATAGAATTTTGCAACTCCTACCATGTGTTTCTCTAAATTTTAATGTCTCATACTGGCTTATATCTAGTTTAACCCAACTTAAGTCTTAAGTCAGTAATAAAGAAGAATGGAGAGCAGTAAAGGACATCTGTGTTAACTCCAAACCTTGTGTACCATTACACCAAACAAAGCTGGCCAATTATAAGTTCTCATTTGATTGATTGATTTCTTTATGAAAGAGACAAACCAGCAGCTATTTACCAAAACTCACATCCCTACAGCAGGCGTGTCTCCATCTGACTCACTACCAAGAACGAAAGATCTTTATAGGAAAAAACTCCACTTGAATACATACCTGTACCTGAGTCACCAACAAGAAACTGTGGTGCCATAACCTCTTTTACATCTTCCTCTTCATAGTCAACTCCAGATGAAATCATCTCAGTTGCAGATATGTTGGAAGTTCTTGAGATGGGCATATCTTGCTCTTGTTCTGTCACATTTAGCTCTGATCCAGCAGCGTGCTGGCACACTACAGAAGAGAAATGAAAGACATCAAGATACCATTCCTACTAGTCAGCCAAAACTAGCAGAGAGATGTTTACTTGAAAATTACATTAGGCAGCTATTGCATATGCACTCCGATTCAGCAGTGAGTCATTCAAGAAGCAGCTCTCAGCTTTTCTAGTGTGAATACATTTATGCTGTCCCAGTACTTTAAATATGGCTCTCAAGTTCTGGGTTATTATGTACCATCAGCCAGAATCCTAATAAGTGAGCTGTGTAAGGGAGGGGGAGAGGAGGAGAGCTGGTCCCCATACTGCACAAAAAACCCCATAGGCTAACTAAAGTCTTGTAATTTCAAGACTGAGTGAACAATGCCACTGTGAGTGCAAAAGAATTTATCCATCAGCTTTTCTCATCCTTCCAAGGATGACATGAGCCAGCATTAATGCCCTCAGATAGATATTCCCACCAGTCAGGCTACTGAAACAAACAAACCATCCCTAAATAGATGATAGATGCTTCTGCTTCTTTTTATTAGCCACATATTACGCAGGACACTGTGAGTTTGGCCCCAAAAGCCTGGCAGAAGCCAAAATTAAGGGAGAAATTCACAGACAATCTGATTCAGGATCAGTAACATTTCCCTTCCTCTAAAGTCATACAGTGTTGCAGAGTTGTTGAATAAAAGGGACTGTACAGAGTTCTAGGAGGGGAATGATAGCGGCTACAATTTTTGGGGTAGCCAGAAGTCCATAGGCGGCTTGAAGGTGCACACACACACACACACACACAACTGAAAGACTATGAACACTTACTTCAAATATGTGCTGCTGAACATAGTGGGATAAGCATTCAAATAAACCGAGAAAAGGAAATTGTGAGCATATTGTTTAATTCAAGTTTGCCTCAGTCATGCACTGAATAGGTGGCAAAGTGGAAGCCAACATCCTCTGGCTGCCTCTGGCCTCATCTACAATAGGAAAAGAGGAACAACACTGGTCTACTTTACAGATAGGGTTGCCAGAGTGAAAACTGGAGACTGCTCCTGTAACTTTAAGGCTGTGTAGAAGACAGAATTTCAACAGGTGTTGCTTCTTACCTGACTGGGTGACAATCAACACCTGCTGAAATTCCCTTTTCTGCAAACCCTTAAAGGTGCAGAAACCATCTCCGGTTTTCACTCTGGCTACCGACTTACAGAGTTTTTGTAACGATAGGAAACAGTCCCTCAAAAGTTTTATTATTATTATTCTATGAGGTATCAGGGTGCAGTGGATACAGCTCCTAACTCAGCCTGGAAGGAGCTGAGTTCAAATTCCCCGTTCAGGCGCGGAGGTAGCTGGGTAAATGAACTTAGACCAGCTTCCCCCCTCTCCCAACTCCGCTCCTCCGGGTTGTTGTAAATGGTAGGAAAAATAGATGATCCTGAGCGGAGAGGGGCGAGTTTCTTAGAAGAATGACCGAATTCAGAAAGCAGCTCATGCGGATTACTACAGCCACAGAAACTTTCGTCCAGGAATTGTCAGCAGAGTACACACGTCTCCAGAGTATAGGCTTGAAGTGACCAGAAGAAACGCAAGGGCTGGGGAGGAAACACCCAACACCGCGCCTTCAAACCGTTTTTCGGGGGTCCCCCATTCCCAGACCTCCACCGGCAACCGGGAGGTCGTCGAGTGCAACACCCTACGAGTGGGAAGAGGGAGGCTAAAACGACCTCCAGACCCCCCCCCCCCGCCAAGGCTTCTTCCCCAAGCGCCAAAAGGTTCCCGCGCTTTTGGCTCGTCAGCCGACGTTGCGCACACTCCTGGACGACGCCCTCCTCCGCCCCCACGGCAGTGCCCCTCGCCCGCCTGCTCGTCCCCTCCTCCAGTCACCTGCGCTCCAGAGCAGCGGCAAGAGCAGGGACGCCGCGGCGCGCATCGGAAGGCAGGGCAGCCAGCGTCGTCGGAGAGCGGCCGTCCTGGGCGCGGGCGCGGGCGCGGGCGAGGGCGGCTCAAAGAGGAGCCTCCAGCGGCTGGCGGCAGGAGGTGCGAAGCGCAGCGCGACAAGGACGCTCCATACCCCCGGCGGGAGAGATATATATGTGGCGGCTGGCGGGCTGGTCGGACGCAGCGCGACGTCAGGCGGGTGGGGAAGGGAACAGGTGCGCCTCGCGCCGGAGAGCCACCACCCAGGTGCGTGTGGGGCAAAGCAGCGAGCAGGCGGCGGAGGCGGGGAGCGCGAGGCCCGGGAGGCCGTCTGAGGATGATTCAGGCGCGGCTCCCCCCCCGCACCGCCGGTGGTTCCCTCGCCACCCGCCGCCACGGCGCCGCCTTCGCCGCGCCGGCAGAAGCCGGAGCCCGGCTGGCTTCGGCTCGCCCGACGTCAGTGGGCCGAAGGATGCCCGAGGGAGGAAGGTCGTGCCCCCACTATCCGTGGCGTTGAGCGGTCCTTTCATGCCACGCACTTAGAACGTTATGAGTCCGCTTCAACTGCCATGCCAACAAGCTGTGGAATCCTGGCGTCTCTCCTCTGGTGAGTCACCGGAGCTGGCTGGCTGAGAGTTCCACGTACCCTTCGGTGCCCTAGTGTTCCGGGTTTCTGCGTAGGGTTGTGGAAACTGGGCAGCCCAGAAAGCTAGCAGGAAGACACGTGGTGGTGGAAGACAATTCTACAGATGCCGTGGACTATCAAAAAGACAGATAAATGGGTCCTGGAGCAAACCGAGCCTGAACCACCCCCACGGGACAAAACAGCTAAACTGGGGCCATTTCTGCACTAGACTGTTACTTTCAGCATCCTGGGGTTTGCAGTTTAGTTTACTGATGTTAGCCTGTGAGATGAGAATGCTATGGTACTGTTAATACCATTTGAGATTACATTAAGGATTTTTTTTTTTTTTAGCTTCTGGTTTGTGCCAGTTTGCAATCAACCAAGATAACTAAACCCTTTTTGTACGCACTGTTTCCAAAGACAGGTCATCCCCCATCCTATCTTATATTGGCACATTGTGTGAAGTTTTTGTACATATTTGTGGAACATGAGCTATGTTTGTTTTAACTGTTGTAAGCTGCCTTGAATCCCAAAAGGGGGGAAATGTGGGATAAAACAACAGCAGCAACGGCACATCTATTACTTTTGAATTGGTTGGTTTCAGCTCAGCTATCTTTATCATCATAGCCTGTCAAGAATGATGTCATGTTAAATCTGCCTTTTGTAGTTTTAAATCTCTCTCTCAGCCCTCATCCAAGTCATTGGTAAAATATTGAACACCATGTGTTCATCAGGGAAAGAGCTCTTTGGAACACTACTATCCCTCCAGAATGAGGTACAGCCATTAATGAGCAATTAAGTATATGGTTGAATGCACCTAAGAATAGTGTTATCCAGGTCACATTTTACTATCTTATTAGCAAGCATATCATGAAAGACTTCCTCAAATGCTTGCTGAAATCAAGATATATGTTTTCATGATCTTCCAAAAGCGTGTGTGTGTGTGAGGGTGGGTGAGGATAGGTATGGTTTATTCTTGATGATCACATGCTGACTCATAGTATTAATTAGCCAGGGGCTTCTCCTAACACCATGAAGGCACAGTACTCTGGGTGCTGTAGCCCCTGTAAGTGCCTAATAAATGCTGGGTCAAGTATCCAGGCTAGGCCAAATACTGAGACTAGGCCAGGATGGGATGTACACTCTGCCCCTGTGTAACTAAAGTATTGAAAGAACAGTAGGTTCTTTCAGTAACTTGGGGCTGAGTAACTTATTTGGGAGAAGAAGGCATGTTGGCTTCTTTCCATAACCCAGTGGCAATTGTGATTTGCCTTCAGTGCTGCTAAATTTGCTTAAATTTAGCAATCTCAAAAAAGGCCACGATTTACCACGAAGACAAGGACCACAGAACTGAGTAGAATCAGGCTTCTGAGATGTTTCAGTTTTTCAGAATTCAGCTGAGAATTCAGTTTGAAGACCAGGTGCGCATTGTTACATTCTTTGTATGCCTTGATTTAAAGTCTGAGCAGGCACTTCTTTTGCCACCAGGGGCTGTATGTGACGCTGAACTGGGGGCCATCTTGATGGGCGTGGTCAGAGCTGGTCCAGCGCCACCCGTCATTACCTCTTTCTAAAAACACATGCTTTCCACCCTTTCACACATACAGTGGCCCACACACATGGGGAAAACTGATAGGTGGGCATGTATTCTCCATTACAATTGAGCTCCTTCCTATTTCACAGTTTTGTGGAAGTGCACTTTACTGCAGAATTCAGGGGAACCAGGCAAATGGGGCTTGGGCATCTCTCAAAGGCTACATGGTATAAAATATATGTTTTACACCATCTTGTCAGCTGGTGTACAAATGACAAACAATCCTGGAATGGTTCCAAAGGTGCAAAACCAAAGGCAGCGATTCTGATTCAACAGTGTCTTTTAGAACAACACTATTTTAGCAAGAGAAGAGCCTGATGTGATAAAGCACCTAGATAGCTTGAGACCAGGCTATTTGAAGGACTGGATCTTCCTATATGATAACAAATTAATGAATAATAAATTAACTTATATAGGATGCAGTCATACAGAGTCTAAACACCCAAAAGACATTGGATTCTATCTGATCTTGGAAGCTAAGCAGGGTCAGACCTAGATATTACTTGGATGGGAGACTGCCAACAAACACCGGGTGTTGTAAGCTATATTTCAGACGAAGGAATCGGCAGAATTACCTCTTGAGTATTCCTTACCTAAGAAAAACCCTATAAAAGTAATGGAATTGCCTTAAGTCAACAGGTAACTTGAAGGCACATACACACCCACTCACAATTACATAGGAGAGAAAGGCCATTGCATATACTGGAATTGCTTCTGAATATTTACTGTTTTATTTAGTTGTTGTATTTATATCTCACCTTTCTTCCAACATAGGACCCAAAGTGCTTAACAACATAGGCCATTTCTGCACTAGACTGCACACGCTATTATTCCACTTTCAACATCCTATGAAATCTTGGGGTTTGCAGTTTAGGGAGGGGTGGCCCTCCCTAAACTGCAAACCCCAAGATTCCATAGGATATTAAAAGTGGAATAATAGCGCTATAACAGTCTAGTGTGGAAGTGGCCATAGATCAAAACAAAATAGGCCTGTATAAGAAATTTTAATCCTTAAGTGGTTCCAGGGTTTGTTAGGTTAAGAAAACATAAATGAATTGTGACTAGCTTCAATGTACTGTGGCTTTGAGGACTAGTTATGGTAATGTGCATGATTTGTGATTTAAAAGTTCATGTTATTTTTCTGGGAGGCTTCAAAAGGTCTCTAATGCTCACAGCCAGCTCTGAAAGAGCCATGCTTCAGTCATTAACATGAAACACCACATTGAACCTATACATGATTACTTTATCTTTGATGTTTCCACTCCTTTGATGCTAAAATTATTCCTTAGAGCTATTGTTGAGGACTCAATCACCGAAGGAAACAGCAGGGATGATGGTGCAACCCTGCCTTGTTTCCCTTCAGAAACTGCACAATAGAGACTGCAGATTATTAACTATCATTATATGGCATGGAGTAATTTGATTCTGCAGGAAAAATTAGCCCAAAGTCCATCTTTAAATACCACTGTTCCACGTAAGTCAAAAGTTTTCTGAGCTAAAGCCAGCCCCAAAGTCTTGGCTGTGTGGATGAAATCTATTGTTTAACAATAAATGGTGGCATAGTATGCATCCAGACTACTTTGGCTGGATATAATTCGTAGTGATGGCATTCACTTTCTGAATTAAATTTAAGAATCTTTTATAAATGTATAGGGAAGACTGGGCTTTGGGAGGTGGGATCTTTGCTGGATGTAGAGATGACTGTAGTTTGAATTTCTAACAAGACTCAGGTACTTTGCCCTCTTCTGTAATCTTATTAAGTAGCAACCATTGTAGAGATAAAAGAGTACTTAAATTTTTAAAGAAACTTTAATGTGAAATCATCAGTTTAAGGCACAGTGCCTGACTGACGTTTATTAGTGAGCAATTTGATTTTTGTATTTGTACCTGGAAAGACAGAGAGAATTTGAGAGACCAAGAGAATTGGGCAGAATGAGACAGAACGGAATGGATGTGTCAGAAACAGAGTGTGTGATAGCTCCAGTCCTGCCTGCTTTTGGCTCTGCTCTGAGAATGCAGCCTCCATGGGTCTGGGAACAGTGTTCCCTCTGAACCTCCAGGCAACATGGCATCCTGTTGATACATACCCTACCTCCCAGTCCCTGCTCTGACAGACAAAATATTGATGGATGTGCTTGGGGAGTCCATTTGTACTTCTGACTTTTGGGCTCTTGTTCTGTGCACCCCTTCTCAAAAGGTTTCAAGGGGACTCAAAAGGATTGGCATCGCAGCTTTGTTGTTGTTGTTATTTGCTGCCAAGCCCACGTCAACTTATGGTGACCCCATGAATGAGAGACCTCCCCAAGACCCCTGATCATCACCTGCTAAGGTCTTCCAAACTCAGCACCATAGCTTCTTTGATTGAATCAACCCACATATTGTATGGTCTCCCTCATTTCCTTCTGCTTTCCACTTTAGCAAGTATTATCATCTTTTAAAATGAGTCATACTGTCGAATGTTATGTCTAAAGTACAATTGCCTCGCTTTAGTCATCTTTTCTTCTAGTGAGAGTTCAGAGTTGATTTGCTCTAAGAACCACTCATTTGTCTTTTTTTTATAATCATTTTATTAAAAATTCACAAATAAAACAATTAATTGTCGTCATTATTTCTGCTGACATATTCTTGATACTTCCAATCTGATCTGGATTTCATTTTCAATATCTCATATCCTAGCTTTATCATTGTACTGCATTTTACAGCTACATCAAATGTTAAAAGTTGTATTACATTCACCATTTACCAGCTTCATGATAACAACCGCAATCATCTCAATCTTTTAAACACATAGTACCATGAATTACAGACTTCTGTCACAAGTCACCCAGCAACTACACACAATTTGCCATTATTTCTGAATTTCATCATCTGATTTCCCTTTTAGTCTTTGAGAGACCATATCAGCAGTTTTATTTTCAATAAAAGTTCCCCACCATTGTTCTATTGTAGGTATTTGCTGTGATTTCTATACCTTTGCATATTCAATGCGTGCTGAAGTTAGCATATATAATAATAGTCTCCAATATTTCTTGATATTAGTTCCATCAACTACATCTGTCATATTCAACAAGTACATTTCAGGCATCATAGCAAACTGTACCTTCAGTATTTCACAGATTTTATTGTGTATTCCAGTCCAGTATTTCTAGACCTTTGAACACGTCCACCACATGTGGTACGTGGTACCCACCTCTTTCTGACATTTCCAACATAGTCCAGTACCTGTGTTATAAATCTTTTTTAGTTTATCAGGAGTTAGATACCATCTATATAACACCTTATAATAGTTCTCTTTCAGATTCTGGGCCACCGTAAATTTATTTGTCTTTCCCCAACTCTTTCCCCAGAAATCTAACTGGATTGTATGTCCAATATTCTGTGCCCATGTGATCAGAGCCTCTTTAACTGTTTCTTCATGCTTCTCCTGCTGCAAAAGTTCTTGGCTAATATGAGCTAATAGATGAAGAGGGTTTTCAAACAGTCATTTAATCCAGTTTTTTCCTTTCTTTCTATACCGTATGTCTTTACGTCCATCTGAAACCTTTCAGTTAGTTGCCTATAAGGAAACCAATTTAAAACTATTCCTTCTTGCTCTAATTTTCCTCTTGTTTTAATCTGAAGATTATTTGAATCTGACTTCTCAATTATGTCATCATATCGAAGCCATTTCTCAGATTCAGTCCATCTGCCAAAGAAAGCCTCTTGAGGGGAGATCCAGGTGGGCAGCTGCCTAATGTTTCTAGCCTTATATTCGTCCCAAATTTTCAATAACAATTTCCTGATGTAATGATTTGTGAAATCTTTGTCTATTTTTACTTTGTCATAGAACATATATGCATGCCAACCTATCCTTAGATCTGTTCCCTCAAGTGCCAACATTCTCATATCTTGTAGATCTATCCAATCTTTTATCCATGTAAAAGCCGCTGACTTGTATTATATCTGAAAGTCAGGTAGTCCCAAACCTCCTCGAATTTTCTGATCCGTCAGAACCATTCATTTGTCTTTTTAGCAGTCCATAGTACCAAAGAATTCTTCTCTAGCACAACATATATATAATGGGACTAATTTTCATTTAACTCGGTGGGGCTTACTTCTGAGTAAATGCCAGTAGATTGCACTGTCAAGGATGTAGTTTGTCTCTTAGTTACTCTCACTTTCTCTTTCTGGTGTATTTAAAGAGTTAGGTGCTATTGCTAACCAGAAGGTTGAAGATGATCCAGCAACAGGTGTCTTAGCACATTTCTGAGATCCAATGAACTCATCTTGTATAGAGCTAATTGACTTTTTCTTTTTCTTCCTAGTGGCAAGGTTAGAAATAGCATGTGATTGGAAAGATACAATGAACCTTTCACTTCACAGTTGGAAAAAGTGATTCTGACCATTGGTCCTCATGGGAGAACTGACCATGTATGTGTATTTAAAAAGTAACAACATTACACATTTTATGCACTGTGGACCCTATTTTTAAAATTATTCTAAATTTATTAATGGTCAGTGTTAGCCGCATTTTCCACATAGTACCTTATGGGCAGGTTATTAATAGCCCATTACTGTCTTTTCGAATGAATTATGACTTCTCTTAATCTGTTCAAAGTATAGTAAAGTATAGTAACTAACTAAGATACTTAACAGAAATCTTAAGGCCTCTCTACATGACATAGTTACAGCTGACTGAATAAATACATCTGCCATGTATTTATCCTCCAGAATCATGGGTTGTATATTCTGGTGGTTGTAATTTGCCATTAAGTCAACTTCAGTTTACTGTAACTCAATGAATGAGAGACTTTCGAGAGCCCAGCTCATCAACTGTCCTGCTTAGTTCAGGCAAACTCAGGGATGTGGGCTTCCTTTATTGATTTTGAATTTTGTTTAACTAAACTTGGTCCGCTGTTTCTGTTGTGAACCTGCCCTCCACCTCACTGGATACCAGCTGCTGTGGTGTTGGGGAAGGCCTGCAATGGTGGCTTAACTATGTTGGTCCAAAATGAATATAGACTATTTCCGCACTAGACTCCTATAGTACTATTATTCCACTTTCAACATCCTATGGGATCCTGGGGTTTGTAGTTTAGGGAGGGGCTGGCCAGAGATGTCACAATATCAATAACCCTGGAAATATCATAATAAACAGTGCATAGGGTGCAAATTCAAGTCAACTGAAGTTTTACATAAGTGAAAGTGAGAGGTCAGTAGAAGACTTTTCCCTTGAGATAATGTCTTTAAAAATATTATTAAATTTCAAAAGTTTTAGACTATTTCAAAAAATTAAAAACCACAAGAAACATAAAGTGTTCATTTTCAGCATAGCAAGAAATACAAAACGTACATCTTCCAGAGTTACTCAAATGAGGCATACTACTTAGCAGTTTGCAGATACCATTGTTACCACGGCATTCTGGTCTGGTCTTTGGTGAACTAAGATATCATTTTGATATCATAATTCAGCCCTTTTTCCTGCCACCAGCTAAGTGTTTGTAAGGCTCCGCCAGACAAGTGCGAAGCTAGGCATGGGTGATAGTTGTAAAGTACCAGATATAGCCAGTTCCACTTCATGGGGTAGCCACCCGAAAACAAACACCTTGATTGCAAAACAAAGAGAACTCTTTGTCTGTGAAAACACCCTGGCAAGCCAGGCGCTTAATGGCCGAGCTAGCCACATCTACATCTCAGCCATACTATTGTCAATTCGGTTCATAACTCAATCATGCAAATTCCGACCTTTCGGAGCCTTTGTCCCCAGACCAAAACTCATTGTTCTCTTGCAAAGACCAGACTAGCCTGCGGTCATTCTTTCCCTATAAAAGTTGCCCCGTTTTTGAGAGTTCTTTGGAACTCTCGTCACACCTAGCTGAAATCACTTTGCTTGAAATCACTTGAAGCTCCTTTTGTATCTTCGTGCTCACCTCGCTGCTGCTGGGTTCAATGGATTCCCCTTGGTCTCCACACCAAGTTTCCTTCCTTCCCTCCAATTGGCGTCTCCAGGACTTCGGACAGGTGGCGTATTGCTTATTTCTCCAAAATTCTCTTTCTTTCCTCTCTAGTTAGGTGTGTTTGAGTTTTATTATTTTTCTTTGCTTAATAAGAACTGTTAGCATTTTAAACTGCTTGGCTCTTCACTGACCTGAACCGGTATAAATAGGATAAAAGATCTCGCTGCGTTGTCCTGCCTCTCGTTAGCCAAGAGAGTGCTCCAGCTAATTTTCCCCATTTTTGCTTGTTTGGTTTGGTTATTTGGGTGCCCCTCTCGGGATCCCCAGTTTACAGGGTAAAACCTTGGACCACCAAAAAATAAATCAAGCCTGGCTATATCTTTCTGGGATCCATGGGTGGCTTGTGGATCAAGCAGGAAAGGCACCCCCTTCCACCATTTCATGAATCCTTCTCCTCAGGCTATGGGTTACCACTGCTTAGGATCAGCGGTAATTCCCAATGTATTCATTAGCTGAGCTGGTTAAAATGGCAATGAGAAGCATGGAAGACCAAAATTGTGATTAGATGTGTTTACTGTGAAGTCCACAGATAAACTATGAACCAAGGTGGAGAAAACAGACTTGAGGAATTGTTAGTGGGTATCAAATTATGTCATCAGTGCCTGCTGAGGTGGTGAAAAAGGATGTATCTACATCTCTAAAAACATAGGGCTACTCATATCTTGGACAGCAGCATCTTCTCCTCATTGAAATACACAGCTGAAAATACTTAGGCCATTTCTGCACTAGACTATTATAGTGCTATTACTAAATTTGCAATATCCTTCGGAATCCTGGGGTCTGCAGTTTAAAGAGGGGCTGGCCAGCCCCTCCCTAAACTGCAAGCCCCAGGATTCCATAGGATATTGAAAATAGAGTAATAGCACTATAACAGTTGAGTGTGGAAATGGCCTTAATTATACTGCAGTTATGAATGAACCTTGAATGATGCGTGTCTTCTCAAAGATTTTTAAAAATTAAGAGAATCCTCTATACCTAAGTGCAAATGACCTCTCATTATACCTAAAATCATACAAGTTCTTCTCGCTATGAATGATACAGAAGAAAGAGGAAATGGTTTTATGACTGTCTCAGTTACAGAAATGAGCTGATGACTGATCATGAAGATTTTTATATTTTATGTATGTATATGTATATTTAAATATTGTTCTAGTGTTTCTATTTTATTTTTTATTATAATAAGTGAAATAAAATTTGGAGAGCGAATGCAGTGTAGTGGTTTGGTTGTCGGACTATGAATCTGGAGACCAGCGTTTGAATTCCTGCTCAACCATGGAAACCTGCTGAGTGACCTTGGGCAAATTATACTCTCTCAGCATCAGAGGAAAGTAAAGGCAAACCCCTTCTAACCAAATCTTGCCAAAGAAACCTCTTGATAGTTTTACCTTAGAGATGCTGAAAGCCAGAAATGACTTGAAGGCACATCATAGCAACCACAAATAAAATTTGGCCTAGTTCAGAAATATTGCATATAAGAAAAAAAGAAGAAGAAAATCGCACATGAAAAGTATGGGATTTTCTTTTGGTTTTGAAGGACCCATGGAAACCAAGACAATAAATCATAATCAATTGAACAATGCCTTTTGTTAAAGTACACTGTGATGTGTTTACATATGTGAATCAGATTTGGTCTGTGAGTCCCAATTAATCCTCTTACATTTTCAGCTCCTCTTAAAATGTCCCAGTTTTCCTTTTCTCTTCCCATTTTCTCCATTTGTTCTCTGCTTACTTCAGCTGCTGCAAACTGAGTTCAAAGTGCAATACACTTGTACTTAATTAACTTAGGAGGAGGAAGAGGAGAAGAGCAAGTGGAATCTTGCTCTTCCCAGTAGGCTCAGGCAAAAGCAATCTGCTGCAACCTCTCCCAGCTTGTGTACATTATTCTTCCTCATGAATCATTTTAGCCATTTTGACTACACTGATGTTCCTTAGCTACATGTATCCCAGTTTCCATCTGTGAAATATTGGAGGGTATGGAAACAACACATTTTTAAATATCAGCAACAATGGGAGAAGGAGATGAGACAAGTAGGATCACCAGATTGAGAACTGAGGGCTCCTGTGCCTTGAATACAACAACATACTCTATTATGATAACAGATCAAACATAAGTTAAACAGTTGCATTGCAGTAGAAAATCAGAAAAAGCTCACATCTGTGAGAATTCCTGTGTGAATACATGGGTGGCATTAAAGCAGCCAGTGCCAAATCAAGACCAATAGCATTCTTGGGAACTAAGGTTTGACTAATTTACTTTTGGTAGAACATGCTAAATTACAAAACTTTAGAACCTTCAGAACAGATTCTTTGGAAGAATTTGAAAGAAAAAATGAGATGTAAAAATGTCTGCCTGGGAATTGCTTCAAAACTGGAATTAATTTGGAACAGATGTTCTTCAGCTTTAGCAGCACAAATACTGTAGCTTTAATAGTTGTGTAGAAGAGATAATTTCAGTAGGCATTGCTTGTCAGACAACCAAGTAACAAGCAACAGCTTCTGAAATTCTCTCTTCTACCCAACTTTTAAAAGTTCAGGAACCCTTCCAGTTTTCACTTGTGCAGCCCTAGAAGATAACACCTCTGTTCCATCTATTTTAATTTAACATCTGAATAAGGTTGTTACACATGGCTTTGAGAAATCCTTACTAATCAGTTTCTTCTAGTTTGGAATGTTACTGGAAGGTTGTTGATTATGGTTGTGGTAATGATAGAAAACTTTGGTCAAACCTATTTGAATATTGGAGTAAAGACCTGAATATAATGAAAAACCTTATACAAGCTTTATGAATAAGATTGTGACATTCATGGCAGTCAAATGATTTTTGCTATTAAACACTTACATACACTAAGGATGATAATCATGTATTGTTTGTTATGCTTTGACAGTTGGGACAGTTCAAGTGAATTACAATGGGTAAATTTAAGAGATCAACGATGTATAAAAATAAATAGCCCTCCTTATGTGGTTTATGTGTTTCTATATGATTACATTCATTATGATAAATCTTTATTGTATTTTTTGTTTTTCTGGATAAAATACTTGATGGGATGGTAGTATACTTGTAAACCATGATGGATAATCCCAATCCTCTGACAGCGGGAGGGAAATATCTATTGAATAATAACAGACCCTATCTCAGGAAAGAGAATCTTTTGATGTCCGTTGAGCCAGAGGTTAGCCAGATGGAAATGTAAATATTCATGTTCAAAGAACTGAAACCCCCTTGGTGTAGGTTGGACCAAGTAGCCTCAGTCACATATCCAGAGGAAGACCTCAGAAAAGGCATGTATACATTTCAAATGGGCTGACTGCAGCTTTGACACCTTGAGAGACTACGGTTCTCCTGATTGAAGTTAGCGATCACAAATCTTGGGAACTACAAAGCTGACGTCCAGCTGCATAATCCAGTTTCTGTCCTTTCCCAGGAAAGGGGGCTGCCACCCCCAAGGATGTTCTGCCCTATAATTGGGTTCCATTTTTTAGTTTTGGTGGACTTTTTCTCATTTTCTTTCTCAGGCCCGTTGTTCCTTCATTCTCTCGCTCTGTCTCTTTGTTTGACAAGCTGTCCTGTGGCTTCCCAAAACAGCAGCCTTCAGGATCAGGTGCAGTATATTCGCTTTGTCCCCTCAATTTTTCTTAAGTATCTCAAAGTCAGTGGCCTTGTATGCTTGTGTGAGTGAATGCTTTGTGTGCATGAGTAAGAATATTTGCCAATTCTGTCAAATAGAAGACCGTTTAAATGGACACTTGACTTCTCTCTTTCTCATGCAGTCTGATCCCGTAAACATAGGATGAAAGATCTCGCTGTGTTGCCCTGCCCTCCATTTTGCCAAGTTGTGCTCTGCTAATCTTTGTAAAATTCAGGTGTTCCCCAGGGACCTCAATAGCCAGGGTAAAATACTGACAAACATTTTGAAAGCCTGTCTTGCCAGCTACTGATGTAAGCAACAAACAGGCATGAGTTAACTCAAAAAAGGGCTTATTTGGCAATAAAGTACTGCTCAACAGCGTCTTAAGATGATATCGGCCCAGGATACATGGGGCATTGTTGTTGTTCCCAGTCACTTCATTCTACCCATCTGGTTTTGGGTCTTGAGACCAAGTCAACACTCGAGTACATAAATAGAAGGTTGTAAGCAAGCACAGTTTCTAATCTGATTCCATGCCATCATTCCTGATCATGAGCAACATATGTTAAGACATTACCTTAAGATTTCCTGGCTTTGTGAAGCTTGAGATGACATGAAAAAGTCTTAACTCTGAGATAAGGACAAAAGGGAGGTTAAAAACTATAGACCAATTTCATTGTTGAATACAGATTATAAAATATTGGTGGCAGTGTCGGCAAAATGATTGAGACGTATATTACAGGGCAAGATCCATGAAGGTCAAACAGGATTTCTCCCAGACAGATACATGAAGAATAATATAAGAACATTCTTGGATGTGATTGAATATTATGATAAAAACCCAGGGAAGAAGGCAGCACTTATTTTATTGGATGCTGAAAAAGCTTTTGATAATGTTTCCTTGGAATTTATGCACCGAATTCTGAGAGAATATGATCTGGGAGAAGTCTTTTGCAAATGGATTGAGATGGTCTATAAGGACCAATCAGCAAGGCTAATTATAAATGGAGATAGAACAACAAGCTTTGGCATAAATAAGGGGGTATGACAAGGGTGCCTTTTATCACCATTACTATTTATAGCTGTATTGGAAGTATTGTTGATTGCAATAAATCAAGATCCACAGATAAGTAGTCTGAAAATAAAAAATAAGGAAATTAAATTTAAAGCATTTGAAGGTGATGTAATTATATTTTTGGAAGAACCTCAAGAATCGATTCAGGCATTGATGGATATTTTATAAAAATATGACCAAATGGCAGGATATAAGATAAACAGAGAAAAGACAATGATGATGACACTAAACATGACAAAAAAAGAACAAGCTGATTTGGAGAGAGGATCTGGGTATCAGCTAACCAATAAAGTAAAATACCTAGGTATTACTATAACAAATAAAAATCAAGAATTATTTGATAACAATTATTTGAAGAAATGGAAGGAGATTAAAAGCAATATGGAAAAATGGAAAAACCTAAGTCTGTCTCTCCTGAGAAGGATAAATGCTTTTGAAATGTCATCGTTACCAAAGCTCATGTTTCTCTTCCAGAACTTACCAATAATAGGATGAGAGAATATTTTTAAAGAATGGGAAAAAGATCTACGAAAATTTATCTGGCAAGGGAAAAAAACCAAGAATAAGATTCAAAATATTACAAGATGCAAAGGAGAGAGGAGGATTTGATATGCCATCATTAAAAACCTATTATCAAGCATGTTGTTTAGATTTGATTAAAGACTGGATACAAGTAGAAAATACAACAATCAAAGAATTGGAAGGAATAAATAATAGGTTCAGATGGCACAGATATTTATGTTATGACAGAATAACAGTGAATAAAGACTTCAATAATCATTGTATTCGGAAGACATTATTGAAAGTTTGGTTACAAATAAAGCAAAAATTTTACAGAACACTTCCGCTGTGGACCTCACCTCAAGAAGCATATAAAATTGCTCTAAGAAAACAAGGAAATTTATTAACTTATCAAGAATTGCTGAAATGGGAAGATGATAAGCCAAGAATGTGTACAGAAGAAGAACTAAAAGCTGCAGGACGCGAACTGAATTGGTTCCCTTGGAGACAACTTAAAGAGAGATTTAAAATGGACCAAATATTATATGGATTTGAGAGAAAAGAAAATGAACTAGACATACTGATGCAAGGGGACCAGAAGAAGAGAATTTCCAAATTTTACAAGTTATTGTTGCAAAGAGAAATGAAATCAGAAGTTGTAAAAGACACTATGGTTAGGTGGGCACAGAATATTGGACGCTCAATTGAATTAGAGACTTGGGTGAGAACGTGGAAAACTGATATAAAATTCATACCAAGTCTAAATTTAAGAGAGAATTTTTATAAAATGTTATATAGATGGTATATGACACCAGAAAGATTGCAAAAAATAACTAAAAATGGAAATACAAGATGCTGGAAATGTGATGAAAAGGTGAAGTCTTTCTTTCATATGTGGTGGAGTTGTAAGACAGCAAAAAAAATTTGGAAGGAAATACATGATGAAATTCAAAGAATCTATAATCTAAATTTTGAAATGAAACCAGAGTTTTATTTGTTAAACATGCTAGGGCAACAAAGAGAAATAAAATGTCATCAGAAGATAATGTTATATTTAATAACTGCAGCAAGGTTGACATATGCGCAACGTTGGAAAGAAAGGAAAAATGTGGATATCGAAGAATGGAAATTAAAAGTCCTGGATATGGTAGAGACAGAAAAATTGACATTTTCTTTGAAAAACAAACCTATCCAGAACTTTGAAAGGGAATGAGGGGAAGTTCTGGTTTGGATAAGGCCATAACATAAGAAATGAAAAAGAAACAATGTAAGATTGTCTGTAAGGTCATGCAACAATGTAATAATGCAACAATGTAAGATGAAACTATGTAAGACCCTTTTACTTTCTCTGAATAAGTTGTAACAATGTATGAGGGGAATGAAAATAAGCAGATTCAACTGGGAAAAATAAGCTTGGAAGTAGGGAGGTTTTTTTAAAAATATTTTCAAATGTAAACTTTAATAAAAAATTTTTTTTTAAAGAAGTCTTAACTCTGGTCTTAATCTGACAGATTTTTTTTTAATCAATGACTTATAGTACGGTGATTATTACTATTTACTATGGCTATGGCACCATTGCCGTGCTTGCAAATGCTCCTCAGACTTACATTAACAGCCAGCAACTGTTCCAGGACGACATTTCCAGCCCCCTCCCACTAGTGATCTGCAATGCAACAATCAGAAGCAGGGCCCCTGTCGCAGCTCTTCACCCCACTGCAGATCACTGGTGGCAGAGGGTCGGAAACGTCGTTCCACTGCACCCCGATCAGCTGCAGAACAGAACCGCATGCTTGGTGTAGCTGCTGTCTGTTAAGGCAGCTTTGGAGGGTCAGGTTAGGAAATGATATATAGTTATGCATTCACATAACTAAGTCTATGATGTAGAATCACAGCCTGTATTTCCAATTATTACTACTTACTATGTTTTAGTGACCTGAAAGTGTTATAAAACCTACCCATTCTATATAACATCACACTCCAGTTCTGACGCACTTGGAGAATCTCAATTTTCTGTAAAGTTTGTCCATTTCACTTGGTGCTTCTAAGATGTGGGAGTTTTGAGGCTAATGCATCTCTACTGTCAAAACTATTTAATATTTTACATAGAAAATGAAGATCCCATTAATCATTCTGCTTACTTTTGGAATGAATGAAATGTATGAGCTGAAAGGAAGTGAAACAAGTGCATACAGATAAATTACTCTAGCTGCACAGATGAGGGATGGAGACTGAAGGTGTGGCACCAAGTGACCTGGGCATTCAAACATGAGTTATTCTTCCTCACCCTTCCAGTTGATAAAGGATAAACCTGCCAAAAACTATGACTCAGAGTTGCAGCTTCTCTGTTTCTAAACTTTTACTTCTTCTTCCTCTGCTGCTGCTGCTGCTGCTGCTGCTGCTGCTGCTGCTGCTGCTGCTGCTGCTGCTGCTGCTGCTGCTGCTTCTTCTTCTTCTTCTTCTTCTTCTTCTTCTTCTTCTTCTTCTTCTTCTTCTTCTTCTTCTTCTTCTTCTTCTTCTTCTTCTTTTTTAAATTTCTTCTCTCACATTTTGGGTATAAACTGGCAGACTTAAATTTTAGCTGTACAGAAAGCCCCACTTCCGTCCATAGAAGCACTTCTAGGGAGAGGAAAGTATTTGTGGCTGAGCTCTCTCTCTCTTCCCACCACTCAGTTTGAGGCAGGTCGGTGTGTGTGGCAGCCTGGAAGTTTTCTGGAACTTTGGGGCCTGAAAGAGATCTCATCACACAATGTTTGGGAACCCTTAGTCATTGTGAGAGGAGCACAGAATGGAAATGATGCTGGTCTACTTTCTGTTTCAAAAAAGGTCTCTCTTAGGCCTAACATTTTCCAGAAAGGGCAAAAAATGTAGCAAATTTCCCTCACAGCCTCTGGGGGTATTTTGGGACAAATGTTTTTCAAACTAATTTGCAAGGGTTGGGGCCCTTCTTGTATACAATTCCTACCCGTGTTCAAATTACCATTAGACAACTTTAGCTTGTATTAATAGAATATATATGAAGTAGGTATGTTCCTGGGCATTACTGCTTTAACAGAAACTTTGGTACCAAGGGCTGAAATATCATGGGAAGAATAGGGACAGATTCCTACATCACAAAAAGAAGAGCAGCTTGAATATGTTCCAGCAGACTTTTTAATCAGTATTAAAGATATGCACATATGAAATGAAACAAAACAACTAGGTCAAGTAAGCCTTGCATGTGTAAGCAAAAACACTTTGAATCTTTTGGAGTCCAAGGCTTCCCCCAAAATATATTCGGGGAGCAGATTTTTTTGTTTCACCAATCTCCACTTTTATTATGATTTATTTCTTGGCAACCAGATTTCTAGATCTATCCCTTTTTAATGTGTTGGGAACAGCTGGGGAGGCAGGTTATCTGCTGTCCTTTATTTTCGCTGTCTTGCTGTTCATACATGCTCAATAATGGATTCTGGAGGCAGTTGCTGTTTGCCTTGCCAGTTGTAGGCTGACACAGCCAGGTACTGTAGGATCACATAGAATAGAATCCCATTCTTTCTGAGCTCAAGGTTTATTGCATTGTTTACTGCAGACATGCTGTTGCCGAAAGTCTGTGTTTCTCCATCCCTCTTTCACCATCTTCCTTGTGTTGATCCTGCTACGAAAACTTTCTAGCTAGACAGAGGACAAGAAGAAGCGGGGGTGTTGAGCAGTCATGAAAAAGACTTTCTTAGAGGTATTGTTAGCTGAGATATGCCTGTACTGTACCTATGTTCTCAGCGCTCTTCTAAAATATTTTATCAGTTGTTCTTATACCTACTCTGTAAAGCAGGTCAATACTTATTAAGTCTTCATTACGTATCAGGGTGGGTCGGTGGAGCTGAGATACTGGTTTGCTGAAGGCAACGTGGTGAATTTGTCGCCAATTTTTTACACTATTAAGTAATACGCTATTACTTAATATAAGGCATACAATGTTTTCTATGTTGCAAAGGGTGCTATATACATTCTTTCATTCTCTTCATCTTTCACAAAAGTATTTTTAATATATTTCAAATTTAAATAATACACAGCTATTTTAAAAATTAGGTAGCAGCAGAGTTAGATGCTTGTATGTCAGTCCAAGTGTCCTTTTTCACAGGCGCATTATAAGTCATTCAAAGATCCTGATAAATGAGCTTCTTAATAAAGCCAAATCTGCATTTCTAAAGAAATCTAACAGCTCAGTAATGATAAGGAACACTTTACACTCAATCAGACTATTGCAACTTCCAGAATCTTCCAACCAGCAAGACTACTCAGAGGCCATTTCCGCACTCCATTTCCGCCGGCCGGCCCCTCCCAAAACTGCAAACCCCAGGATTCCATAGGAGGTTGCAAGTGGAATCATCGCGCTATAAGAGTGTAGTGCGGAAATGGCCAGAGTCTGGAAATGTTACTTTTTAAGCACTTCCTCCAGAAAGTGACCACTTACAACTTGGAAAAGTTATTGTTTTGAGCTGGAACTCCCATAATCTCCTGCAAGCCTATAAATTATTTTTTTCTGTGGTAAAATGAGCAAAGTTTGTTTTTTTTAAAAAAATTCAGATTTTTTTTAAAAAAACTCTATGGCATCAACTCCTCCCCCCCCAAAAAAGGCTACACGAGTCAACTAAAGACTCTTCCCCCCCCCAAAGGCTGTGCAAGTTGACTACTGTGTAAACTAAAAATATTTAATTGGATTTTTAAAAAGGAAAGTTGAATGTAAACATTTTCTGATTACGTTTGAAAGTAAAACTCTTGGACAGCTGTTGCTTTAAAAAGGAGAAATCTTTATTCCTTTTTTAATGGGTGCTTCTCTTTCCCAGTGGCAGTTTCATGTATTGACTCAGCTGAATATTTGAGTTCAGGTCAGGATTTAGCATTCATCCACCTTCCACCCATGTACTGTAGATGGACTCTGTTGGAATGCATGCAAACAATATACACTGTGCCTTTCTGTTTCCTGGTAGATAAGGAATTACAGTAGGTGCCTTCTGTGATAGTCCTCCTGTCAGCCCTGCCCAGGGAGCAAAATCTATAGACCTCCTTCCAAAACTGAATGTCCTTGCACGCTTTCACGTGTCGCTCCTGTACATGATCACCTTTGGAAACATCATGTTATGAGAAATATTTCCAGCTGACATGTGACTATTTTGTTTATGGCCATTTCCTCATTCTCTCCTTCAGTATATGGGAAATTATTAAAAAGACACTTTAATGGCATTTGTCCTATTTTTCACAAGAGGAAAAATGATGTTATGTGAGTTTGCCCTGCTGCTGGGCAGGAAGGATTAAGGGGGGCATGTCCAGCACCTAGCTAGGATTTGAATATCCTGGAAGGAGGTCAGTGGAGGTTTATGGGATTTCTGGGACATAAGAGTCATTTACAGACATGTTCAAGCTGAAAATAAAAGGAGGGTGTGCACATTTAACATGCCAATTGGGCATGTAGGAAAGCCCATGGAAAACAAAGCTCTCTGTCCCCTTTGGCTTGATCCAGTCCAGTTCC